>OZ025239.1:77099656-77134656 GCA_964019155.1 Osedax fenrisi
GGCGAAACTAATAACCAATCGGAGCGGACTAATAAACTTCGGGCATGGGCGACATCCATAAATACATCGATGGTGGTGAATTCTGCTCACGGCTAAATGCGATAGAATTATGAATGTGTACGCGTGTGTGCGTGCGCGTGTTCACACTTAGGTGCGTGCGTGCACAGGTGCTTTCACACCTAGGTGCGTGACCGGACCGCTATTGGTTATACCCGTGCCACTTTTACACGTTTAATTGATTTACAGTATAATTCGCATTTGTATATTTTAATGTAGATTTAGTAATGTGAATATATATATATATATATATATATATGTGTGTAAATAATTTTATTTTTAATTTATAGTGCACTAGGTATGTACATGTAAAGATATCAAACAAATTATAATATCTATAAAGTTGTAGTCATCTGAATTAGGTTTCCTATAGGTATAGGTATATATATTTATGTTTTATAATATTTATAATTATAATTATAATATTACATATATGTATTAATACACTTGAATGATATACATATAATATTTCCTGATAATAATTATTTTTGAAATAAATAATTAATCGAAATCATCGTTATATAATTGAGATCAGCGTGTATACACCGTATATATGCTTTATATGTGAACTATAAACTTGTTAAGAATATGCGGATTATTCTAGAATAATCTGAACGAGACGAATATGATAACTAATACTGCACCTGCGCTGTACACAGGTCCTATAGAGTCTATCAGTTTTCACACTCTATAATGAACATTCATTTTGAATTATCTCCGAATACGACACGCGCACCGCATCGCGCACACTTATGTGCGAACGCACCGGTAACGTTACACCTTCGCACTAATTGGATGCGTTCTAGATAGACGTCTATAGACGAAACCTCGATAGAGCGACGTAGTAGTTAGACGTATCGATACACGTATACAGACAGACAGACAGACATACAGACGGAGGACTGGGGATATCATGCGATATGTGGCGATAACTTACGCGATATTGTGAGATTTAGCAAGATGTGGTGAGATCACTGAGTGACACACGGACGATCGACATATATTCTCTTTTATACATATTATGTAATGCTTCTCTCGCTGCCATAAATACGGAATCTATAGATATGGGGATCTATAGCACTACCATTAACATCAACACTAACACCACCACTAACACCACCACTAACCCTAACACTAGCACCACCACTAACACCACCACTAACACAACCACTAACACAACCACTAACACAAACACTAACACCACCACTAAAACCACCACTAACCCTAACACTAGCACCACCACTAGCACCACCAATAACACAACGACTGACTCCTGGTACTATTAGAAGTACTAGGTACCATGATAGATAGATAATATGTGAACGGTGCTAATGCTACTGCCGGTAATGCGTATAGTGATACGTACAGTGAAAAGTGTGCTTCGATTATTGAAACTAGATAACGTAATGATATGATATATATATATATATATATATATATATATATATATATATATATATATATAAAATTCTATTTGTAATCTCGATTATTCTATTGATGAACACGTATCTACAGAAATAAGAAATGCAACTCACCACCTGAGAATGATAAGAGATATTCGACAATGGAATACCTTCAGCTAAAGCTCAGCTGGTTCAGACACTAGTCATCTCCTGACTGTAATACCTATGTGGTATCCAACATAACGCCACACAGATACTAATGAATTGATTAAATATGATCATCAGAAATGCTGTCAGAATAATTTATAAAATTCCTCATGATAATTAAATCTAATTAAATTAAAATGGTTGAATTTCTATCAAACTGTGTATACATATAGGCTATTACGTATAGTACACAATGTGGTCTATAAGAATACCTTTTTACTTTTTACCTATATCATATATCGACACTCAGAAAGCCTACTAGACAACTGAAATCATCATGTCCCATATTTAATATTCCTCGAGTTAATAAATACATGTGTTCCAGAGCTTTCTCTGTAGGTCTCCTAGCTGCGCCTACATTATGGAATAAACTTCCTTATAATACTAGCACAATTCCTAATAATAAAATATTAAAGCTACATTGACAAAATATGTATTATTAAACACTATGTAAACTTATCATTGTTATAAATTATTATTGTACTATGTGTATCTATTTATTTATTGTTCTTCTATATTTATATCTATAATTATTAATTTTATTATTATATTAACGTTTGAGCTTATTTTAAATACGGATTTCTGCGGTTAAATAAAACCATCATCATCATCATATACAATAGGTATTGAGGCAAGGACATTGCCTTAGTCCTTGCCTCACCCTTACGATAGGACCGGTGGGGTAGTGCTCGATCCTTACAATAGGGGTCGGGAGTGTCGTATTGCAACAGACAGATAATGAACACCTCAATGATACTAAAGGACATGTACGTCCTCATGGTGAAATCATACACTGGGGGGCGTAACCAAAACACAAGGTCACGATTAAGTTACGCATGTCTGACCTTATTATTAACGAATCACCACGTATACATATGTATATCGTATATTATATATCGTGAATTTTTATATAACTTATTTTATATATACTTTACGTGTGTGTATATATATAATAATTTCTATCATAATATGTGTCTAACAATAGATACATTGTAGCAGTACATTTATAAGGGGTATGTTGTTAGCAATTTCTCCCTTTGCTATTATTTTTTGCCTCCCCACTTTGAATTTTTGTACACACAAAAATCATATTTGTTCACAATAAATTATATCATAAACACATTTATTAAATATAAATCAGTAGATGTATTTATTAGATTGTTTTTCATATAAAATTGAAAACAAAATAATTATTTTTGGAATTTTCTCCCGCCACTTTCAAATCTTAAAAAAAATCTACAGCATTAAATCAAATAATATACTACCAAAGATATTGCAAAGCATAATCCTGGAAAAAAGAACAACTTTGATACTACATAAGATTTTTCTAAGGATGCTTCATAAAACCTTTGATACTATTGATTAAGCCCCCTACAACTCGCCCTATTTACATGTACAATTGTACATTGTACATATCATACAATGTATTGTGAATTAATTGTATACACTACAATTGACAGATATCAATTTTACAATATAAAATGTACAGCTATCTTAAGTATATACACGGTTCCTCAATGCGTCATTATTATACAGTATTGCCATGGTAACCCATAGTTTACGGAATATATTCTTGTAGACACGTGGTCTCTAATATCGTAGTCACGAGTGAGATGTGATGAGTCACCTGTCACGTGTTACTGTTATTAATATAGAGTGGTGTCACGTGTTACTAGTATACACGTGATACTAATATGCATTACACTATAGGTAATATGCTGAAGGAGGCATATATGCATGTATTGGAATACGAATACATACTAATGTTGTAAATATAGCACAGAAGTAACACGCCCAGAGTTAAAGTGATTTCAGTATATATAACTCATAAGTTATGAGTCATAACTTATGACTCATCATTTATTAGTCATATAAGTTATATAACTCATAACCAAAGATGTAGGATTGCATTAATACAACTATATTGTATTGTCATAGAGATATATTGTCACATAGAGATTATAAGTTATGTAATGAAATACTAGCATTACAATATATGTATGTATAGTTTATATATTCTATGTTTTTAAATTTAGTTATAAACTTTATTTATTTATTTATTCACACCTACACTTTTATTGAGATGTAAACTAAATAGGCTCTAGATAAATAAATATATGATTGTAATGCACTTACACATATGAATATATACAATTCTAGTATAGTAGGTATGTATATATATATATATATATATATATATATATATATATATATATATATATATATGTAAACACCTATAACGAATAGAATGTTAATGACATATTATTTCCTTATACCAAGACATTATAAAGTAAAATATGAATGGGAACTTAATTCTATATGATGATATTTTCCTCAAGCAGCTTACAGAGGAGTTTTCCTGCATACATTTAACATTATAACTGTCATATCATATATGCACACTGGCATCAAAGATTTTTAAAGGAAATTGCTTCGTAAAATCTTTTCTAGCATTCTATACGTATACCTTATAGCGATACAGGACACACGATAATCACTATAAATTACGTAATAAGCTATTACGAATAATAGACACACATACACACATACACAAGCACATATATATGTTGGCTAAGCCACTAGCAGTTCGACTAACTAGGTCAGCGGAGACATTATTGAGGGGGTCACATTGATCTTTCACCTTCTCGACGGCCCCTGTTCGCTTACCGTTCCGTTGAGCCTGTATGGTCAGATACATGTCCAGTACCGGCTGGTCTTTGTTAGCCCCACTGCCGCCCCGAGAGGAGGGGGCTTCGTATGTGGTTATCTACGGTAGTGATCACGTGGTTATATATGGTAGTGATCACGTGGTTATCTATGGTAGTGACCACGTGGTTATCTATGGTAGTGATCACGTGGTTATCTATGGTAGTGGTCACGTGGTTATATATGGTATCGGTCACGTGGTTATCTATGGTAGTGGTCACGTGGTTATAATAATAACAATAAGTTTAATAATAATAAATAGTTTATTTAGATACTTAAATAATAGTAATAAACAATTCTCAAGATTAAGCATAATAGTATATACGTTATAGTAATGTTAAAACGTATTAATATTAAAATATACTTCTTCAGTCTTTTCCGGAAGAATGAATTTGACTGAGCTGGTATATCACCATAGACATATTGTTCAGTATGGTAGTGATATTAGTAATGGTCACGTGGTAGTGATTAACGATAACAACATCCGGGTGTCACGTGTAACCGCGGATGTACAACTCGCTATATCGGATACCTAAATAATCGTTAACCTCGCAGATTAGCATCGACCTCTAAACAAAAAAACAACTTCCGGATGTCAACACCGTATCTAGGCACTATATCGCGCATGCGTTCTAACCATATCCGATACCTCGTTGAGCACCAGCAGTATCCAGATCGGACGTTTCTTGCGCCAGTCTGCCACCACCACGTTGAACAGTCGTCGGGCCCTCTTATGGGCGGGTCTAGCGGAACGTGTGGCGGGCGTTGTTCGGAGGCGTTCCTTGACGCGACGCAGGTAGCCCTTCACTCTGAAGTTTAGTGAAGGCGACAACCGCTCCAGCGAATCTGCGCATGAGCGAACAATAGAGCGATAGTTATAACAATGGGCCGATAGTTATAACTATATATATATATATAGATGTATAACTCCAATTATGGAGCGATAGATAACTATATATATATAGAGCGTATAACTCCAAATATGGAGCGATAGTGTAGCGACTATCACTAATGATGCATTACCGCTAATAAGGGTATACCGCCGCAACCGGTGTTACGAAATCCACTTCCGGTCTGATATTACGTAATTCGCAATAATATTCTCGCGCACGGATATAACAGTATATATATGTGTATATATACATATATATATATATATGCATATTGTATATTAAGAAATATGATTTCTTACATCAATGATATATACGCACGAAAGCCTACACACGCATGCGTATAGTACGCCGTACAGGCGCGTCTCTAGTACGATACGACGCGGTGTTCGTGTACACAGTTATAGCATATCTCCCTCCGGTATATTGCGGGCATGTACCGTCGTCTTTATAATCGGAAATAGTCGGCTATAGTCGGCTATACTCGGTAATAATACGAGTTTATGCGTGTAAACTGACCGCGGTATAGAGTGGTCAGTTTTCCCAAGACGCCTGCTATGAAATCTATTAGTAATTATTACTCTATCGGCACTGATTCACCGTCCATTACCGGCCCGAGGGGCGTGGCTTATTAGCTTCGTTATGGTATGAACACGCCCACTAAAGAAGAGCATATTACACATGGGCGGCGCGTGTTTATCATCTTGTGTAAATCGAAGATTTTCCCAGGGAAATATGAGAGTTTAACGACATCTATAGTTACGAATTAAATATGTCTGAATCTATTTATAGACTTTACGTTTGTTTAATTTATTGTCGGCCTATTACGAATCAAGTTTCTCGGTTATTGAACCGAAAAGCTGAAATGTTCTATCGTACGAGATTAGATATTCCTATTACATCACTTTCATTGTTCGAACGCAAACTATTCATGCATTTTAAATCATTGTAATTCGTCCTATAGACTATTTGTTTATTCGTTTCTTCATTTCTTTTTATGTTTGATAATTATCAATTATTATAATTGATTATAATTAATTAGATAATATCTAACGACGGCTAATCATCATCATAATCATATTGTCACCTCCCGCTAACTCAGATGTTACGCGTGCTACTTTACGTTTATAGGGGAAAGTAAATACATGTCAGAATAATTCGTTATCTCAGAAATTCTCAGACACATTTTGTTGGTACCGTTGAATCTTAGTATACGGGAGTTGACTGTATATATATATATATATATATATATATATATATATATATAGTTCCACATATATACATATACTCGTAATAATGTAGCTTCCCGTTGTTATCGTATATATTGTCGAGCTGGCGGCACATATTGTGTTACGTAACTTACTACTAGAACGGGCCGATGACGTAATCGTTGATTACGACTATAGAGAATGATTTGCTATTACGTAATACCCCTCGCCCCGGAGATACCACTACGCGCAGCATAGTCACCATGGCAACCACGGATAGATAGTGTATAACGCGAGCGGCATTCAGTTATGTGCGTTTAGCATCGTAAATAACGAGTTTCTATTACCACGCGTATTATATATATTTATATTTATATTTATATATATATATATATATATATATATATATATATATATATATAGACATGAACACACGCGCGCACACACACACACATACACGTGTATTAACGTCAATAAATTACCACCGGCTTCCATCAAGACCTCCTATAACCTCGATGTTGTAGGAGGTTTTGTTATAGGCAACAGTTTGTTATACGGTATATTAGCAGGGAATAGTAGTTCATGTTTATGAGCACAATACATTTTATGAAATTGTATGAATCGTAAAACATTTTTAATTATATGGAAGTCTATAGAAACTTTAACATAGATTCTATTGAACAATAATTATTGTTGTACTATTATAATAGTTCACTCAGTAATATTACATTTTAATATTTTCTATGAATATATTCATATACATATACATACTTATATATATGTCATTAAAATTAAAATTAAACAAACTATACAGTGTGAAGTACAACCTATATATTACGCTATAGCGTTACAAACTTTATACACACTATAGTGTTATATTATACGACAAACATTTCATTAATACTATAATTATAACACAACTACCGACCTTTACTATCGGCGAGACGTCTGCATCGGGCTAGAGCCTGAACCGTTCGGGAGTCGGTCAGGTCGAGTTCAGTGAACACGGCGTCGGTACGCTTCAGAGCCCGTTTAACGTTGCGAGGCATGTACGGCCACACAGATCGGTACGGGCCGTGTACCGTACCGAGCAGATAGGCGTCCGGTCGGTTCGGGTCGGATCTCTCCACTCGCCATAGGAACGAACTGCGTCTCTCCTGTACGTGTACGAGATGTTATACGTATATGTATGTAAGTATGTATGCGTATATCATGTGGTAGTAAACCCGTATTAAAGTTATAATTGATTACGTTTTATAGATGAGTTAGAGTCAATATATTACCATTATAACGGTGAACTAATCTATTTAATTAGACCGTGGTACAGCTATCGTGGTAATGAGGCATAGAGCAGAAGAGAAAGTTTCTCTCTAGCTCTATGTAACGAGGTGATATCGTAAACACACACTTACATCCGGGACAGTTAGGTTAGAGTGTACCCGGTAATTGTAGTTCAATAGGAATACCAGGTCCTAATTAGGATGAACTAAGTGGGCCGCGATTAGAGAAACAGAAACGTACAGATCAAACGCCACCGTAATGGTCAATACAAACACCAATGTTCATCTGTATATAAAGACCAGTACCCAATATAGTTGTTTAACACTTATAACTATAGTATACAACTATAGTAGCGGTCGGTAGTGGACTACTAATACTACAGGTACCTACTACTATAGTATACTATAGTATGCTATAGCATCTATCTATCATCGGTGTCAATACAAGTGTTATTACATCAAACTTTTATTGACATCGATGTTATCTATAGATACGTTCACACCGTACACCGGTGTTACTGCACGTATTGGTATTGCGATACACGTGGTGTGCGACCTTAGTATAGCGATATTTAACATGCGATGTATACAGAGGCATGACATATATGCTATAATATCGCCACGCAATCAGGAAGTAGTGTACCGCGATGTCCTTGACCATAAGTTAGCTATTGTCGCTTCGGATGCATACCCGTATATGTATGTTTAAGTATGTGTATATGTATGTATATGTATGTATGTGTATGTGTGTGTATGTATGTGTATGTGTATGTATGTATGTGTATGTATGTATGTATGTATTTAGTATCGCCCCCTACCGTGTGTTATCATTATAAACATAACAATACCACCGGCATCACATTAGTACACCTGTACCTATAGATGATCTCTTACCCATAATGCATTCGGGCAGACATCGCATTATAAAGCGAAGTTGACCAGTGTTATAGACGGTTCGTGTGGTCAGTAAACACTGACCGCTAGAGTCTCACCGCTAGGTGGAGCTCGCCATCGTTAAGTGCTTATTTATTGATAAGTATACTTATCTTTATTTACGCAGGTTTCACACGCGGCCTTATTATGCTAGCGGGCTTATTCGTGTGGGTTATGTTCTCGTAGTGTGTGAGTGTGAGTGTATGTATGTGTGTGTGTGTGTGAGTGTGTATGTATGTGTATGTGTGTGAGTGTGTATGTGTGGTGTGTGTATGTGTTTAAGCAGTTATATATATTGATATGGTCGTGTGATTTACATATATTCTTGATAACCATACAGAATATTATTACAATAACTGCTACTCTACCATATTCGATATATACATTGTAAAATTTATAACGTACAATAAATAAGGTATACTCTATATACGCAGTCATACAGTGTATAGCGTACAATATATACACACGATTGTCGATAGCGGATATATTATATTGCAATAATTGATAGATTTACGCGTGTATGAATTCTGATACAACCACACACCACTGAAGATAAATTACAGTCTTCTATTCTAGATATTTAGCGAAGAGGCGGGTCTTAATTTCTAGACACGCCCCCTGATATCTAAACTACGGGAGTATAAAGAACTTAACACGATATCGGCATATTCATCAAATAACCTGCATTGAATTTTGATTTTAGCCATTCAATATAATAATAATTATTATAATATACGATTATATACATTAATAATAATATACTCTACTTTAATATAATAATAATATTTATTAGAAGAATTGTAGTTTGTTTTCTGTTATTTTACTAGTTTATAAGGGTTTATAATATGATTTGTCCTACTAAATGTATAGTTATATCAATTCTCAGTGGTGTTGGTCATCCCGTGTTATACTAATGTATATATATATATATATATATATATATATATATATATATATATATATATATATATTATTGACACATTATATTAAATGATTTCACTAAAATGTGTTACATTATGTTTATTAAATGAACAAAATGTGCACGTGTCTTATGGACGAATGTTAACATGGGAATTCTATTGAATCTATACTATAGATCAATATACCACCGGAATATTGTTTATTATCTCACATAGCTGTAGTTTATGTTATCGTTTTTATATATCTATAAATAGTATACTATATTATACAGTATGATTAATCTGAAAATACTGCCTGCTAGTATTATATATATATATATATATATATATATATATATATATATATATATATATATATATGATTAATTCACTCAAAACTGATTCTTATAGTTGGTTAATTTGTCTCACTTTTCATTAATTTTAATCTATATAAATATATGTAAACTAATTATATATTAAATATGATAGAATTTGTATTTGAAAGTGTGTGTGTGTATGTATGTATGTGTGTGAGTGTTGGTGTATATAATATATATACTATATACTATATATATGTATGTGTGGAAATTTCATATGTAATTAAAATACAAATTTAGAGATTATTTGTATTTAAAATATATATATACATGTATATACGATATAAATGTGTGTATGAACACTTGAACATCCGGGTAGTTAGCGGCGCGCTAATGACGTCACCATATTGTCACGTCGCTAACAATGTATTACAATGTACCTCGAGATCTCCTTCGCTCCATTGTGAACGATGTTGATGTAGGCCGCACAATGGCCCCATTGTAGTGCGAGGGCACTCGACGCGACCCCCCCCCTCGCCACCCTCTAGACCCCACGTCGTGTTTGTTGATTCTAGAGGCGCGCTGTCTCTACCGGTCAACTACCGGTCACCTATTCTGACCGATGTGTTCAATCTCTCAGACCACACCGGCGATTAATTGACCACCACCACTACCACCACCACTACCACTACTACTACCACCACTACCACCACCACTACCACTACCACTACCACTACCACCACCACTACTAACACCGGTACGAGAGGGTAGTAGTAGTTACCGTTATTCATTGTTACGGCGAGATTATGAATGCACACTCAACTCTCGTGTTGTACGGCCGGACATAGTACTACGAACAATACCGGACAATGGTGTCTATTAATGGCATCTCAACACACACACTCGCACACACACGCACACTCACACACACACTCACTCTCTCCGCCGCGTGATTCACTCCACGACGAGGAGTGATTATTTATCATATTTAGTTTTAATTAGACAACTACTAATAATATGATTTACTACACACATACACACACACACAACATACACGCATATATACGCACACATACTATACACTATAGGAGTAGAGGTAATATTTATAATTTAAAAATTAAATATATCAATTTTAATAAATTATGAATTCATATTGCGAAATATAATGTATTATAATGTAAACGTGTGGCTAGCATTATAAAGCATTATTAAGTTAACTTATAAAGTTATAATATAGATAATATACATAACTACAAAATTATATAATTAATAATTCGCCTCATAAATATACATGTTCATCAAAAGTGTAATGCATAATACTACTAATTACGTATACGTGGTCATATAGTATACTATAGTCACGTGACAACTAGTGAAGGAGAAAGTGATGACTAAGTGACCCCTATGACCCCTATATACAATATATTGTTGTTCGCAAATAACAAACCGAACCCCCCCCTGTGATATACTACGAGCCCTGTGTAAAGATAACCTACCACTACCAAGGACCTTGATAATATTATCTCGACTACACTGAGAAAAATATCATTTACACAATAGTTTGTAGTTGATTAAAGTTCATAATATATACTACATATATACATAGTAGGCATATACCATATAGAGTATATATATACTACTAATTAAATTAATAAAATAAACTATCACATTAATAAATAATTAAATTCGATTACATCATATATATTTTAAAACAATCCACTCACTCTACTACTATATATTAGTATACTGCTATTGATTTACTACTATAGTATACTACTACTACTACTACTACTACTATTACTACTACGATAGATTATATAAAAACTAAATAATATGTGCATATGTGCATAGTATATATACGACCAAATCCCTAGATTTAGTACGACTATAAACATGTTTGTAAAATACATGTATCTTTATTAACCGTAGTAGAAAACGTCGACGCAAATATAGGGCGCCTTGGGGATAAATCCTACTACGCATGACCGTTGAGCTCCAATCGAAAGATTTATCGACCAATGAAATGCACGGATGGAGCTCAGACGAATAAATGCGTCGATAAAAGAAATAAACGCGTCAATGATATAAATAAATATGTCAATTGTTCTGCTATCGTTGTAGCTATCGGAGAGGGAAGCTATAGCAGACGGTTCTTTATAATTGTTATTGAAATACGTGATTTAACGCGAACAGACCACGTTTGTACTGCGAGCTTATGTGTTACGTGTTATGATATGTTAATAGGGTTTCGTGAAATGTCTTTAATCGAATGTTAAACATTATATAATATATATATATATATATATATATATATATATATATATAAACCTATATGTGTATCTAATAATAATTAGATTTATTTTTAATAATATTTAAAAATTATCTTTCAATAAATATTATAAATCATGTGTGTAGATTGTCATGGACAGTTTGACAAATGGAAAGACTAATATTGCAATATTGCATATGTGTATACACTGACTGTCTATCTGACTGTCCATCTGACCACTTTTCCTGCTACAAACATAACATCCACACACGCTATCAATAATGCATGACGGACTATGTTTCCTAGGCGTGCCTTTCAACACATTACGGGAAATCCATTATCATGTTAGGGGTGTAATTTATATACTAAATATATCAATATATCAGAATACCTATACATATATAATGTATAGTATATGCATATTATATAGTATACATTTATTGTTGATATTCTAAGGCGGGAACTCCTAACATGGAGTATAGTTTGCGAATACACTGTTATCTAAACGCCCCTTTTTACGTATTCGTAATAGATCTATTTATAGAATCCTCTATTCTATGCGTAATTAAGGTATTGCGTAATCGTGATGTAATCTATAATTACGCGCTCTCTCTCTCTCTCACTCTCTATGTATCTATGTAGCTCCCTGCATAACTCGACGCTACACGTCCGACACACTTATTATTGTGATCGATGATATCACGTGATTAGTAGTAGACGTCAATCAAACTTGATGACACGTGGTTATTGCACATAGTTAAGCGACATCGATACAATAGTACACTGTACACTGTACACGATATGCGTGTTACAACAAGGTGTAATAATTATATAACGGTAATGATATAACAGTAATGATGTAGCAGTAATGATGTAATAGTGATGACGTAATAGCGATGACGTAATACTAGCGTAATGGTCCGGTAGGTGGCGTAACGATATAGGTGTTTGTTAACGACTTCGTCACCATTGAGTGTAAAAGCACTAACAGTGACAATGTACTATAAAGGAGAATAGTATACTATAGTATTGCAACGGATTACATGTAATCATTAGAAATTATATTTGTTTGTAATATACAGGGCCGGCTTAAGGGGGGGCAAACCGGGCAATTGTCCGGGGCCCCACATTTTGGGGGGCCCATGAATTATTTAGGAAACATTTTGTTACTATTTATATTAAAAAAAATGTCTTAACTGTATTTTTCTTATATATTATTAATTCTAATTAATAAATAAAAATAATATAATAAATTAATTAAATATGAGTCATTTAGGCCTATTTGAAAAGTGAATTTTAGAAAAATTTCTAAATTTACACGAATATATGGTGGAAACAGGTACATGAAGATGTTAGAGCATATGCTAATAAACTAGAAAGTGGTAAATTATAAACGTATTAACCTTTTTTACCCAATTTAAGGGAATATTAACAAGACCTCCTATAACCGAGGTTATAGGAGGTCTTGATATTAACCATAGTTCAATCTTAACAATTTATATTTCTATAATTAGTTTACGAAAACAAAAAGTATATGTACTTATTAATAAGCCTACTTATTTATATTAAAATTAAATACGAAACATATATTAAGATATATTTTAACTATGATTTCTGATATTTGTAAAGGATTATATTAATTATAAATTACGAAAACAAACTATATTCTATAGATTTATAATTTTTATAGTAATTAAAACTACTTAGATATTTTCAAAATAATTTTTCTTAAAATAATTAATTATATCTACTATATCTACTATATCTACTTCTCGTATTAATAAAATGTGTATCTTCTCATAGTGTATATATTATTATAATTATGTTAGTGTAAATAATATATATATATATATAAAATAGTTTTAATTTAAATAGGAATATTCTGCTTTATAGTATTTTTAATGATGATTATTGATGAAAGGGAACATAACATTTTCAAAGTACATAACATTTTCAACAGACTATTATCTGAGAAAGAAATTATATTTATATTTATTGAAACAGATATTATTTATAAATATATATATATATATATATATATATATATATATATATATATATATATATATATAATCTAAATATAATACTAAAGGCATTTTTACAATTATTCAACTATACTTACAACTGAATGTTTAGAATTACACCACCCTCATCTATATATTTATATATAAATACACATAATGACGATATTCTTATTTGAGAACAGGTGATAAGTTATCACTGATAACTTAATAATTGAAGAAATATAAAATTAAAAATATAATATTATTTATCAGTGTACTCAATTCCAGATATATCACATATATGTACGTTAATAGTCATCGTCATATAAACCAAGTTAGGTATTATTATAGTTATTTATTTATGTACGTTAATAATCTTAACTAGAGATTTATTATCACATTGGTCAATATGTAGAAATTGATTTCATAGAATTTGTTTAAATAATAATATAAATATAATAGATTACAGAGCTCAAAGTTATGAAAAATCCAGCAATATATATGGAATATTCAATAAAATGAACGATATCATAATATACCATAGTCCATTGTCAATATGGATCCCCATACGATATGGGCCATATATGCGCTGTACATTCCTTAAATCTGGTTTGGCAAAATGCCGTTCAATCTTCGACAATTGTAGCAATATTATTTACTTTTATCCCAAATAAATATAATTTATTTATCCAAACTAAATAAAGAATATATTAACATCTATATTAAAGAAGAATATAATATGTTTTATTAAAAGCATTATCGAATATAATATAGTTATCACAAGCAGATTTTATTAGAACAGTATCTTGTGGATTTCCCAAAATTACATAATTTATATCTGATATTATATATGTTAAATAATATGTTAACATACTACATTACTAGAGTAAAGGTATTTATTCAATTAAGATGATTAGTATATGATATTATGATGATATTATATCATATTGATATACACCTCAAAGGAATGGACTATACAAATATTAATATATATATATATATATGATGGGCTAGATATATCCAATTGTAGACATTTTCATCCTAATATATTTAATGGTAAACTAGGTTACTTTTTTCCCGAATCAAGGGCTAACGCTCCTTGTAGAGTGGTTACTTTTTTACTAAAGCAACTTAATTACTTAAACTTTTTTACTAAAAGAACTAAACTTTATTACTAAAAGAACTAAACTTTATTACAAAAAAAACTAAACTTTATTACTAAAATAACTAAATTTATTACTAAAAAGTAACTACTTTATTACTAAAAGTAACTACTTTATTACTAAAAAGTAACTACTTTATTACTAAAATGTAACTACTTTATTACTAAAATGTAACTACTTTATTATTACTAAAAAGTAACTACTTTATTACTAAAATGTAACTACTTTATTACTAAAATGTAACTACTTTATTATTACTAAAAAGTAACTACTTTATTACTAAAATGTAACTACTTTATTACTAAAATGTAACTACTTTATTACTAAAATGTAACTACTTTATTATTACTAAAAAGTAACTACTTTATTACTAAAATGTAACTACTTTATTAGTAAAATGTAACTACTTTATTACTAAAATGTAACTACTTTATTACTAAAAAGTAACTACTATATTACTAAAAAGTAACTACTTTATACTCAAGAGTAACTACTTTATTACTAAAAAGTATCTACTTTATTACTAAAAAGTTACTACTATATTACTAAAAAGTAACTACTTTATTACTAAAAGTAGTTAATTTATTACTAAAAAGTAACTAATTTATTACTAAAAAGTAACTACTTAATACTTAAGAGTAACTACTTTATTACTAAAGAGTAACTACTTAATACTTAAGAGTAACTACTTTATTACTAAAGAGTAACTACTTTATTAATAATAAAAAGTAACTACTTTATTTATAAAATGTAACTACTTTATTATTACTAAAAGTAACATCTTTATTACTAAAAAGTAGGTACTTTATTACAAAAGAACTAACCTTTATTACTAAATATTAATTTAATATAAATAAAAGTAAGCTTAATAAATGTTAATATTAATTTATTAAAACCTCCACAAATTAAAACTTAACCCAACCTAACCACAACAGTGAAAATATACTTTTATAGGTTCACTCGGGAAGTAATGCAGCTAAAAAAACCTACCAATATTAAAACTTAACCCAACCTAACCACAACCGTGAAAAGCTACTTTTATAGGCTCACTCGGGAAGTAATGCAGCTAAAAAAAACCACCAAAAATTAAAACTTAACCCAACCTTACCACAACCGTGAAAATCTACTTTTATAGGCAAACTCGGGAAGTAATGCAGCTAAAAAAAACCACCAAAAATTAAAACTTAACCCAACCTAACCACAACCTTGATAATATACTTTTATAGGTTCACTCGGGAAGTAATGCAGCTAAAAAAAACCTACCAAAATTAAAACTTAACCCAACCCAAACCCAACCAAACTCACCTAAACCCAAACCCAAACCCAAACCCAAGCCAAGCCCAAACCCAACCCAAACCCGTACCCAAACCCAAACCCAAACCCAACCAAAACCCAAACCCAAACCCAAACCCAAGTGCCCAAGTCACCTAGCTAAGTAGTTATATATATATATATATATATATATATATATATATATATATATATATATATATATATATATATATATACATATGTATATATATGTATATATAATACTCAATGCTATAGAATTACCTAGAATTTCAAAAGGGTGTGACTATGTGTAAATACACAACAGTGTAAATATACATTTATGGTTCAGGTTCACTCGGACAGTAATGCAGCTAGAAAAACTACCAAAAATTTAAACTTAACCCAACCTAACCACAACCGTGAAAATATACTTTTATAGGTTCACTCGGGAAGTAATGCAGCTAAAAAAAACCTACCTAAATTAAAACTTAACCCAACCCAAACCCAACCAAACCCACCTAAACCCAAACACAAACCCAAACCCAAACACAAACCCAAACCCAAACCCAAACCCAAACCCAACCCAAACCCAACCCAAACCCAAACCCAAACCCAAACCCAACCAAAACACAAACCCAAACCCAAACCCAAGTGCCCAAGTCACCTAGCTAAGTAGTTATATATATATATATATATATATATATATATGTATATATATGTATATATAATACTAAATGCTATAGAATTACCTAGAATTTCAAAAGTGTGTGACTATGTGTAAATACACAACAGTGTAAATATACATTTATGGTTCAGGTTCACTCGGACAGTAATGCAGCTAAAAAAAACCACCAAAAATTAAAACTTAACCCAACCTAACCACAACCGTGAAATCTACTTTTATAGGCAAACTCGGGAAGTAATGCAGCTAAAAAAACCTACCAAAATTTAAACTTAACCCAATGCAAACCCAACCCACCTAAACCCAAACCCAAACCCAACCCAAACCCAACCCAAACCCAAACCCAACCCAAACCCAACCCAATCCCAACCCAAACCCAAACCCAAACCCAAACCCGGGAAGTAATGCAGCTAAAAAAAACCACAAAAAATTAAAACTTAACCCAACCTAACCACAACCGTGAAAATCTACTTTTATAGGCAAACTCGTGAAGTAATGCAGCTAAAAAAAACCTACCAAAATTAAAACTTAACCCAACCCAAACCCAACCCAACCCACCCAAACCCAAACCCAAACCCAACCCAAACCCAAACCAATAATGCAGCTAAAAAAAACCACCAAAAATTAAAACTTAACCCAACCTAACCACAACCGTGAAAATAACAATATATTTTAATATACTTTTATAAGTTCACTCGGGAAGTAATGCAGCTAAAAATCCATCATAATGTACTATCACGTTCCAGCATAACTTACTATCATGTTCCAGCTTAAGTTGTATATTATTTATCGAAATAATTTATTACATATAGTAATCTATATGTATAACACGATAATGCATTTTAATAATTTATTCGATACAGTTAAAATTATTAAAATCCAATGATTATTATATATTATCTATGTTTTACATGATACAAATATTATAAATTCAAATTTTAACATGGTGGAGATAGGAAATGTACTTTTGTAAAGCCATTTATGTGGCGAATAATCATAGTAAATGCATATCGAATGGCTACATTTATAACTACTCATTACCGTTAACATTATAGAATAGAAATTAGATTTATAGTATTTTATTATATAGATAGTATAATAATAATAAAATAAGTAAATAATGCTTATATAATATATTTATTATCACATCGAATGAATATACATATTAATAAATTTATAATTGTTGTTATAAATTTATAAATTTATAATATAATTAAATGTATTAGTTAATATTATTTACACTACCATACTTTTCGAAAATATTTACATTATTTTAGTATCTAGATATTATATTATTATTAAAATAAGTAAAAAATAATGAAATCATATTAATTATACTATAAATTATAAAGTTACAAATATGGAAATCCAATGATTATTATAAATTATCTATGTTTTACATGATACAAATATTATAAATTCAAATTTTTACATGGTGGAGATAGGAAATGTACTTTTTAAAGCCATTTATGTGGCGAATAATCATCGTAAATGCATATCGGATGGCTACATTTATATATATTCATTACCAATAACATTATAGAATAGAAATTAGATTTTTTTTTTTTATAAATTGCAATTTTTTTTTCTTGACCTTATATGATGAAATTTGGTGAAAAATTTAAACCGAGCTGTACCTTAAATTATTCATATATTAACGGTTTTTCTCATTTTATTAAAGGTACTTTCGTACTCTGCATCCGTTGAAACCATAATCGAGTCGAACACGTTACCGGAAGTCGGTCAAATTTACCACTCTAAAATCATGTATTTTTCACTATTTCGGCCATAACTCGAAGAATATTAAATATTAGATATCACAACTTATACCACGATATTATATTTTAATTATCTATGTAATAAAGTTAAAATTATTGAAATCGAATCATTATTGTGGATGTTGATTTTTTACATCACCTAATACGTTTAATAATTTATTTTTACATGGCGGAGATAGGAAATAATTATTATAAACTCGTTAAACCGAATAACTGAAATCTAGTACGTATGATATATATTTATAATAGTTAGTAATCTTATTGTTATAAGTATATCTATTTTATAAAGATATATTTTTTTTTGTATTATATTAATATTAATTTATTAATTGGATAGTATAGTAATAATAAAATAAGTAAAATAAACTATATGATACTGTTATAAAATAAGTTATTAGAATTTCATATTTTATAAATATATAATTTGTGTTATAAAATTATAAAAATATAAATATAATTATATATATTTGTAAATAATAGTTACGCTAATGAATTATTCGTATATATTTATAGTATTTTTAAAATATAAAATACTATTTTATTATATAGATAGTATAATAATAATAAAATAAGTAAATAATGCTTATATAATATATTTATTATCATATCGAATGAATATACATATTAATAAATTTATAATTGTTGTTATAAATTTATAAATTTATAATATAATTAAATGTATTAGTTCATAATATTTACACTACTATACTTTTCGATAATATTTAAATTATTTTAGTATCTAGATATTATATTATTATTAAAATAAGTAAAAAATAATGAAATTATATTAATTATACTATAAATTATAAAGTTACAATTATGGAAATACAATGATTATTATAGATTATCTATGTTTTACATGATACAAATATTATAAATTCAAATTTTTACATGGTGGAGATAGGAAATGTACTTTTTAAAGCCATTTATGTGGCGAATAATCATAGTAAATGCATATCGGATGGCTACATTTATATCTACTCATCACTCTTAACATTATAGAATAGAAATTAGAATTTTTTTTTTTTATAAATTGCAATTTTTTTTCTTGACCATGATGAAATTTGGTGAAAAATTTAAACCGAGCTGTACCTTAAATTATTCATATATTAACGGTTTTTCTCATTTTATTAAAGGTACTTTCGTACTCTGCATCCGTTGAAATTATAATCGAGTCGAATACGTTACCGGAAGTCGGTCAAATTTACCACTCTAAAATCACGTATATTTCACTATTTCGGCCATAACTCGAAGAATATTAAATATTAAATATCACAATTTATACCACGATATTATATTTTAACTATCTATTTAATAGAGTTAAAATTATTGAAATCGATTCATTATTGTTGATTTTGATTTTTTACATTACCTAATAATTTTAAGAATATATTTTTACATGGGGGAGATAGGAAATAATTATTATAAACTCGTTAAACCGAATAACTGCAATCTAGTACGTATGATATATATTAATACTCGTCATAAATGTTATTTTTATAATTATATCTATATATTATCGATATTTTTACGCGATACGAATATTATAAATTTAAATTTTTACACGGTAGAGATAGGACATTTTTTTTTATAAACTCGAAATTTAAATTTAACGAAATCTAGTATCGTAGGGGTTCGAGTAATATTAGTATATGGCGAAAAAAATGCGTATATAACGTATTTTATGTCGTCCGTATACGCGATATAGACTTTCTACCTATCTCCGCCATAGAGAATAGAGAGAACAATATAATGCCTCGATCGATGAATAGAATATTTATAAATAGAATAAATATATAAATATATAAATATAGTACGTATAGTATATATTACTCGTTTACTAATTATATCGTAATTATATCGTAATATTATTACTAATTTAGTATCTATATAGTATACATTTAATATATCGCGAAAAAAATGCTTATATAACTTATTTTATAACGCCCGTATACGCGCTATAAGATCGCCCGTAGAATTTTTACGTTAACGAAAATATTTCGTAAATTTTTTTTAACGGCGGAGATAGGAAAAAAAAATTTATAATCTCGAAATTTAACTTTAACGAAATCTAGTATTATTGGAGTCGAAGTATTATTAGTATCTGTCGAAAAAAATGCGTATATAACGTATTTTATGTCGTCCGTATACGCGATATAAGATCGCCCGTAGAATTTGTACGTTAACGAAAATATTTCGTAATTTTTGTTTTAACGGCGGAGATAGGACATTTTTTTTTATAAACTCGAAATTTAAATTTAACGAAATCTAGTATTATTAGGGTTCGAGTAATATTAGTAACTGGTGAAAAAATTTCGTATATAACGTATTTTATGTCGTCCGTATACGCGATATAGAGATTTTTACCTATCTCCGCCATAGAGAATCGAGAGAACAATAGAATGCCTCGATCGATGAATAGAATATTTATAAATAGAATAAATATATAAATATATAAAATTATATGTAAATCGCGTATACTAACCGTGTCCTAATTATATAATCGATATATATAAATATTATCGACGATTTATTATCTAGAGGGTATTAGATTTATAAATGTGGAAAAAATTGGTGCCGAGCGAGATTCGCTTCGCTCGTAGAAGCGTCGTACGACGATTAAGAGAAATAATATATATAGAGATAATTAAACTTGAGAAAGAAGCTTCTCTAAACTTAACATAAAATTTATAAATTATAAAATATTACATTGCAATGATTGTAAGTGAGTACCGTAATATCTATTTACATCCATAGCGTGAATAAGACACCCTCTATATATTATACGTATCTTAAATGGGACCTCCTTCACACGATACATGTATATAGATATAAAAAACAAAAATGTTTAAAGATTATAAATATATTTACATAATTTGATCACGCATAATAGAATAATACTACATCATTTATATATATATATATATATATATATATATATATTTATATACAAATAAATTTAAGTGTTATAGATATTTGTTATTTCTAGAATGGCCTATTTAATATGTTATGAAATTCCTATGGGGCCCGTACGTTTTTTTTGCCCGGGGCCCATAGTATGCTTAAGCCGGCCCTGGTAATATATTGAAGATAATTGAATTTTATAAAAAAATAATATATAAATTGTTGATATTATTCACATTCAGTGGTAAGTTAACATCGATAACTAATTTAGCATACACATCTACACAGATATCTTCACCTATTTATACGATACTATATTATTTATTTATTTTATTTATTTAAAATGTGTTATTGACTACAAAATCACGTGGTGGTTATGAGCGTCATAAGAAGGAAACAAAAATAAAATAAATAGAGTACAATAAAAATAAAGGAAAAGGGAGGGTAGGTTACAATGTTAATAGGTGCGTGGAGAGTTTACATTTAAATAGTGACAGGGATTTCAAACACCTAATGTCATATGGTATAACATTCCAGTATGTTGGAGCTACCACAGAGAAAGCAGATTCAGAGTGAGCAGAGATAGTCGAGCGTTGCACAATTTTCATCGTGTGACATTTCCTGCTATATGTCAATATCTTACATGCATATGTTAGGATAATAACCTAGAGGTCATAGGTTACTGGTAGGTAGGTATACCTGTGTATTTTGTTGGGCTTATGTTAGCTTTTGAGGGTTTTTCTTAGATTTGTGCATATAAATCGTATAATATATTATTGGGATAATATAATATATTATAATAGATGATCCTATAGGATTATAAATAATCTTACATTCATCATTTCACTAAGTATTGGACAACTATATGTATTTCAAAAACCCAAAACCCATTGGTGTTCAACCGTGATTATATATTATAGGTTATATATTACATAATAGTGCAATATAAATCTACAAACATATCATCGTCCTCATCAGTAAAGTCAACATTAACTATATTACAAATAGTATACCCTAAGTGTGTTCTCTATATATAAACCTATAGGTCATATATGTCAGGCAATATAATAGGTGACTATATTGCAGCAGGCATACATAGTTAGTAGTGTATGTATGGGTGTATGTACTACATACAAAGGGGCGTGTCAGAGGAGTACCGCGGGGTAAAGGGTCAACCCCCCCTTATAGCAATACCTCCTATAACCTCGAGGTTATAGGAGGTCTTGCTTATAGGCAGTGGACATGGACTTCTCAAAGTATTGTTTTAACTTCGACTAAATTGGAGTTATAACCGATGTCGTATCGTTACATCTACTACTATCATAGACATTAGAGTGAGACCCCACTCAATATCTATGACTACCCAGCAAACATTAACAGCTTCATAACAGACTCATAACAACATAACAGCCTCATAACAGCCTTAAAACAGCATATTCTAAAATTACAGCCTCATATCTGCTTCATAACAGGATCTTATGAAAAAAAACAGCCTAATATCAGACTCATAACATCATTATGGTAATATCCTCATAACAGCCTACATAAATTCTATAAAAACAGCCTCATAACAGCATTATGATAATATCCTCATAAATTATATATAAAACAGCCTAATATCAGACTCATAACAGCATTATGGTAATATCCTCATAACAGCCTACATGAATTCTATAAAAACAGCTTCATAACAGACTCATAACAGAATTATGATAATATCCTCATAAATTATATAAAAACAGCCTCATAACAGACTCATAACAGCAATATGATAATATCCTCATAATAGCCTACATTAATTCTATAAAAGCAGCCTCATAACAGACTCATAACAGAATTATGGTAATATCCTCATAAATTATATAAAAACAGCTTTATAACAGACTCATAACAGCAATATGATAATATCCTCATAATAGCCTGCATTAATTCTATAAAAAACAGCCTCATAACAGAATCATAACAGCATTATGATAATATCCTCATAATAACCTACATACATTTCATAAAAACAGTCGGGTAAGGCTATATCACAGAACTAGAGAGAAATTTCAGAAATTTATCTCTAGCTCTATGGGCTATATACATATATTTTTAAACTATAAACTATAAATCTATGGATATATATATATATATATATATATATATATATATGGATAGCATAAAGATGTGTTTCACCATAGATTTATAGTTTATAATGTAAAATACAGATCTATGCATTTAAATAATTCTGTTTGTATACTGTATTCTGTAATATACAAAGATTATAATCAAAGATAATTACAAAAAATATAATTTAAAATTTAAATTGTAATATAAAGTTTTCCTATATCATTTAATTCAATTTATAAGACAATAAAATGGCTCAACAAAATAGTAAGTAGACATAATATTATATCATATATTAATATAATTGTATATATACCGTTGTAGCTATATATTAGTTTAGTATTTAAGTTATTTAAAAAATAAATTTATTTATAATTATTAAAAGTTTCAACACGAAACCAAACGTTTTAATAATAATTATGATAAAATAAAGTGTATTATCATAATTAAATAACTCATAGAATATATATATATACAATATATTTTTAACTAAATTAGTTAGTAAATACAATTAAAATAATTATTATTTTATGAAGGATATTAATAATTAATATCCTAAATATCCTAAATATGGTAGCCAGTAAGTTACTGAGTAACCTCGTACGAGGTAATCTCGTACGAGTAATTTCGTACGACTTGTTAAATTTAATTTATTTATAATAATACAGTTTTTATACGATTATATATAATAACTTATTATATATTGATATCATATATTATATTATATATATTCGTATGAGAACTGTATAATTATGAAATAAATTTAATTTAATAAGTCGTACGAGATTACTAAATAAGTCGTACCAAATTACCTCGTACGGGATTACTTCGTACGAGATTACTGGCATTCCTAAATATCCTTAATATTATTAATTTAATAATTAAATATCGTATTATAATAATAATTATAATAATTTATATAATAATTATAATAATAATTATAATAATAATTATAATAATAATTATAATAATAATTATAATAAATTATAATAATCATAATAATTATTATAAATTATAATATAATTATTATAATACAATATTTTAAGGTAGCCATTAACCTCGTACGAGGTAATCTCGTACGAGTAATTTCGCACGACTTGTTAAATGTAATTTATTTCATAATAATACAGTTTGTATACGATTATATATAATAACTTAGTATATATTGATATCATATATTGTATTATCTATATTCATATAAGAACTGTATAATTATGAAATAAATTAAATTTAATAAGTCGTACGAGATTACTAAATAAGTCGTACGAAATTACCTCGTACTGGATTACCTCGTAAGAGATTACTGGCATTCCTAAGAGTTATTTAATTTTGATAAAAAATACTTTATTTTATCATAATTATTATTAAAACATTCGGTTTCATGTTGATACCTATGTTGAAACTTTTAACATTATGATAATGTTAAATTTAATTTAATTATAATATTCAAGTAGTACTATAGTATATCAATATTTTTTTTTATTTATGTATATGTGATTATTTATAATACACTTAATTACGTTATACATGTATAACTTGTGTTGTCAGTGTTGTAGAAGTATATATTTAAAATTAGAATCGCGTAAGAGCTTTAAATAACGAAAGAGATGATTCTAAATAGATCACTAAATTGCGTATACATTTTATATGTTCATAAATATTATTCCTAAATTATTTTACATATATTATATGATATAATTATTATAATAATATTATATTATATTATATTAAATATATTTAATAGTAGAAATATATATTCTATTAATTCATTATTTTATTCATTATGATTAGTATAATGATTATACCTACTATATTTATAAATATATATATATATATTTACACAATCAAAGTTACTTTGAAAGTATAATAATTATGAAAATATAAGATGTATACAAAATTTCGCGATCTATTTAAAACCGTAACTTTTGTTATTTAGAGCACTCACCCGATTCTATTTTTAATATTTACGATTATAACTAGGATACCATTTATAATTGATTACTTTTTTTAAATATTAATATTAATTAACCTATATTATATACTATATAATATGTAAGGTAATCGGTGATCACGTGTGGAGTGTTTTAATTTGGTTTTATAATTTTGTGTCCAATATCAATTCTTCTATTTATAAATAATTATTTAAATTAACATTATGCAAGATCACCATGGTGATTGCAATATTGCAATATTAACTATCACTATCACTTAGTAAGAGATCATTGGAATCCATATGTAATACACTAATAAATTATATAGTGATTATATAATATAGTATTATATTACTATAGTAAATATATATATTTTATTATCTAATAGACTATCTATATATATATATATATATATATATATATATATATATATATTTTATAATTTATTTATAATTTGAAGTACAGTATTAAATATTAAATATGTTTATATATTTTAGCATACATATTTGTACTAAATTCCTATTTTTAATCTCCTATATTATATAGGTATAATTACTTTTATGATATATTCATATGATGTAGTATTTAAATTTATATTACCTACTAAATATTTGTGTTTTACATTCAGTACATTCATATTACACAATGCATATTCTTATGATGCTGTTTATATTAAATATAGTATATTTGATATTTATTCTAGCAAGATAGCCTATGATTTAAAAGTGTTAATGATGTGGGTATGACTATGTTTATGGCTAGAACTAGTATATTGGTAGTGATTTTATTATCTTATAAATTACTTATTCAATAATAAAATAATGTATTTAGCTATCTTATTTTTTATTGATAGCTTGACTTATGGATACTACAGATTATAACCAGAGCAATACATATAATCATATATCAAACATTTTAAACTATAATGCAAACCTATTAATTTTTATTAAATATATAAGTTTACTTATAATCTTATTTATATATATTATACATTCATCTATATTACAACAGCAGTCCTTGATTATCATTGACATGACACCAAGATGAACAAGAGCAGTCCATATACTTTCGCCTTCGAGATAACAAATACGTTAGAAAATATTATTACTTTATACTTACGACTATTTCTACTTTATATTTGTCGTATAATGTCGTATATAAATATATTTGCTTATAAAAATAAATCATTCAACAGCAGTCCATGATATTCTGTGACATAACACCTTCGATATTAATGCAGAAGCCCATGTCCACCTTCTATGATACATGCTTAGAGATGACAATATCTTTCCGTAACCTTTCTAGTTCGAGATAACAATAACGTTAGCAAATATTTATACTTTCAACTATATATTTGATTAAATATAAACTCAATTCATCAACAGCAGTTCGTGATATTTAGTGCTGTGTCGCCTTCAAGATGACAATATTATTCAGTGATAATCAATGACATGGTGCCTTAGAGATAACACTAGCAGTCTGTGACGCCTTCACGATGACTATAAAATCTAAGTGAAGCCTTCATTAGATGCTGACTGATCAAGCTAGTAGCATTATTATATATGCAATCTTATATTATATTATGTATTTAATAGATCGTATAATAAATATTCCGCCTGAAGGAATGTAATGAGACAATTTAGTCATGCCAACTTTTATATTGGGACATTATATTGTAATTTAATCTTATAAATTACTAATATTGTAGGTAACATTTTGTATTTAGTTATCATATTTAATTGGCAAGCTTGACGTATGTTTCTTTATAGACATTTATATGTATATATAAGTGGATATAGGTTGTTAGCAACGGAACAC
This sequence comes from Osedax fenrisi, assembly GCA_964019155.1. Taxonomy (NCBI): domain Eukaryota; kingdom Metazoa; phylum Annelida; class Polychaeta; order Sabellida; family Siboglinidae; genus Osedax; species Osedax fenrisi. The sequence goes on from OZ025239.1 coordinate 77,127,486, forward strand.
GTATTTTGAAATCAACGGCTAAAATGCACACTGTGCATTGTACAGTCAACAAGATTAAGCGTTATAAGTCATAATGTTATAACACATAAAATATATCTTCCTCATATAAGCTAGAATGTAAGTGTCATTTAGTAAGTAAAGAAGTCATATTTTCATAGGTTATGATTCATTTGTATATATTGTTGTTATTTTATTATCTTCAAAGCCACTCTCATGCTAATACAATAAAATTATAATGAGAGCTAATACATATAAATATATATCAAAAACTATACACAAACCTATTACTTTATATTACATATATAAGTTTACTTATAACCTTATTTATATATATTATATATCCATATAGATGACAACAGCAGCCCATGATTATCATTGACTTGCTTATTCAAGATGAACAACAGCAGTCCATATACTTTCACCTTCGAGATAACAACTATGTTAGCAAATATTTATACTTGCGACTATATCAACTATTTATTTACTTAAATAAAAATCACTCAGTCCACATCTGAACGGGTCGGCTTCGAGATAACTACATCAGTCCATGATAATCATTGACAGGGAGCCTTAGATATAAAAATAGCAGTCGGTGCTTCCTTTGTGATTATCATGGAATCTCCGTGAAGCCCTCTTAGATACATGCTAGTAGCATGATTCAATATGCAACCTTATATTATATTGTGTATTTAATAGATCGTGGAATAAATATTCTGCCTGGAATAGGAATATAATGTGAAAATGTAGTCATGCCGACTTTTACATTGGGACATTATATTGTCGGTCGACGCTACATGCGTTCAGATGTGTTTAACGTTGCTCAGCTATGCTGGAGGCAATTATTATTACATTATTTGCCACTTAGTATATGTTATGTTATATATGTTTTATACAACACCCCACTATGTAAACGCAATTAATGGGCTATTCATATTGTATGTCGATTTATATATCGGACAACTATTATATAATATGTTTACTGTCTCACGATATATAGTTTGACGCACCTAAGGAATACGTATTCCTGATTGGCCCATGTAATTACTTCGCCACGCGATGCATTGAACTTGAATGGCACTTGTAGGTCGCCCCTAAAACATCGCAGACGCACTGCCCGCTTTCTTAATAAATATGACTAATACCTAAACCAGCTTATTCATTAAACCTAATAATATTCTTAACAACTTAACAATATATAATTATAAAGGTTTTTTAAATGTATCTAATTAGGTGTTATTAAGTAGTGTATTTGTTTTCCCCCAAATAAAGTGTAAAACCGTTTATTGAGTTGTACTCCTCATTTGTCCTAAAAGTATACATTTCTAAATACTTTAATAATTTATCATCATATAATATCCTCATAAATGCATAATATAACAGCCTAAGTACAGCCTTATAACATTATCATATAATACCCTTATAACAGCTTAACTACAGCCTCATAAAATCATTATATAATAGCCAATTTACAGCTTCATAACATCATCATATAACAGTCTAATAACTGCCTAATATAACATCCAATTTACAGCTTCATAACATCATCATATAACAGCCTAATAACTGCCAAATATAACAGCTAATTTACAGCCTCATAACATCATCATATAGCAGTCTAATAACTGCCTAATATAACAGCCAATTTACAGCTTCATAACATCATCATATAACAGTCTAATAACTGCCTAATATAACAGCCTAATAACTGCTTCATATAACAGCTTAATTACTGCCTCATAATATCATCATATAACAGCCTAATATAACAGCCTAATTACTGCCTCATAACATCATCATATAACAGCCTAATATAACAGCCTAATTACTGCCTCATAACATCATCATATAACAGCCTAATAACTGCTTCATCTAACAGCCTAATTACTGCTTCATAACATCCTCACAACAGCCTCATAACATCCTCATAACTGCCTCATATAACAGCCTCATATAACAGCATCTGTCTACACATTAGGCTGTTTTATATGAGGCTGTTATGAGGATGTTATGAGGCTGTTAATGTTTGCTGGGTACTATATATAATTTGTATATATATATATACATACATTTGATTTAAATAGGCCCAACCCCCTCGAGGGCGTCACGGTACCGCCCCCCCGATGACGCAACCCCGCCGTAACGGTACCAGTGTTACGTAACAAACAATGCTTACCGCCATGTCGTATTAGTAATCTGACACCTCGTTGTTGTTATTGTAACGACGAGAAAACGAAGACTATATCTTACATACATGTGTGTGTGTGTGTGTGAGAGAGAGAGGGTGTGAGGCGCACACAACAGTCGCACTTCGCACCCCCAGCTAAATTACGTAATCTCTCTCTGTGTGTGTGATGTAATAGAGAGACAAGATAATAGCGATGATGTCCTACCCGATAACATAGGTGGTTATTCGACCCCTTTTAGATTGTTATCTTCGCCGGGCTATTTATAGCATACAATTAACAACTACACAAACAACTGTTGATAATGCACTATTATAATTGACTATTCTAGTTGATAATAGTATATCATTGATGTGTGTATAATGATTGTGTTTTTGTTATTGAATATTTTAAACTTCTATATATATATATATATAAAATAGTATACTTGCGCATGGGTTTATGTACATAATTGTGTATAATTATACATATAATTATAATTATACTAACTTAAGTTGTACATAGTTTATGCCTATATAAAGTATATACATATATTCCTTTGTTTTGTTATTCTTTCATTCGATTTTTACAATAAAATGTTAATATATATATATATATATATATATATGTGTGTGTGTATAGATATTTTAATATAATATATGTACGACATGTGTATTAAAGACACATATGTGGTACTATATGAAGTAGTAGTTACTCGGATGAACAGAGTTAGAGAGTTTCTCTCTAGTTCTGTGCATCGGAGGCCAGCTTACTTCTTACAACGAAGCACATTTAATATTAATAAACTGTATTTAGAATATAGACAATAGTCGACAATGAAGCTATCTGCGGTAGTATTAGTGTAGCGTCACACGCGTTATTATTAACTTATTAACATCCATAGGTTTATAAGCACGCCCATACATACACCACAGATTTTCCAAAGGATGCTTCGCAAAATCTTTGCACACACTCACAGTATATAGACTATTTATTATATTACACTATTTACAATGTACAATGTACATACGTACAGTATACGACATGCACACACACTTACATATGCGTGTGTGTACGCACACATCACACGTATACACATGTACCGTGACGCATGCATTACACGCCTCGGGTACTACAGCAGCGGCGATGATCTACTTGACATGCGCGCTATCGCCTGACGACAACAATGGGGGTATTGTGGTTACCTAACGCAGGCACCGGCCCCATCTCACCACCCCTCACAACAATAGCCGCCACCCTCGCAGACGGGTTACGAAGATGTGCGACGACACTTATATTGTTCGTACACCCCGACCGAGTGCTATGAATAGATCAGGGGTTGTACTGGACCAGGCAACGGTGGGGGTGGGGGTGACGGTAATTATCGCGAGGGTATACAGTGAAGGGTATACAGTGGAGATGTACAATAGCCCCTTAACGGAACCACGGGTTATACGTGACGAGAGATCGGTGTCGCTGATTAAATATACACTTGATCTTCTCAAAGTATACTTTAACACAGACATCTCTCTCTGTGTATATATATATATATATATATACGTATGAGGGTTTGTAGAAAATGAACGACCACATACAAGCGGATTTACATGTAGGCATGCGTGGAAAGGTGAAAGGTTAAATAAACATAAACTATAGGTATATATCGGGTATATTATATACCGTATATATAAGAATGTCAAAAACTAAAAAGAAGTAAAGAGAATATATATAGGTATACCTATATATATTTAGGTATCCATAGGTATCCATAGGTCAACATAGGTCACTATATCCTATAGAGTCTCTATAGGTCAATATATGTGACTAGTCTATCAAGGTCAGTGATGTGATATAGGACACTGCAGTGATATTATTAGTTGTTAGCTAGCTACATTAGCTTTACATTAGCTAATCATTATGATAGCGAGGCCCAGGGCTTGTAGTATGTGTTCACGTGAATTGATTAGTCAGACAATATAAATGTGAAATACCATTTAGTTGTTATAATTCGTTTTAGTTAATAATATAGGTTAACTATATACATGTCTTATTAGACTGCAGTCTAAACTATATACTATAATAATAATGGGGTACAATGTATACACATATATATATATATATATATATATATTAGTATTTCTTATCTAATCGGGAGATAATTTATGTTAGTTGATTTATGACAATTTAACATGGAATATATTCATTTTTTATTAGAAAACATTTTTTACTAACTCGTTAACTAATTGTTAACTAATGCGCAATTGATTAACATTAAAAAGATACAATTTCAACACAATTATTATAAACTGTTATAACTAATGTGTTTGCAAATGGTTATTGTATAATTCTAAGAGTACATAAACATATTCTACTGTATACTATATATATATATATATAATGTTTATATATATATAGGTATTCTTAATATGAGTATATAGATTACGTTATAACATCTAAGGAGTGTTCTACCTTTGATATTGAGCCTGATATATTGATGCAATCATGATCATCATATATGATAATTATCATCATCATCATCATCAATATCATCATCATCATCATCATCATCGTATACATATTGTATTAATATAATTAGGGGCGTCGGAAGGGGGGGGGCGGGGGGTATCGGACCCCCCCATTCAAAAATATGGGGGGGGCGAAGTATGTTTTGCCCCCCCCATGAAATATGTATTAATAAATTTTATATATATTAAATGTAGTATATTGTCTTTGTTAATACAATTTTTTTTCTAAAGAATGTTACCAAACATATGGGGGGGGCTAAGTATTGTTTGCCCCCCCCCCCATCCATGAAATATGGTAATATTCATGAGAGAATCTCTGAGAGATACTTGTTATCTGGTGATATTAAGAATGAAATTATTCAACTATATAAATCTGAATTATTAAATATTTGATTGAAAGATATTAATGGGACTTTCTTAATTCAATGTGATGGAATTTAAGATATATTGTTCATTATTTGACATAAAAACTAGAAATTAAAGAAATATGCATAGGAATATGCAATATGACTGAGGATACAACTTAGAAAATATAGCAAATTTAATGTTATCTGAACTTTAACATCTTAACTTGCCTATTTCTAAATTAAGAGGACAGTCATATGACGGTGTAGCTAATATGTCTGGTCAATATAATGTTGTAAATACTTTAATAATGAATAGACAGCCTTTACATTTTGATACACAATGTGGAGCTCATCGCATAAACTTAATAGCATAATAATTAGATAATAATATAAATATAAGAAAAGCCTTGAGAGTGGTTTATGATTTGGGATTATTATATGAACAAACTATCAAATTAAGGATTGTATATAATACTAATAATAACAAAGCAAATACATTGAAACCATTATGCCCAATAAGATGGACTGGAAAATCATGTATTAAAAACACATTAGATCAATATAGTGGTATAAATGATGCACTGAAATAATATAAAAAATTAGATTATATTACCAATGACCACAAATATATTGCAAATTTATTATTAAAAAATATGAATAAGTCAAATATTTGTTATATGAATATTTCAAGTTTGATATTTGAAAGCTTGGATATGAAGGTGAAAGCTTTCATGATACCAACAAATACTATTGAAGGTAACATTTATAAAAATATACTTGAAAGCATATATTATTATAATTATATATAATCATAATAATACTCAATAATAAATAAACCTAAAGGATTATATAATAGTAAAGATTATTCTAATTAAATTGAATAATGATAGACATAATTTGCACAGATTTATTGAAGATATAGAATAAAAAGTATTTTATATTTTATATATACAAGTTTTTATATTGATTCAAGGTTAATATCCTACTTTTATAAAAAATATTATATAAAATACAAAATAGCTTATAATAAATGTTTATTATAAAATATTATAATAATTTATTTTTATTTTAAATATATCTAATTTAATTTTCTAATTAAATCTAATTCAGAGAATAATAATAAGACATATAATATAAATTATTATAAATATTTATGAGATGAATAGGAAAGACATACATCTTATCTAGATAACATAATACAACATTATTAATGTTATGTTAATATAAGAATGTGATTAGATATGATCAATTAATATGTTAATATACTTTATCATTAATATTTACAGAATAAAATATACTGAGTTGTTCGATTCCATAATGATGAAAATTAAAACCAAATGTTATACCAAGGAAACTTCATTTATAGATTCTTATAAATTAAAGGAATCATTATTACAAATAATATAATTCATGAAAAAAAGGTTGTTTTTTTTAGATAAATCTTATTAATCCTATTAATTTTCTACACTAAACATTAATAAAAAATGTATGAAGAATTAACGATTGAAAGATCGAATTTACATATGTTCAAATCAATTAATAAGTTCAATACATCTGACGAGGATAAACATATATATGATGGAAAAATCTCCTAAAATTCAAAAAATATTTTCCGGCATAATATATTTGATCACACTTTTATTGGTTTGCCCTCAAGTTCTGTGTCATGTTAGGGTGGATTTAGTAAGCTACGAATAATAAAGACGTTGTTACGGTCTACTATGCTAGATAGTAGATTAAATGAATTAGTATTGGCAAATATCAATCAAAAAATAATTCACACAATTGAGATGGATATATTTATAAATAAAAATCTATATTTATATAATAATAAATTATTTAATGTTTATTATTTATTTTCTAATATATTCCTACTTAAGTATTGTTATAAAAATTAAATATTATTAATTGCATATTAAAGGGTTAACATAGACTAAAGAGGTATACGATATTAATAAGATATAATTAGTAATTATATTAGTAATACATAATAGGATATAGAATATAAAATATAAATAAATAGCCCCCCCCATACAAAATATCGTTCCGACGCCCCTAAATATAATCATATATTAATGTATTCATATACATTGTTCACTAGTATACGCGTATGCAGCTATGCTATCTTATACGATAT
>OZ025239.1:77142156-77327156 GCA_964019155.1 Osedax fenrisi
AACCGATATCCAATACTACTATAACTATAATTATTTAATAATGTTAGTTCAATAAATATGTAAGTATATTTAAATTTGTATATTTATATTTTATTTGTGTAGTGTACCTATAAATAATACACAATTTATATATATATATATATATATATATATATATTTTTAAATGACAACTATTCATTCCATATGAATTACAAATAAATCTACATATAAAATACTGTATGCATATTTTAACTCCTATATAGAGGAGTTAAAATTAAATTGTAATTACTAATCAAATGAATATGTGTGTATCAGGGAGTAACATCCCCGGATGTCCCAGCAGTGTTTGCCCTCCCCATAGGGTGACCGTGTGAACGCGTTGATATCTCTTAAAGCTGCGTTCACATATAGCGATTTTGCTTGCAAAATCGTCGAGACAGAATTTAGACAGAATTTAGAGAATTTTAGAGTCAAAATATCGTTATCAGATGTATGTTTGTACGAGAGGATGGCGAAATCAAGTGTGTGTGTGTGTGTATGTGTGTGTATGCTGGATTACTATGTATGATTACTATGTATTCGTGCGTAGAGATAACATCTACGGGACGTGGAATTCTACTCATTTCACAATGGCCAGTGAAACAATGGGTAGTGAAACATTTTGTGTCTACCATACTTCGTCGCTTTCGCATTCGTATATATATATATAGACAATAGACAACAGGTAAATATGTATTGATAGGATACATGTGATTTGAATTATTTGATTTCTCGCATGAATTGAATTATGATTTAAAAGTTCACAATTTCCAATATCAGAGTTTTTCATTCGTGAATCATGATTATTTAATAATGATAATATTCATAGATATATAGATAGTATCTATTACTGATACTTTTCTATTTGTCCATTATTATGAACAAAACTACATATAAATTATATAAATATGAATAATTGAAAGATGATATTATTGTGCATTATTTATAGAATAGTATTTCTATTTATATTTTAATATAATATCTGAAATTTGAAGTAGTATTAATATAAATAAATGTGTCAACATCTATTCAATATATAATAATAAAATGTAAAGAATAAAGAAAAAATAAATAAATTGAAAAATAAAATGTTCTATAAATATAATCCAATATAATCAAATCATTTTTATAATGAATCAAATAATTTATAAAATTGAAATTGAATTTTTAACTATCAAAATGTTGATGATATAATAAATATATTCCTAAAGTATTAACAAAGTTAAAACAAATTGTAAATACAAAATACCATAACAACTATAAATATAATAAATCAATAAATTGACAAATTAAATATTATATTTTAAAATTCTGAAATATTAAATAAACAAATTGTAAACAAAATATCTAAAAGTATAATTAAACAAAATACAACCAAAGATTTTCCGAAGGAAAATGCTTCGCAAAATATTTGATACAACTATAAATAAATTATATTTTTTTGATAACTTAATTGTGTAAATATTTCATCTATTTTTTATGTATCATCATCTATTTTCATTGAGTATTATTTTCATGGTCACCTAATATATATCAATTGTTTTGTATATTTATTTCGGATACTTCAAACATTAAAATAATTAATTAATAATTGTATATAAATCTCACCACTATTAAAGATAATCAACAATAATTATTATAATTATAATTATTTAAATATTTTTTATTTCACTGACTAAATATTAATTTGAAGTGATAAATTATAATTTGAAGTGATAAATTATAATTTTAAATATAATTGAATTTTAAATTTATCAACTTAATTATATTAATTATATTTAAGCATCACAATTTTTTTTTAAATACGTAATTAATAATACTATTTAAATAATTATTAATATAATATAATTCATTTAATTTTTAATTGTGTATAGGTAACTTATTTTTTTTATATATTGTTTGATAAAATAGATAATAGATAATATATATATTAAATTGTCAAAACATGTAATACATATGTAGTGTATGATATTAGAAAATATGTTTATAAGGATATATCTCAATAGATCTTTCTTTATATAAATGTTACAATTTAGTGATTTTTTGTATGTAGTATATATAATATACATACTATATTTTTGTAGTATTATTCATTGGCTCTGCTCTATATTATGTAGTCGTTAGTAGTTAGTAAGTTAGGGGTTCAGTATCAATTGATGTATTATCATGAATAATGTATCATACATATATGATATATAAGGGTAATTGTCTCGACAAGCAGCAATACTTGTACAATTACCCAGGTAATAATAATAATAATATTATTATTATTATTATTATTATTATTATTATTATTATTATTATTTATAATTTATTGACAAAACAAAACATAATATGTCATCATCGTATCACATCATCATCGTAATATAGAAAATAATAAGATAATAATAAATTAATATTATAACATACAAAAACAAAATAAACATGAAATTATAACAATAAGGTATTTATATAGATTGTTGTTATATTATATATTATATATATATATATAGAAATGTGTAGCAAAGAAAGATAATTAGGAAATCTAGAGGACATATGGTGAAGAATGAGGACATTTCTTCACACCATAAATCATAATTATCACCGATTGATTACTTACTTACTTTCGAAGGGTAGTACACTCATATATACGTTAACAATGGTACATTGTTGATGAGTATGTTGTCGCAGGTATTTGTTGACATACACTAGAGATAACAATGGCATATTCTCCTAGACTTGTCCTAGGCATACATACACGAGTGCACTCGGTGCATTTCACTATCCTATGGCCCATAGTTATGTCCTATGTGTGTCCTCCTAACCATGTCCTTTTCGTCATTGATCATGCTTAGCACATTCTTAGCATATGTTAACGTAACATCACTTCATTGTACACGATTTATATGATGGGATGTCTATATGAGTGCGGGTATTCGAGCGACCATACTAATATATATATATATATATATATATATATATATATATATATATACATATACATATACATATATATGTGTGTATGTGTCACTGGCCACCCATGGATACACGTGGAATATTTGAATAACACATTATAGTTGAACACAATGGATGACCACTGGTCAGTAGATTAAACGTAACACGTGTATGACGTCACGAGAGTGTCACACTTCTTATGTGTGCGAGTGTGTGTGCGCGCGTGTGCGTGTGCGCGTGTTTATATAGGTGCTACTACGTAAACACATATGGTACATCAACTATCACGGGAATATCATATCATATCGTGTATAGTATATATATATATATATATATATATATATATATATATATATATATATATATATATATATATATGCGTGTGTGTGATTGTGTATATTTGTGTATGTGTGTGTGTGCGTGTGTGTGTATGTGTGCGTGTCCGGGTATGTGTATGTGTGTATGTGGGTGTGTATGTAGGTGTGTATTTATGTGTATACATATATTTATGTACGAATACACACAAATACACACACACGTTTATTACAAGGTAATAACAATGTATTAGCATTATCTTACAACTATTTTACCATATATATATATGGTTTTACCATATAAGGTATAATTAATAACTTTATTAACTAATTAATATGTACAATGTACATTGTACGATACATTGTCCTATACGATATGTAGGAGGTATTGCTGGTAGCTTACGCTACTTATTAACCTAAACACTAAAGAGCATGCGTGTTGTAATGCGTACACACATACACTCGCAGTCTCACACACATCTATGTAGATTGAATACTAGATGTTACCAATAGCTAATATGCGAGATAAACTAGAAGTTAATATTATGGGGATATATATATATATATATATATATATGCTATTATTAGTTAAAATCAAATATGTTATCATTAGATATATCATTAATACCTATAGTTAAACATATCAATATTGCGTAATGATAAATTATAATATATATATATATATATATTATAATGTATCATTGCATAATATTGATATTTGTTACGATATCGTTTAACGATAATCGTTACCTTCGATTATATGATTAATATTTAATATAAATAATATAGATATATATATAATTTATAATAGATGAATTTAATTTAAATTAATTAAATAATTAAATAATTAAAAGTAAACCTTTGCGAGCCAAGAACAATTTCTATTAGCACAAGTGAATAATATCCAAGTGAAGACCAGTATAGCCCTAGCGATCATATTCGTGTGGTTGTACTATGGTCTAGTTAATCCATTTGATAATACATTGTTATTCGTTACTATTCGGAAAATAGTGAATATCTTGGTAAAATAAAGTACTATACTAAATAAGCGTGTTAGGTGTGTCTACTTGATTAATATATGTTACGCGACTATAAATTGTCACTGATATATTGATGTGCATATATGTCTATTGATAGTGTATAGGCTAATTATAGTGTTAAACAACGAAAGTGCTTATAAATGTTAATAATTAATTCATATAATAAAATATCGATATTATATATTAATAAACTATCTGGACGTGTGTATAAAAATAAATACTATCAGATGTCTAAATAAATGAATGGTGCATAAAACGCCCAGGGCGTGGTCTCTTACGAAGGGGGCGTGGCTAGATGATGAAGTGTGAATTCTAAACGCCCTTTCTTGAGTTTGAAATGAATCGTCCATAATTATAAGATTAATCGCGCTATCACGATGTTTTGTCAATAATAAACTCGTGAAATGACGTAACATCGGCGATTAGTGAGACTGGCGAGTACACGTAATCAGTCGATGTCCTACACACTACGAATACTCGTAATACTGACATGTTACGTAATTATATAGCGTAATCGTTAGAAAGTGGGCGGTGTTAATTGTTTTATATAAGTTTCATTGTTTCCAACTATTGTATAGTGCGTATAGTGTTTAGTAAACACTACTTTATAGTGGATTCTACAATTTAAAAGTAGTATAGGCATATATATATATATCCTATATATCCTATATATCCTACACAAATATCCCATTAGGTTTAGCTTTAGATTAAACTAATATGTTAAATATAAATACTATATAGGACTAATAGATTGCCTATTGTATATAGAATATTTGTATTGAAAGACAATTATTATGTCATCATTAATTTGTTAATAACATTAATCAATAACATTGTTACACTGAAATAAGTAGCTATTCAGTTGAAAACTATACTATACTATACTATAGTATAGTATAGTATATTATTCTCATAATTATTAGTAAGGTGCATAGAGCTAGATATATTCTCTCTGGCTCTATGGTATACCATATATTGTGATACATTAAATATAAATGTTCCTGTTATAACACTAAATATACAATATCAATTTACACATATGATATATAGTTGTAGTCTTCGATAGAGTATTAATCATATATGTTTATAATTATGTTCCTAGAACATCATATGGGATGTATATATATATATATATATATATATATATATATATACATATATATATAGTATAGGCTACTAGCAAATTAGAGAATATATAAACTTAATAATAACATGATTAATAAGTTATAACCGCATAGGTTATAACCACATACTTGGTTATATAAGAATGCTATATTGAATTAAACCACAATATAAACTAGATTCACGTAGATAATTCTTAGGTAATATCGCATAATTAATAATAACTTATTGTAATAGTCAGTAATGGTATTCAGTGTACTGCATATTAGGTACACCGCGTGGTATTAACAACAATAGGTTATGCATATGTATTATAGGTACATGTATATTGTAGATGTGTGTAGATATTGTTTATCTTTCTTCATATTAATTAATAAAAACTAATTCGCCGAGACCACCTACAACTTGTTGTTATTGTTGTTTTTGTTGTTGTATATATACGGGTATACCCTATAGGGTAATTATTAGATTAAGATATATCTTAATAGAATATCAACAGGTCAGCGCGTGTGTTGTTTGTTTTGTATTGTTTTTAATAAGTAGGTATATGTGTAAATAGGTATATTCAAAGTTAATCATTTATTGTCAAATATTAATTAATTTATAATAAATTAATTAATCATGAATCATAAATTATGATTCATAATCCAATAAATAATATATTGAATTCTGATTAATGCTGATATATAGGAAAGGAAATAAGATATTGTATAGAGATAATATAAATATATCTATAGATATATCCTGTAGGATACATACATTTACATTTTACATTTGTGCGGTTTTCGGACTGCGAACAGCTGTGCTTATAAAGCAATCGGTATATATATATGTGATGTTAATGTTTCATATTAAATAAATGGGTTTTCAGTATTTTCTTGAAGTTTGGAGTTGATGGTGTAGTACGGATGGATACAGGGAGAGTGTTACAGGAGTAGGGGGATCCTATGGGACGTATATTGCCCAGACGCGAGTGTAATTAGTTGAATGTAAGTTGTGTTTAGGAGGGAATTGAAGTAGAAACGTATTGGTGGAGCGTGTAGTGGTAATAGTTGGTAATTAGCTATGTAATTTTGAAGAATTTTGAGTGTATTAATCTACGATGAGGGGATTTTGTAAAATTGTATTGTAAAATTGCAGAAGTCGAATAAAGGTATACCTTTGGATATAGGCAGAAGCTATAATAGTATTGGTAGATATTGATATAGAATGACGAATAAGGCGTAGTGAATGTAGTTGATAGTTTAGTAGTTTTTTTAAATGGGACAGTTGTCTATACAAATTAAAATTATTGTCAAATATATAATATCAAATTTATAACACCAAGATTTATGGATAGGTGTGCTTTATATACCTACATTATAGAATTGATGATGAATGTATAAAAGTGCAATAGTATTAATATAATTTAAACACATTCAACACATACAAACATATGTATATATATATATTGTTATTTTAATTGATGTTTGTGGAATCCTTTCATCCCATCCTGGAACTTATATGATATTTTCACTTATAAGTTATAACTATATGGATTTAATCTTCCTTCGCATCCTCTAGCATGCATATTAGGTTAAGGCATCCATGGTTTAACGAGTGCCGATCATTTATGTATACACAATTATATAATATCTCTTCTAAATATTATTTTAAGGCCCATTGTAATGGGGCGTACTCAGTACACCTACTGTGATTCCACCCGCGTCCAATAGCAGTATACTGCTTCTGTTTCTCCTTAGCAAACTGAGTCACACAGGCAGTTTTTACACACATGCAGTTTTTACATATATACATATATATATATAATATGGATGGAGTGAAATGATCAAATGGTTATGGTGAGCTGGTTATTTCTTGTGTTAGTGATTTCGTTAATTTAGTTTTATTATAAGTTATTATTTTTTTTAAATATTTTTAATAACCAACTCGTCATAACCATTTGAGAATTTCACTCCACCCTATATAATAATAATTATATATATATATATAATTAAATATAAAGCGTGTATACATGAGCATTCATTACAATATACACTAACCTACCTACACCCCACACCCGATACACACGTTCTATCGGAAACTCTAAAGCAGTCCGCCATTAACAATAAGGCAACAATAAGGCAACAGACGACCTAGATGTCCCGCAGCCATGTTCATCTTAGCGCATGCGCCACGTGAACGGAAGCTGCTAATGCGCAATTATAATTAATAATTATCACGTGACCGCGGGAGACTTCCGGTCAACCGTCGTTCCTGTCGTGTAGGCGCCATCTGCAATATTACACACAGTAATGCACACACATATATATATATATATGTAGTATAGTATTGGTTATAACTTATAACCTATATATATAATTATTATTTATTTTAAATCATACATAGGAATACGAATAGACATCCATGATATATTAATACATTATAATTAATTATCACTGGTATTATTAATAAGACAATGTCATATAAATATTATACGCATAACGAATTAAAGCGCAATAACTTAAAAATCACCAGGGAAATATGATAACATAACAATAACTTGACAAATTAATGAATAGTAGACATTTTCATATATACATGAATATATCTCTATAGAGAATATGATACCGGATTATTTGTATCTTGATTAGGATCTCTCAAATAGAAATATCATGTATATATGTGTGTGGATGTGTGTGTGTATGTGCGTGTGCATGTGTGTCAGAAGAACACATACAATAACGTATGATATCGACAAATCATCATGAGTTATTATTAACAATAATTGTCACGAATACTTTATGCCAACATACTTTTTATGAATAGTAATTTTTATTATTTTATTATTTAAACAACCAAATTTAAATAACCATGTATTAAAACTAAGTAGTATATATGTAAATACCCATATATATAGATATATATATATATATATATATATATATATATATATATAATATATAATATATATATATATATATATATATATATTCGAACAAAAAGTTATAAATAAAAGAATATTGGTATACTTAGAACAAAAACAAAATAATTTCTTAAGCATTCATAACTCGGCCTAAAACTGTTTACTCAGCATATTATCATCATTAGATGAATCATCTAAGATTAAATGTTTAAGACATGTATAAGTTACAGATAATCAGCGACGTATTATCTAAGGGCACATGAACAGGGGGTCGTGGGTGTCCAGACCGCCTCATTTATAAATAGGGGGGTCCGGATATCTTTGGACCACCATGTTTTGAGTCAATTTTAAAAATAATTTAATAATGTATACAATTTAATGATAGTAGCGATTATTAGTAAAATACACATTATAATATTTGATTTGTAGTCACAATATTATCAATACCTAATATAATGATATAAAGCACGTTGATAAACCCGTCTAGCCAGATATAAGATATATTAAAATATATGTTTATAGTTGTAATAGCAAAGATCACACTTTATTATTCCAGAAAAACTGGTACTATTAATTGGGACTACTAATGGATTTATTGGTGTAGTGAAAGGAGGCGGTATTTTTATACTATAATATTCAACATTATAAAAAACCAAGTGTGATAATATCACATACTTTATAATTACTGATTATTCAAATTGAAAAAAATCATTTGAATGATTTACTATTCATGGAAAATCGAATATGCACCATATGTCAATGGAAGAATATAAATATTATTAAAGATGTAATGATTATACATAATAAAAATGATATACAAAAATAATAAAATTATTCTGATAGCTATATTTACTTCTATAAGATAAGTAGGTCAAGAAAACATAGCTTTCAGTGGTAAATAACTTTTTGAGGTGCATTCCTCAAACTATTAAATAAGAAAAAAAATTAAATTCTCAATTATATGCATGCATGGTTAAATATGGTAACTGAAAATACTAAGAAAATACATCTATTATCATGGAAAATTCGAAATGAGATCTTGAATTATTTGCACATGCACTAAGAGATATTATTAAACAAATGAATGACTGCTACAATAAAATGTATGACGGCACATATGATATTTCACGTAATTAAAGTTGTATATAACGATTATAATTATTATAAATTAATAATTAATTATATTACAAAACTTTTTATGAAATAAACAAGAAATGATATTTATTCGGCATGTCAAAGAAAACCTCGAAGTTACAGAAATATGAGTATGTCTATACGAAATATTAAGGCAGAAACTTTAGCAAATACATTGGATACAATTATAAATTAATAATATTTTGTTTGATCTGAGAGAATTTACGAGGTCATATAATATAGCAAGTAATATGACAGGAAGATAAAATGGTATACAGGCTTTAATATTTCATGAAAACTAATGGTATATTACACTTATTGCACAGCTCATTGAGTAAATATAGTTGCTCAATATGTTAGCTAATCGGAGTATATTATATCTATATTAACTATCGTTAATGAAATAGGATAATTGTAGGGGAAAGTAACCGAATAAGGATAGTGCCCGAATACGGACATTCTCGGTATCTCAGAAAACATACATCCTACAAAAAAATGTTTAATGAATAAAATATTCATAATTATATAAATAGTTTAAAAAAGTATTTTTATTTTTTAATTATTCAAAATATTACTGATATATCCAATAAACTGATATTTTTATTACGTTTTTAGATTTATGAAAAAAAAATTCAACTTAAAACCTTCTCAAGAATATACAAATGTATCGATAAATTTAATTATATCAAAATATAACACTAAATTATTAAAAAATAAATCATTCTAAAATTATATATATTACTTCTATATTTGTTATCAAATATTGATTAAGTTATAAGCATATATCTATAGGTTATATAAGTCCCTAATACGGACACTCTATATGTCTTAATACGGACACCATATAACCAATTAGCGCGCAGCGTATGAAATATTCTGATTTTCATAAAAATAGCGTGCGTTATAATATTAATACCACCAATAAAGCTAAATCTAATTTTTTTATTATTTAGATACTTTAATTGTATTATTAATTAAAAAAATAATACAAATAAATAAATTATTAACTAATTAAATTAAAATAAATTGTTCATAAAATTAAATAATGTAATTGTAATTTGTCTGATTGATTCATCATTAATATATAGTTTATCTAGTAGTATATAGGGTGTCCGTATTAGGACATGGGTACCGAATAACAACCCCGTTATATGTGGAATTAAAAGGTTAAATAACATTTTTAAATCACAATAATATCTATAACCATATAATATTAATATATTGTAATTTTTGAATACAAATAATGAGTCATAAAATGTTAAGACCATTTATTGTTAAAGTGTCCGTATTAGGTTACTTTCCCCTATTATAATTCTATAAAATTTAGATATACTTAAATATCTTGTAAATTGAAGAAATGATGTATAACTCGCTGTATAATAAGAAAGGTGGCTATGAAAGATACACTCGAATATTACAAAGAAATGTGTTCGTCTTTAGATGAAATGATACATACAAATTATAGGTGAATACAAAACCTATTATCTCTGATATATCTGATAAATTATGAATAAACTTGAAAGCGGCAATATATATCTAGGAAAATATAGAGAAATTATATACCAATGTGAAAATATTGTTGACATTAATCGTTGTAAGACCAACAAGTTCAGTTGACGATGAAAGAAATGTTAGTAACCTGGATATTGTAAATAACTAGCTGATAAATGTAATGGGAGAAAACTTACTAGTTATATAATCTTTATTATTCACAGTAACACTGTGAATTAAACATTGTTGAATTTATGTCATCATCAGTAAAGATAACATAATGGAGAGAGAATATGTTATCATGTATTTCATCTCATTAAATCTTCCATTTATTAATATAACCTAATAAAATCATATGTACATTTTATAATATATATATATATATATATATATATATATATATATATATATATTATAATATGCATATTATGTACATGTACATATGATTTATTAGGTTATATATATATTTATTATATATATATATATATATAAAAAATAATAATAATTTTAATCTTCTTACTGCTTTTATAATACAATATTTTGTTGTTAATAATTTTAGACTTCTATATAAAAATTATACTCATAAAAATTAATAAATAGTTATTTTATTTATATTCTAATGACATTTATTGAAAATTACTTTTTATCACTTTTGACTTCTATATAATTTGTATTTATATTTTTTTAAATCTTAGTTTGTTGTTGTTGTTCAGTATAGTTTCCTGATCTGTTTATTTATTATATTCGTATTATCATTTAGTATCGAAATTTAAATTATTTTAATGATATTTTTGTATTTTTATTTTTTTATACCTACACTAATTTTATCTATTTTTATCTTTTATGTTATAGTTTATTTAATTATTAAATGATGATTAATCAATAACGAGTTGACAGATATCACAATTTTATCATATTATATTTATCTTAGTGTAAACAGGAAGTCAACCTTATTATTATATATATTTTATATTCCACAATATTCACATTCCATTATATTTATATAATGGAATTAAATTATTTGATATCTGTCAACAAGTTAAATTAAGGGTAATTGTCTCGACAAGCATCAATGCTTCTACAATTACCCAGGTACTTGTACCTAAATCTGATAATAATAATAATAATAATAATAATATATATATATATATATATATATATATATATATACAATATTAATAATATATTATAAATTATTGGACCCCCTTTATGAAATATACCTTCCTGCGTCCCTAGTGTTACCTATTATTATTATTTGTATTTATACATATATATATATATATATATATATATATATATATATATATATACGTTGGAGAAGTCTATTACGATTTATTTATAATAAATAATAATAAATAATACGTGAGTAGTATTAACGGTATAACGTTAAATAAAAAGAGAAAAAATTATATATATATATGTAAATATATACGGCATATTCTGTCGGTAAAAATAATAAAAGAATGTGTATTATAATATATAAGTTACATAAACATGTAACGTAAGGTAGTATTTAAGGGTATCGCTTCTTGAAGATATAGCTGATTTTAGTATATCGTCTGGTATATTGTTCTACATAGATTCAGCCATATACCGAAAAGCTCTTCCGCCATGTTATGTTCTGTTGATAGTATACTATATATAGTTAACTATAGTTAATTGATAACTATTTATAGATATTGAATCGCTTTAGCGGGTTTCACATATTCACTATAGTGTTACTACCTATATAGTTATAGAAAGGGTCTTTACGTTTTAGTTCCTTTAGTGATCGTATAGATGTTTTAAAATGTATACATTTACTTACATTGTATTCTACATACATTGTACTATAGTAGTTCAATTAATTATGTTGGGTTATTTTTGTAAATAACAATATGTATTAATTTATTAAGTCGTGTTTTGATTCGTAAGTGAATTGGTAACATTTTTAGAGAAGACATTAGCGATGAAGTAGAGAATTTATCAAATTTACGTTTATTAAAAATAAGTCGAGTTGTAGTTTTTATAATTCGGTCTAGTTGTAGAAGTTATATTTTAGGTGAGTATATACTAAAGTAGGTTATTATACCTATAGGTATATATATGTTATCATTAACAGTTAATAAATGTTAAGCAATATTTAAAATTTTCGATAAATCGGTACTAAAATATTATTGTTTATTAAATTAAATTTTATTATTTAATAAATAAATAATCTTTAAATTCATTCTAAACTAAAGAACATGATAAGTAAGTACCGATACATATACGTTTATATATATATATATATATATATTCGAACAAAAAGTTATAAATAAAAGAATATTAGTATAAGCATAAGTATTAAGCATTCTTAACTCGGCCTAAAACTGTTTACTCAATATATTATCATCATCAGATGAATCATCTAAGATTAAATGTTTAAGACATGTATAAGTTACAGCTAATCAGCGACCTATTATCTATATTAGTAGTAAGGGAAACTATCCGAACTTATTGGCTTGTTATATCTCAATATAGCCTATATATTATATATATATATATATATATATATATCAAATCCAATCTATTTATCCTTCAGAAAAATGTTACATGTGAAAAGTATAGAGAATTTAAAAACAGGGAAATATATATTTTATTTTAATAAATCAATAATCAATAACTGTCTACGATATTGATTGATGTATAGGATGGTAGGATGTATTACGTGTTCTTCTTCATATATGGAGAATCTGATTAACAATTATTAAATTATATATATTTTATAATACTATTGAATAACATAGTTTTATACGTTACATAATTATATATTGAATTGTACAATGACGAGTTAAATAAATAAGGTATTGCAATATATCGGACGATTTTTGAAAAAAAAACACGAAGTTTTGAAATTCACTAATAAATGGTAAATAATAAATGATCACTTTTTACTCTTTTTATAAGAAAATATTCTAAAATAAAATTTATTTTATAATTTACAAACGAAGATATCTATCTTATAAATATAAACATTATGTATATAAATATATTAAACAATATTACAATTATTCAATATATTTATACATATATGTTCATGTGTATTTAATTCCCTTACACAAATACTACAAAGCTAGGATAGTTTCCCATGTGGCTTACCTATAGGTAGATTATAATCAATGGGAAACTATATTGATAACTGGATTACAATAACATAAAAGTGTTCAGTGACATATGTGTAACATATATGTTTAGATGAATATTATAAATAGACTATAGGATTTTATAGCCTTTTATAGCCTATTATAGATAATTAATATTATATTTTATAATAATAATAATAGAAAGGTTTATTGACCCAGAAAACGATGGACGTTTATGTGCGTCAAGTTGAAATAATAAAACAAATAAATAGTTACGCAAATAATAATAAATTTAAAAAGAAGACGTTATAATGATACCATATATGTATGTAGTCGACATTTAAAACTCATAAATGATGACATGGTGCGTAATTCATCGGGAAGACTATTCCAGTATTTCTGAGCAGCAACCGTGAAAGCAGCATCTGCATACATAGATGAGACAAGCGGTAGAGAGAGTTTCATCAGCTCACATTTGCGACTCGGACGAGTAGTTGTTCGAATTATGAGTCCCTTCGATAGGTAAGACGGAACTCCCATATATATAGCCTTGTGAGTAATGCATAGAAGTCGAAACTTGCATAAATCTCGAAACTGTAACCACCCGAGAGTCGCCATTATGGAATGTATAGATATGGTTAAATCACTACGCTTTAGCTTAAATAATATGCGAACAGCTCTACGTTGTATTGAATCGAATTTTTTCATCAATTTTTGCGGAATATTAATTAAAAGCGAATTACAATATCTAAGTCGACTACAAACTAATGAAAAATGACGTAATTACTGGCTTACGTTTGAAAATAATCTATTAATAATTTAATTAATAATGTCAGACCATACAGTGATGATGAACAATGTGGTGTATCATCAGAATAACAAATATAATTATATTTATATATATTATAATATTTATTACATTGCCATATAAATAAATACAAAAATATTGTAGGAAAATCCTAAAATTCGAAACTTTCATTATAGTTCATTCATCAGTAACTTGTTAACTTTAATGTCTGATATTTATTAAATAAGACATTTCAATGTTATTTAAAACACAATAAATATCTAAAATATGTATGTGTCCCAAAATAAACCCAAACTAGTATTGTATTACCTACCTCATGATAGATTGTTTTCGCATTATTTATGTTGTCATATATCACAAAATAACTATACTGGTATAGCCTATATATAGCCTATAGGTTTAGAATTGAACATTATTTTCTTTTATTCACGAAATAAATATTATGGTTCAACCTATCAAATGCCTTTACTGCCTCTTCAAGAGCTACATATATATTATAATTCTTGTCATTGTAATCTCTATTATATTTCCGATTGGCAAAAAGACATTTCTTTCCAATGTTTTTAAAATATAAAACTGGTTATCCATAGTAACTATCAAATAATACATTATGTTATTAATGCCCTAATCTATATATATATATATATATATATATATATATATTATCACCTTTATGCAGAAGATATAGGGGAGGGAAGAGGGTAGTGGCCGAGGAGGGAGTAGTGGCCGTTTTAATTAACGCTTAAATGGTGCTTGATAGGATAAAAAGTTCTATATACAATATTTAGATAATCCAAATATCTATAATATATAGTACATTTTTTTTTAAAATAATTAATTAATTACTCTAATTTATTATATAATCATTTTTTGTCAAATTTTGACAACAAAACATGATTATATATATGTATGCTTATTTATATGTAAGAGTATGTGTATATATAATTAAATTATTGAATCAAATAAGGTACGGTTGCCTCATAAATATAATTATTTAATATTACATAATTAAAAATATATAAATAGAATACATTACGAGACACCTATCGCATTTTCTGGTACTAGCGGCCACTATTAGAGCCTTGCCTTATTTTAGTGCTTTTTTAATGCCAAATCAAACGTTTATATTATTAGGATAAACACTTTATATATAAAAGTAAAATCACAGTATTCTAGAACTATATGATTTCTAGTTAATTCAAAAAAATAATAGCCTAAAATTCAGTATTTATCGATATATTAGAAATCTTCTGAGACATATTAATTATCGGCCACTACCCCCTCACTCCCCCACAGCTATATATGTTCCTCCCCCTAATTCACCATCAGATATCAAACATCAACTCTCCAATATTTCTATTGATGTTAATACATAACTTATTTAAAATAATCTTCACATTATAATGTCTCCAAAATTAAACTGTTGTTTATTTCTCCATCCCATATATGGGTATACTTACTTTCCTCCTTTTCTTATTGATAATATTGTACTATATCGTTCCCCCTACTGCACCCAACTTAGAAGTTATGTTTAATTATACTCGTTCTTTAGGTTATTATATTACTGTTACCTATCACTAAATCGGCTAACTATTATCTTTTTCTGAATTAAAAAACACTTAAATCTATTACCGTGTATCTTACTAAAATTCGAGTTAATTCCTTTATCCTCTCACGTATAGATTAGGACCTACTGTTCATCGCACCTCATCGATCTTCCCATATCCTCTATATATCCCCTAAATCGAGCTATTATTTAATCAATTCATACAACATATATACTCTACGTAATCGAGACCATTCCTCTACTTCTTCACACTAATGCTTACCTCACTGATTCCTATTTAATAAATGTTCCTATTATCTCATAACCTACTAGGCATAACTACTAATAATACATAACCTATGTATTAATTTAGTAAGTCGAGTTTTTATTCGTAAGTTAATTGGTAACATTTTTAGAGAAGACATTAGCAATAAAGTAGAACATTTATCAAATTTACGTTTATTCAAAATAAGTCGAGTTGTAGCTTTTATAATTCGGTCTAGTTGTATATATATATTATATATACTATAGTATAAATCGGCCAGGTTATATTTTAGTTGAGTATATATATATGCTAAAGTAGGTTATTATACCTATATGTTATCATTAACAATTAATAAATGTTAAGCAATATTTAAAATTTTCGATAAATCGTTGCTAAAATATTATTGTTTATTAAATTAAATTTTATTATTTAATAAATAAATTCACTTTATATTCATTCTAAACTAAAGAACATGATAAGTAAGTACCGATACATATACGTTTATATATATATATATATATATATATTCGAACAAAAAGTTATAAATAAAATAATATTGGTATACTTATAAGTATACCTATAGAATATATATATCTATAGAACAAAAACAAAATAATTCTTAATCATTCTTAACTCTGCCTAAAACTGTTTACTCAGCATATTATCATCATCAGATGAATAATCTAAGATTAAATGTTTAAGACATGTATAAGTTACAGTTAATCAGCGACCTATTATTTATATTAGTAGTAAGGGAAACTATCCGAACGTATTGGCTTGTTATATCTCAATATAGGTATATATATATATATATATATCAAATCCAATCTATTTATCCTTCAGAAAAATGTTACATGTGAAAAGTATAGAGAATTTAAAAACAGTAAGATATATTTAATTTTAATAACTCGATAATCAATAACTTACTTCGATAGTGATTGAGTTATATGGTGTTAGGGTGTATTACGTTTTCCTCTTCATATATGGAGAATCTGATTAACAATTATTAAATTATATATATTATATAATAATATTGAATAACGTAGTTTTATACGTTACATAATTATATATTGAATTGTATAATGACGAGTTAAATAAATAAGGTATTGCAATATATCGGACGATTTTTGAAAAAAACACGAAGTTTTGAAATTCACTAATAAATGACATTTTTACTCTTTTTATAAGAAAATATTCTAAGATAAAATATTTTTTTATAATTTATAAACGAAGATATCTATCTTATAAATATAAATATTATGTATATAAATATATTAAACAATACTACAATTATTCAATATATTTATACATATATGTTCATATGTATTTAACTTATTCTACCTCTTACAAAAATACTACAAAGCTAGGATAGTTTCCTATGTGGGTTACCTATAGGTAGATTATAATCAATGGGAAACTATATTGATAACTGGATTACAATAACATAAAAGTGTTCAGTAACGTATATTTAGATGAATATTATAAATAGACTATATTATAGATAATTAATATTATATTTTATGACGTAATTACTGGCTTACGTTTGAAAATAATCTATTAATAATTTAATTAATAATGGCAGACCATATATGTATACAGTGAGTATGAACAAATTGGTGTATCATCAGAATAACAAATATAATTATCTTTATATATATTATAATATTGTATTACATTGCCATATAAATAAATACAAGAATCTTGTAAATCCAAAAATTCTAAACTTTCATCATAATTTATCAGTAACTTGTTAAATTTAATGTCTGCTATTCATTAAATAAAACATTTCAATGTTATTTAAAACACAATAAATATCTAAAATATGTAGGTGTCCTATGTGTCTATCCTATGTGTCCCAAAATAAACCCAAACTAGTATTGTATTACCCCGTAATAGCTTGTTTTCACATTATTTATGTTGTCATATATCCCAAAATAACTATTCTTGTAGGCTTAGAATTGAACATTATTTTCTTTTAGTCACGAAATAAATATTATGGTTCAACCTATCAAATGCCTTTACTGCCTCTTCAATAGCTACCAATATATATACCTATTAGTATTTTAGTACATTATGTTATCCATTAGTAATATGTTATCAATTTTATTTAATAAATGCTTTGAAAATGGTGTTTACCCTGATGTACTTAAAACATATAAAGTTATTATTTTATATAAAAAAGGAAATAAAAATGATTGCTTGAATTACAGGCCAATATCATTAATATCACAATTTTCACAAATTTGTGAAAAAATTTTAAAAGTAAGAATGTTTTCATTTTTAGATAAAAATTCTTTAATAAACAATTCTCAATTTGGATTTCAAAAATCTATATCAACATGTGATGCTTTGATAACTTATATTGATTACTTGAATATAAATTATATATTATTCATATCCACAATATCGATTGATTTAAAAAAGGCTTTCGACACTATTAATCATGACATTTTATTAAATAAATTATATATATGGTTTCAGAGGTAGGACTATCACTTTGTAATTATTAAAAAGCTATTTTAAAAACAGGTATCAATACGTAGGCTATAATAATACCAATTCTAAAATAATTCCGATTAAATGTGGTAGGTATACCACAAGGTTCAGTTTTGGGACCAGTATTATTTTTAATGTACATAAATGATTTACCTAATATAACTAATAAATCTAATTTTACTCTTTTTGCTGACGATGCCACTTTAACATTTAAGTCTCATAATTTATATGCTCTAGAAAATGAAATAAACTCGTAAAAGTTATAGTATTTATATATATATATATATATATATATATATGATGATGGTTATTTATTATATACAAATATAATAGCGAGTGATATTCTCGAATTTGTTTTATGTAGTATAACAATAATACTAATAATAATAATAATAATAATAAATAATGCGTGAGTAGTAGTAACGGTATAAAATAAAACAAACATAGAAAAATGCATATATATATATATGCATATATACGGCATATTCTGTCGGTAAAAAGAATAAAATAATATGTATTATAATATATAAGTTACATAAACAAGTTACGTAAGGTAATATTTAAGGTTATCGCTTCTTGAAGATATAGCTGATTTTAGTATCCGGTATATTGTTCCACGTAGATACAGCCATATACCGAAAAGCTCTTCCGTCATGTTATGTTCTGTTGATAGTATACTATAGTATACTATAATTAACTATTGTTAATTGATAACTATGTATAGTTATCGAAAGGATCTTTAAGTTGTACACTGTTAAAAATAAGGGTATAACATTATGAAATATATGGTATAACATATGGAAATACGAGTTATACCATACAATTACGTTAAATGGTATAAGATCACATATTATATGGTATAACATTTGATTTTTTTAGTTATACCATATAGATTAATTGAAATGGTATAAGATCACAAATTATATAGTATAACATTTGTTTTTTTTAGTTATACCATATAGCTTAATTTAAATGGTATAAGATTACGAATTATATGGTATAACATTTGTAATTTGTAGTTATACCAGTAGCTATAGTATATAACTATAATATATTAAATATAATGGTATAACTTTATGAATTATATGGTATACAATATGGAAATACCAGTTATACCATAACATTTTAAAATTAAGTTTATATTTGATTGAAAATAAAATGTATAAGAATATAATTCATAATAGTATCCTTCATAATATCCTTAATATAACAGTTTACTTATTGTTGTGTTACATTATTATAGACATAGCATGTATTGCTTCTAATTGCAATTAAACTGGTTTTCAGAAACTATATAGATTCCCCATAGGGAAATATGTATACATATACATATTTCCTATATTTCATATACAAATACTTATAATTATTCGAGTATATGTATATATATATATATATAAATAATTCCATTTTATTTATTAACATATACTATTTCCACTCTACACTCAACATGAGAAGCATCTATTTTTCAACACATTACAATATACATAAGGTATTTATACTACATTATATATATATATATATATATATATATATACAAATTATATCATATTATATATAATAATATAAAAGTTTATATAATATATAATTTTATAATATATTTATATATTATTTATAATATATAATTAAATTGTTAGAATATAATTATATAATTATATATATATATATATATATATATATGTTATAAAGTCAAAGTTGTAGATAGGTATATCGATTAATGTAATATACATTTAAATGCATTTAGCATTACGTAACAGAAATCGATATATCTACATAAAACTTTAAACTAGATTTCGGTGTCTCGCTCTGTGTTAAATGCATATATGTCTATAACCATAGCCATGTAAATGTTTATTTTTCTGGTATTTTATATTGTTATCGTCTGTAAAGTATATTTCGTTATTTGTCTATAGAATAAATTCCACTCGGTGAGATTGCCTCATTCTTCGGTTTGCATCTCATTGGGTAGGTACTACTATTATTATTATTATAATTATTATGTTCAACAGTTCTTTGCTTTGATTAATAAACTGTATTAGAACATTCACATTATTACATACATATATATTATACAATTATGATAACTATATGCCAATCATTAATATGCAGGAAACTGTAGAATTATTTGCAGAATTTCAAATTTCATTTAAAATATTAGAAAAACTGCCGGAGAGGAATAGTGAGTTGATGGGGATGATAAAGCATATAACGTATATACACAAATATATAGACGAATATATTGATGTACTAGGTATCGCTACTACGCAAACTGATCAAATAGGTAATTTAGTATCTAATTAATAACATTAGTTAAATATCTATATAAAATAAATATGCCATTATATTTTATTAGTCCATGGATAGTATACTATATATCCATATATGGTCAATTATTTATTTTATTTTTAGTTCACAATGTAATTAAATTTAAATAATATTACTAATAGGTATATATAAATAATGTTAACTGTTGTACAACTATTATCAATATCCTTCTTTCCTTAATCAAATATAGATCATAAAGTGTATAATTAAATATATAATATAATATTTCCTAAAATAGATGCGGGAATCATATTTTATGATGGGAGTTTGCGAATTATTGAAAAATGAATTTACAATGAAAATAAAGATAAGGTTACTTAATAATTACTTAATAACTATAGATTTAATATTATAGTTATTTTATGATTTTTCGTATGCTAATTCAAAAGTATAGTATACTCTATTATATATATAACTGCAGTAATTAATATAATATATTGGGTTTTTCTAATTACAATTCTAACGTATATAAAGTATACACTTATAAAGTATACTTTAGATAGTATTATCATATATGATATTAACTGTATAAAGTTTCTTATAAGATGCATATTTATACTATTATATAATATACAATATTATTATTCATACTCTAGTATACTATATATATATAACTTATATAAATATTTGAATTTTAATTGCAGGAAATAATGACTCCATGGATACATGGATATATGCATATATCAGAAAAGAGGATGCTTATTATGTGTGTCGATAATTGTTTGGTTTTCGTTCAAAATAATTTATTTCGTATTTTATTAAGTGGTATTGTTAATTTTATTTGTTTCACGTAACATGTCCTACAAACATTAATTGTTTATGTAATTTTGTATCACGTTATTTATTTAAAAATGTATCTGTTAATAAACAATATTGTTACACCAAAATATGTGGTTTTTAGAAAATAAATTATCATTATAAATGTCGATTCCATATATAAATTAATAATATAGAATAGTAAGTTATTATAAACACTGATATAAATTTAAATAAAATATAGTATAACTTTTAATAAATTATGATATAACTTTATATAATATATATTTTAATAAATTATGGTATAACTTTAAATAAAATATAGTATAACTTTTAATAAATTATGGTATAATTTTATATAATATATGGTATAAATTTTAATAAATTATGGTATAACTTTATATCAAATATGGTATAACTTTTTATAAATTATGGTATAACTTTATATAATATATGGTATAAATTTTAATAAATGATGGTATAACTTTATATCAAATATGGTATAACTTTTTATAAAATATGGTATAACTTTATATAATATATGGTATAAATTATGGTATAACTTTATATCAAATATGGTATAACTTTTTATAAAATATGGTATAACTTTTTTAATTAGTTATACCGTAAATGGTATACCAGGGCGCCACGGGGTTATACCATTTGTTAATCAATGTTATACCATTTATTTCTAACAGTATAGTTCCTTTAATAATCGTATAAATGTTTTAAAAGGTATACATTTATTATAGTAGGTCAATTAATTATGTTGTGTTATTTTTGTAAATAACAGTATGTATTAATTTATTAAGTCGTTTTGATTCGTAAGTGAATTGGTAACATTTTTAGAGAAGACATTAACAATGAAGTAGATCATTATTAAATTTACGTTTATTCAAAATAAGTCGAGTTGTAGATTTAATAATTAGGTCTAGTTGTAGTAGTTATATTTTAGTTGAGTATATGTTATCATTAACAGTTAAAAAATGTTAAGCAATATTTAAAATTTTCGAAAAATTGTTACTAAAATAATATTGTTTATTAAATTAAATTTTAATATTTAATAAATAAATAAACTTTATATTCATTCTAAACTAAAGAACATGATAAGTAAGTACCGATATATATATATACGTTTATATATATGCAGTCAACTCCCATTAAGTCGGGCACGAAAGGGACCGGACAAGGTATCCGACTTAACAATATGTCCGACTTATCCGACTTATCCGAATTATACGAATTATCCGAATTATCCGATTCATAAAAATAAATATGCCTCGCGATGTGATTATTGTTAAATAGTTGTATTACTAGTTCATTAATAGTTCAGTATTACAATGTATACAATTCAATCAGTAATCATTAAATAATACATAGTGCATTCGTGAAACATATAATTTAAAGTATAAATACAAAATAAGTAATACTACATTATATCTGTATACAAATATAATGTAATAAACGTCATATTGTAGGCATCGCGTTATTGTTTTGTTTATCAAATGAATGATCACACAATTATTATCTATTGCAGTTATATAAAATAACTCATATTTCATTGGTTTAAAATATCGTTGAAACTTGATTGCTATTAATGAATGTTAACTCAATAGAATGACCTATAGGTAGACTAATGGGTAGGACCATATATGGATGTGTATCTTACACTCCATCATACACTCCATTTAAATATATATTCTAATTAGAAGCATTTCAGAAAATGTTGAAGCCTAATTTATTCACTCTTTGTATACATTATATATATACCAATTAAATGCATTACAATTTTATGTTGATAATACTTGCATTACACACGTGCAATGTTAATAAAACCTGTATCATATTGCATTCACATGTAACATGCGACAGTGAAAGTGTCTGATACATTATTAAAATGCCGACCTGTCCAGTATAAATATCAATAAAGTGACTAAATATCTATTTATATGTCTGACTTATCGAAAAGTCCGACTTTCCCATCCGATTAATTTAACATGTAACTAGAAACAAATGCAAATAAACCATACACATATGTATAACTTATCGATACACCCGACTTATCGAGAGTTGACTTTATATATATATATATATATATGTATATTTAAATTTAAAATATTTAAACTTCCTGTGTGGTTCAGTGGCTAAGTTTTAGCCCTTTAGAGGAAATAATAACATAAATAAGTATATATTTCATACGAAAAAAAATGTACAATTTAAAACTTCTAATAAATATTTATTATTATTATTATTATTATATATATATATTTGTACATATATTAAACATATTATAATGACCAATGAATGATTATGTTGAAGGCAACCTACACTACTATACTTATGTACGTTCCCCCGATACAGTTATAACGCCTACGTGTATTAACACACCCCCCACCCCTCCATTTACAGGCGCTTATGCCATCGCCATCATCGAAGCGTACGTGGACGAAGTGCTACCGTCGTCAGCTACTGCGGTCGACATCAAGGACTACTTCTTTAGTATGTACTCCGTAGCCGAATCAATAGACGCCAGCATAGTGAAGCTGAAGGAAACCTGCGAAGCCATTAACGTGGCGTTTCCGATCGAAGACGCCTACGAAAAACAACTAACGGTACTGCTTAAACAGCGGTCCATGGCTAAAGTGTCGTTGGTCTACACTATAATACGTATTATGTGGCGTGTGCTGCAGTTCAGCGGTGTGGACGTCTCGTTCTCGAACTACGAAGACATTATGAAATTCGCCACCGAAAAAATCGGAAATAGATTTCCGTCGCACGGCCTGGATATATCATGGTAACGCCCATATGGTAACGCCCACATCGTAACGCCCACCTCTTAACGCCCACATGATAACGCCCAGTATACTGGTTATAACCATCACTATTCAGTTAATAAATGTTAAATTATATTAATACTAAACCACTTATTACTATATATATATATATATATATATATATATATATATTAATTAATAATATACATTAATAGAATATTTTAATAGTCTAAGATATAATACAAGACTCTAGTATTATATATATATATATATATATATATATATATAGTATATATATATATATATATATATATATATATATATATATATATATATATATATATATATATAAGTAACTATAATTTATATTAATATAACTATAGTTACTATTGATTTATTGATTTTAAAAATGTTAAAATTTCTTTTGAGATTATCTGACATTTTAGATTTCCAGATAGTGTTCATGCTATTCAGTGCTGACCAGGCTTGTGCTATTCTGATTGTTATATCTCTTTCTGTTGATCCTATATAGCTGCCGATGTATTTGAAATTATTAACCTGTTTTATACAGTGGATGTTCCTTCTCATCATGTTTATATCGTTATTCTGATTATAGCTCATATATTCAGTATTATCAGTATTCACTTTGATTCCTATATCATTTGCTATTTCCTCAATTTGGTATAGCAATATTTTCGCATATTTCAAAGTATCAGTTGTAACAGCTATATTATCGGCATAGTCAATGTATGTTATGTATGTAGCAGGGTATCGGCTACTTATTTTTTGAGTCAGTGTGAAACCTAGTTCGGTATTATGGTCTAAGGCATTTTTAAGAATATAATCGAGACATACAATAAACAGAAAAGGAGCTAGTGTATCTCCTTGAAGGACTCCTGTGGTTATCTCAAAGAAAGGAGTGTCCCCATCGGTATATCTAACCATAGAACTAGTGTTTATGTACAGCATCATTATCGTATTGATTATCTCTGTTGGTATACCATATTTTCTCAGAATGATCTTCATTTTTTCACGATTTATTGAGTCGAAAACTTTTGAAAAGTCTATGAAAATAAATGTTATTGGTAAAATGTTAGCGTTTACTCTTTCTAGTATTCGTCGAATCGTCAGGATTTGTCCTGATGTCGATCTGTTTGTCCTAAACCATTTTTATTTGTCCGTAGTATTAAATCAACTTCGGGTCTTATTCGGTTTAGTATCATCAGGTTGAATATTTTAACTGCGATTAATGTGAGTGTTATACCCCTATAGTTCTTAGTGATGGACAGGTTTCCATTTTTAGGGAAAGGAAGTATACAACCTTCTCTACATCTTTCTATGATTTTTTGAGAATATACTCTATTGCAGGATTCTAGTAAGAATTCGTGAAATTCGTCTAATTTCCGAACTTCAGCGGGTATTTCATCAAGTCCTACCGTCTTTCCATTTTGAATACTTGTTGTCGTTTTTGTCAGTTCATGTGCTATTGCATAAACTATAGTTAATATAGATATAATATATTCCAATTCGCTAATATGTTGAGCAATTATATTTTCTCAATGAACTGTGCAATGAGTGTAATATGCCATTGATTTTCCTGAAATATTAAAGCCTGTATACCATTTTATCTTCTTGATATATTGCTTGCTCCATCATATGACCTCGTAAATTCTCTCACATCAAACAAAATATTATTAATATATAATGTTATCCAATGTATATTTGCTAAAGTTTCTGCCTTAATATTAGATATTTCGTATAGACATAATCATATTTCTGTAACTTCGAGGTTTGCTTTGGCATGCCGAATAAATATCGCTTCTTGTTCGTTTCATGAACAGTTTTATAATATAATGAATTATAAATTTATAATAATTATAATCGTTTTATAAAACTTTATATACCTGAAATATCATATGTGCAGTCATACATTTTATTATAGAAGCCATCTATTTGTTTAATAATATCTCTTAAGAGTGCATGTGCAAATAATTCAAGAATCTCATTTCTAATTTTCATTGATAATAGATATATTTTCTTAGTATTTTCAGTTACCATATTTAACCATACATGCGTCTAATTGAGAATTTAATTTTTTTTCTTATTTAATAGTTTGAGGAATGCACCTCAAAATTTTATTTACCACTGAAAGCTATGTTTTCTTGACCTACTTATCTTATAGAAGTAAATATAGCTATCAGAATAATTTTATTATTTTTGTATATCATTTTTATTATGTATAATCATTACATCTCAAATACTATTTACTATTAGATTTTCCATGATTAATAAATCATTCAAATGCCTTTTTTCAATTTGAATAACCAGTAATTATAAAGTATGTGATATTATCACACTTGGCTGTTTGATAATTTTTAATATCATAGTAGAAAAACACTACTTCTTGTTCACTACACCAATACATCCATTGCAATTTGTTGTACTAGTTTTTCTGGAATAATAAAGTTTGATCTTTGTTATTACAACTATAAACATATTTTGTAATACATCTTATATCTGGCAAGAAGGGCTTATCAACGTTGTTTATATCATTATATTAGGTATTGATAATATTGTGACAAAAATAAAATATTATAATGTGTATTTTACTAATAATAGTAATTTACTAACATTAAATTGTCTAACTTATTAACAAATTATTAAATTATTTTTAAAATTGACTCAAAACAGGAGGGGTCCAAAGATATCCGGACAGTGTCCGGCGGACACTCCCTATTTATAATTGGGGGGCCCGGAAACCCACGACCCCCCTGTTCCTATCGAGTAAAATTGTACTATCGGCCAAATTACACATATGTGCTGCTTTTCACTAGGAAAATCTAACCAAATAGGTAATAGACTTCTTGAATTTTGCACCAAACACAATATCATGCTTGCAAATACACTACACCCACAAAATAACTCACGAAAATCTAATTGGAACTCTCCTAATGATCTGAATCATAATCATAGTTAAACCTACATATTAACGCCTCGGCGGTTCAAATCAAGCATAGGCTATATGCTTACAACTATAACATATATATAACTATAACCTAATCTGGAGTATATATTAATAGTGATCATGATTTAATAATGTGTAATATGAAGTTAAAACTGCGAACACATAAAAAGAGCAAGAATCGTAGAGTAAGATTTTACGTAGAAAAGTTAAAGAATGGATAAATCAGCAAACACTATATGGACTAGTTTGAAAAAACTGTTATCCATTAACACAGACGAACTATCCACTATAATGAAGGATGTACTAAAATTACTAAGATAATCACTTCAACATCTCAAAACATATTAGTAAAGTAGGAAAGTCCTATATAGGAAACTTATCTAAGAAACAACTATGGAGTATAGACAATCTTCACTTTAATATGTGCTACAGGCAGGGCCGGCTTAAGCTTACTATGAGCCCCGGGCAACAACAAAAAAGTAGTCCACTATAAGAATTTTATTAACATATTACGGGTTTAAATTATAGCATAGGGTCATTCTAGCAATAACTAACATATATAGGGGAAAGTCTCCGATTACCGACCCCCTCCTATTAACGACCCCCTCTCGTATCTCAGTAACTATAAGATATAGCAAATCATTATATATATACATGAACTGTTAGTAATGTAATGATAAATATGAATAAGTATTTTATTTAAAAAAATATTCAATCATAAAATTGTTATTTGATAAAATGTACTATTCTGTTTTTACTTTTAAATATTTGAATAATAACTTTTTTTAAATTATTGTAAATACCTTGTTAATTAAAAGAAAACGTAATACTGCGCATAATATTATAGATCAGTAAAATGTTTATAACTATAATACAAATAATTTAATTTGAATAATTATAAACCAATATATCTTAATTATAGCAACCCATTTGATTTTCCTATTACCGACCCCATAAATTACCCTAATATTTTTAAGATACACTAGCTCCTTTCCTGTTTATTGTATGTCTCGATTATATTCTTAAAAATTCCTTAGACCATAATACCGAACTAGGTTTCACACTGACTCAAAAAATAAGTAGCCGATATCCTGCTACATACATAACAGACATTGACTATGCTGATAATATAGCTGTTACAACTGATACTTTGAAATATGCGAAAATATTGCTATACCAAATTGAGGAAATAGCAAATGATATAGGAATCAAAGTGAATACTGATAATACTGAATATATGAGCTATAATCAGAATAACGATATAAACATGATGAGAAGGAACAGCCACTGTATAAAACAGGTTAATAATTTCAAATACCTCGGCAGCTATATAGGATCAACAGAAATAGATATAACAATCAGAATAGCACAAGCCTGGTCAGCACTGAATAGCATGAACACTATCTGGAAATCTAAAATGTCAGATAATCTCAAAAGAAATTTTAACATTTTTAAAATCAATAAATCAATAGTAAATATAGTTATATTAATAGAAATTATAGTTACTTATATATATATATTATATATATAATACTAGATTCTTGTATTATATCTTAGACTATTAAATTATTCTATTAATTTATATTATTAATTAATATATATATATATATATAGTAATAAGTGGTTTAGTATTAATATAATTTAATCATTTATTAACTGAATAGTGATGGTTATAACCAGTATACTGGGCGTTACAATATGGGCGTTACCATGATATATCCAGGCCGTGCGACGGAAATCTATTTCCGATTTTTTCGGTGGCGAATTTCATAATGTCTTCGTAGTTCGAGAACGAGACGTCCACACCGCTGAACTGCAGCACACGCCACATAATACGTATTATAGTGTAGACCAACGACACTTTAGCCATGGACCGCTGTTTAAGCAGTACCGTTAGTTGTTTTTCGTAGGCGTCTTCGATCGGAAACGCCACGTTAATGGCTTCGCAGGTTTCCTTCAGCTTCACTATGCTGGCGTCTATTGATTCGGCTACGGAGTACATACTAAAGAAGTAGTCCTTGATGTCGACCGCAGTAGCTGACGACGGTAGCACTTCGTCCACGTACGCTTCGATGATGGCGATGGCATAAGCGCCTGTAAATGGAGGGGTGGGGGGTGTGTTAATACACGTAGGCGTTATAACTGTATCGGGGGAACGTACATAAGTATAGTAGTGTAGGTTGCCTTCAACATAATCATTCATTGGTCATTATAATATGTTTAATATATGTACAAATATATATATATAATAATAATAATAATAATAAATATTTATTAGAAGTTTTAAATTGTACATTTTTTTTCGTATGAAATATATACTTATTTATGTTATTATTTCCTCTAAAGGGCTTCAGATTAAGATTAATATCTTTTCTATGCTGTCGCCCGATAAATATATATATATATATTGTTATTGTTGTTATTTTATTTGGTGGAGTATGTTCATCCCATCCAGGAAATTAGATGAAGTTTTCACTTATTACCATATATGGCTCTAATGTCCCTTCGAAGCCGCTCTAATGTTAAGGCATCCATGGTATTAACGAGAGCCTATCATTTATTTATACACAATTATATAAGATCACTTATACATAATATTTTAAGACCCATTTTATAAAATTAATTAATGGTCCGGACGAGGCTCGAACCCGTGTCCTAATGCTTGTGTGTCTGACGCCTTATCCACTGAACCACACAGGCAGTTTAAATATTTAAATTTAAATATATATATATATATATATATATATATATATATATATAAAGTCAACTCTCGATAAGTCGGGTGTATCGATAAGTTATACATATGTAGATGGTTTATTTGCATTTGTTTCTAGTTACATGTTAAATTAATCGGATGGGAAAGTCGGACTTTTCGATAAGTCAGACATATAAATAGATATTTAGTCACTTTATTGATATTTATACTGGACAGGTCGGCATTTTAATAATGTATCAGACACTTTCACTGTCGCATGTTACATGTGAATGCAATATGATACAGGTTTTATTAACATTGCACGTGTGTAATGCAAGTATTATCAACATAAAATTGTAATGCATTTAATTGGTATATATATAATGTATACAAAGAGTGAATAAATTAGGCTTCAACATTTTCTGAAATGCTTCTAATTAGAATATATATTTAAATGGAGTGTATGATGGAGTGTAAGATACACATCCATATATGGTCCTACCCATTAGTCTACCTATAGGTCATTCTATTGAGTTAACATTCATTAATAGCAATCAAGTTTCAACGACATTTTAAACCAATGAAATATGAGTTATTTTATATAACTGCAATAGATAATAATTGTGTGATCATTCATTTGATAAACAAAACAATAACGCGATGCCTACAATATGACGTTTATTACATTATATTTGTATACAGCTATAATGTAGTATTACTTATTTTGTATTTATACTTTAAATTATATGTTTCACGAATGAACTATGTATTATTTAATTATTACTGATTGAATTGTATACATTGTAATACTGAACTATTATATGAACTAGTAATACAACTATTTAACAATAATCACATCGCGAGGCATATTTATTTTTATGAATCGGATAATTCGGATAATTCGTATAATTCGGATAATTCGGATAAGTCGGATAAGTCGGACATATTGTTAAGTCGGATACCTTGTCCGGTCCCTTGCGTGCCCGACTTAATGGGAGTTGACTGCATATATATAAACGTATATATATATCGGTACTTACTTATCATGTTCTTTAGTTTAGAATGAATATAAAGTTTATTTATTTATTAAATAATAAAATTTAATTTAATAAACAATATTATTTTAGTAACGATTTATCGAAAATTTTAAATATTGCTTAACATTTTTTAACTGTTAATGATAACATATACTCAACTAAAATATAACTACTACAACTAGACCGAATTATTAAATCTACAACTCGACTTATTTTTAATAAACGTACATTTGATAACTTCTCTACTTCATTACTAATATCTTCTCTAAAAATGTTACCAATTCACTTACGAATCAAAACACGACTTACTAAATTAATACATACTGTTATTTACAAAAATAACCCAACATAATTAATTGACCTATTATAGTAAATGTATACCTTTTAAAACATCTATATGAGCACTAAAGGAACTAAAACTTAAAGATCCTTTCGATAACTATACATAGTTATCAATTAACAATAGTTAATTATAGTATACTATAGTATACTATCAACAGAACATAACATGGCGGAAGAGCTTTTCGGTATATGGCTGAATCTACGTGGAACAATATACCAGATACTAAAATCAGCTATATCTTCAAGAAGCGATACCCTTACGATACCTTACGTAACATGTTTATGTAACTTATATATTATAATACACATTATTTTATTCTTTTTACCGACAGAATATGCCGTATATATGCCGTATATTTGCATATATATATATATATATATATGACTTTTTCTCTTTTTGTTTTACTTTATACCGTTAATAGGATAACCTACACGGGTTATACCAATACCTCCTATAACCTCGAGGTTATAGGAGGTGATACAGGGTTAATACTACTCACGAATTATTTATTATTATTATTATTATTATTATTATTGTTATACTACATAAAACAAATTAGAAAATATCACTCGCTATTATATTTGTGTATAATAAATAACCACCATCACACACACACACACACACATATATATATATATATATATATATATATATATATATATATATATATATATATATATATATATAGAAATAAAAATAATAATAGTAGGTCACACAGAGACATACCATTTAAAATAATAAAATAAACCGGAAGGAAATAAATAAATAAAATAATAATGATAAAAATGAAAGTAGTACGGGTTGTCACCTGCGCTCATTATGTCCATATATGTATTGAATGTGTCGTAACACCTGTGTATCTAATGGAGTGTGCCCCATGGCAGTGACTTCCATAGGTTAGGTCTACTGTAACTAATAGCCGTAGTATTTTTGTTTTTTATTTTTTATTTTTTATTTTTGTATTTTTATTTTTGAGGGACGGATAATATGGTTAGAGAGAAGATGAGATGCATGGTTTCTAAGAGATGGAAGAGAATACCGTTGTACTATAGTATTCTATCCAATAGAGTATATTGTACTATATTACTTATATATAGATAAGCAGACATTTAGGAAGTACAAATAGAAGAGTATATTTAGGAATGAACAATATATATATATTATGCGATAATAGGAACATTTGTTAAATTGGAATCAGTGAGGTAAGCATTAGTGTGAAGAAGTAGAGGAATGTGCTCGAATACGTAGAGTATATATGTTGTATGAATTGATTAAATAATAGCTCGATTTAGGGGATAGATAGAGGATATAGGAAGATCGATGAGGAGTGAGAAACAGTAGGTCCTAATCTATACGTGAGAGGATAAAGGAATTAACTAGCATTTTAGTAAGATATACGGTAATATATTTACGTGTTTTTTAATTCCGAAAAAGATAATAGTTAGCTGATTTAGTGATAACAGTAATATAATAACCTAAAGAGCTAGTAGAATTAAACATAACTCCTAAGTTGGGTGCAGTAGGGGGAACTATATAGTACAATATTATCAATAAGAAAAGGAGGAAAGTAAGTATACCCATATATGGGATTGAGAAATAAACAACAGTTTAAGTTTGGAGAAATTAAGGAGAAGATTATTTTAAATAATTTATGTATTAACACCAATAGAAATATTGGAGATTTGATCATTGATATCTGATGATGAATTAGTTGGAGGAATATATATAGCTGTATATCTTCTGCATAAAGGTGATAATATATATATATATATATATATATATATATATATCAATTAGGGCATTTATAACATAATGTCTTCTTGGATAGTTACTATGGATAACCAGTTTTATATTTTAAAAACATTGGAAAGAAATGTCTTTTTGCCAATCGGAAATATAATAGAGATTACAATGACAAGAATTATAATATATATGTAGCTCTTGAAGAGGCAGTAAAGGCATTTGATAGGTTGAACCATAATATTTATTTCGTGAATAAAAGAAAATAATGTTCAATTCTAAACCTATAGGCTATATATAGGCTATACCAGTATAGTTATTTTGTGATATATGACAACATAAATAATGCGAAAACAATCTATCATGAGGTAGGTAATACAATACTAGTTTGGGTTTATTTTGGGACACATACATATTTTAGATATTTATTGTGTTTTAAATAACATTGAAATGTCTTATTTAATAAATATCAGACATTAAAGTTAACAAGTTACTGATGAATGAACTATAATGAAAGTTTCGAATTTTAGGATTTTCCTACAATATTTTTGTATTTATTTATATGGCAATGTAATAAATATTATAATATATATAAATATAATTATATTTGGTATTCTGATGATACACCACATTGTTCATCATCACTGTATGGTCTGACATTATTAATTAAATTATTAATAGATTATTTTCAAACGTAAGCCAGTAATTACGTCATAAAATATAATATTAATAATCTATAATAGGCTATAAAAGGCTATAAAATCCTATAGTCTATTTATAATATTCATCTAAACACATATGTCACATATATGTGACTGAACACTTTTATGTTATTGTAATCCAGTTATCAATATAGTTTCCCATTGATTATAATCTACCTATAGGTACGCCACATGGGAAACTATCCTAGCTTTGTAGTATTTGTGTAAGGGAATTAAATACACATGAACATATATGTATAAATATATTGAATAATTGTAATATTGTTTAATATATTTATATACATAATGTTTATATTTATAAGATAGATATCTTCGTTTGTAAATTATAAAATAAATTTTATTTTAGAATATTTTCTTATAAAAAGAGTAAAAAGTGATCATTTATTATATACACCTACCATTTATTAGTGAATTTCAAAACTTCGTGTTTTTTTCAAAAATCGTCCGATATATTGCAATACCTTATTTATTTAACTCGTCATTGTACAATTCAATATATAATTATGTAACGTATAAAACTACGTTATTCAATAGTATTATATAATATATATAATTTAATAATTGTTAATCAGATTTTCAGAGGAACACGTAATACATCCTACCATCCTACCATCAACTTTTTGTTCGAATATATATATATATATATATATATATATATATATATATATATATATATATATATATATATATAAACGTATATGTATCGGTACTTACTTATCATGTTCTTTAGTTTAGAATGAATTTAAAGAGAATTTATTTATTAAATAATAAAATTTAATTTAATAAACAATAATATTTTAGTAACGATTTATCGAAAATTTTAAATATTGCTTAACATTTATTAACTGTTAATGATAACATATAGGTATAATAACCTACTTTAGCATATATATATATATATATATATATATACTCAACTAAAATATAACTACTACAACTAGACCGAATTATAAAAGCTACAACTCGACTTATTTTTAATAAACGTAAATTTGATAAATTCTCTACTTCATCGCTAATGTCTTCTCTAAAAATGTTACCAATTCACTTACGAATCAAAACACGACTTAATAAATTAATACATATTGTTATTTACAAAAATAACCCAACATAATTAATTGAACTACTATAGTACAATGTATGTAGAATACAATGTAAGTAAATGTATACATTTTAAAACATCTATACGATCACTAAAGGAACTAAAACGTAAAGATCTTTTCTATAACTATATAGGTAGTAACACTATAGTGAATATGTGAAACCCGCTAAAGCGATTCAATATCTATAAATAGTTATCAATTAACTATAGTTAACTATATATAGTATACTACCAACAGAACATAACATGGCGGAAGAGCTTTTCGGTAGGCTAAAGAGCTTCCTATATGGCTGTATCTACGTGGAACAATATACCGGATACTAAAATCAGCTATATCTTCAAGAAGCGATACCCTTAAATATTACCTTACGTAACATGTTATGTAACTTATATATTATAATACTTTTTATTTTATTCTTTTTACCGACAGAATATGCCGTATATATGCATATATATATGCATTTTTCTATTTTTGTTTTATTTTGTTTTACTACTACTCACGCATTATTTATTATTATTATTATTATTGTTATACTATAGTATACATAAAACAAATTCGAGAATATCACTCGCTATTATATTTGTATATAATAAATAACCATCATATATATAGGGGCGTCGGAACAGGAGGGCGGGGGGTATCGGACCCCCCCATTCAAAAATATGGGGGGGGGGCTAAGTATGTTTTGCCCCCCCCCCATGAAATGTGTATTAATAAATGTTATATATATTAAATCTAGTATATTGTCTTTGTTAATACAAATTTTTGCTAAAGAATTTTACCAAACATATGGTGGGGGCTAAGTATTGTTTGCCCCCCCCCCCCCCCATCCATGAAATATGATAATATTCATGAGAGAATCTCTGATAGATACTTGTTATCTGGCGATATTAAGAATGAATTATTCAACTATATAAATCTGAATTATTAAATATTTTATTATAAGATACTAATGGAAGTTTCTCAATTCAATGTGATGGAATTCAAGATATATCCGGAAGTGAGCAGGACATTTTGTTGGTTCGATATTTGACATAAAAACTGGAAATTTAAAAAAATAAAATTTAAACATAGCAAATTTAATTTTATCTGAACTTTAACATCTTAACTTGCCTATTTCTAAATTAAGAGGACAGTCATATGACGATGCAGCTAATATGTTTGGTCAATATAATGGTATAAAGATTATAATAATGAATAGACAGCCATTCACTTTGTATACACAATGTGGAGCTCATCGCACAAACTTAATAGCATAATCATTAGATAATAATATAAATATAAGAAAAGCCTTGATATTGGTTCATGATTTGGGATTATTATATGAACAAACTATCTAATTCCGGATTGTATATACTAATAATAACAAAGCAAGACATTGAAACCATTATGCCCAACAAGGTGGACTAGGAAAATCATGTATTAAAACAACATTATATCAATATAGTGGTGTAATCGATGCACTGAAATAATATAAAGAATTAGATTATATTACCAATGACCACAAATATATTGCAAATTTATTATTAAAAAATATGAATAAGTCAAATATTTTCTATGAATATTTCAAGTTTTATATTTGAAAGCTTGGATATGAACTTACTATTATGAAGGTGAACGCATTCATGATACCACAAAATTCTAAGTATATCTAATTCAGAGAATAATAATAAGAAATATAATATAAATTATTATAAATATGTATGAGATGAATAGTAATGAAAGTTCAAAAGACTATGTAAGGTAGATAAATCTAGATAAAATAATATAACATTGTTAATGTTATGTTAATATAAGAATGTGATTAGATATGATCAGTTAATATGTTAATATACTTTATCATTAATATTTACAGAATACAATATACTGAGTT
Organism: Osedax fenrisi; assembly: GCA_964019155.1. Lineage (NCBI taxonomy): Eukaryota > Metazoa > Annelida > Polychaeta > Sabellida > Siboglinidae > Osedax > Osedax fenrisi. Next base: position 77,179,661 of record OZ025239.1, read on the forward strand.
GTTTGATTTCATAATGATGCAAATTAAAACCAAATTTTATACTAAGGAAACATTATTTATACATTCTTATAAAATAAAGGAAACATTATTACAAATAATATAATTCATGAAAAAAAGTTTTGTTTTTTTAGATTAATCTTATTAATCCTATTAATTTTCTACACTAAATAGATTTTATTAAAAAATGTATGAAGAATTAACGATTGAAAGATCGAAATTCCATATAATCATATCAATCAATAATGTCAATGCCATCTGATGAGGATAAACATATACATGATGGAACAATCTCGTAAAATTAAAAAAATATTTTCCGGCATAATAGATTTGATCAAATTTTATTGGTTTGCGCCTCATGGTCTGTGTCATGTTAGCGTGGATTTAGTAAGCTACGAATAATAAAGACGTTGTTTCTTTAAACTATGCTAGATAGTAAATTCAATGCATTAGTATTGGAAAATATCAATCAAAAAATAATTCATACAATTAAGATGGGTATATTTATAAATAAAAATCTATATTTATATAATAATAAGTTATGTAATGTTTATTATTTATTTTCTAATATATTCCTACTTATTGATATACAAATTAAATATTATTAATTGCATATTAAAGGGTTAACATAGACTAACGAGTTATACGATATTAATAAGATATAATTAGTAATTATATTAGTAATAAATAATAGGATATATAATATAAAATAGAAATAAATAGCCCCCCCCACATATAAAATATCGTTCCGACGCCCCTATATATATATATACTATAACTTTTACGAATTTATTTCAATTTCTAGAGCATATAAATTATGAGACTTAAATGTTAAAGTGGTATCGTCAGCAAAAAGAGTAAAATTAATAATTGATTTTGGGTTTAAAATTTTCTTTAGGCCACAGTCGAATCGATCCTTGTTATGGCTCCATCACATGTCCATTAACATCTTCTCTAGAGAAAAATATTGATGGAGCATATACAAGAATGCTACGCGCTGCCTTAAATAAAAGATGGCAAGATCATACGTCTAATAATGAATTATATGGAAATATCCCAAATATCACGATTACAATTAAAGAACATAGGATGCGTTTCTCAGGACATTGTTGGCGAAGCAGAGAAGAGATGATCAGCGAAGTGCTTCTATGGGAACCTTTACATGGGCAACGAAAACCTGGACGGCCGAATAAGATATATACTGCACAACTTAGAGAAGACAGCGGATGCACTACAGATGAACTGAAGACGGTGATGGGAAACAGAGATGAATGGAAAAAACGTGTCATGCTATGCCGAGCAAGCTCGACCTGGTAAGGTAAGTAATATACACATATGTATATATATATATATATATATATATATATATATATATATATATATATATATATATATATATTATTACAATATATTACAATACAATAGTATAATATATTGTTAAGTTATGGGTAAATATTATCATCATTCGAATCATCTTATTTACTAATCATCTTAATTTCTGATGCAAAATGATATATATATATATATATATATATATATATATATATATTATATATATATATATATAATATAATTAGTAATAACTACGTGACTATCTTTTTTATATACTTATAAATTAAAATGTCAAATATTGGTAGACAATAATTATGTTGAACTTATTATATGATGTAAATTACATATGCGATCAGGTGTTATCATTATACTAATTCTTTTGTAATTTTTTTTATTTGTATTCTCTAATCAACTCCTAATAAGCATTTATTTTCTATTGACTATTTATTTAGGAGTATATCAATATTTGTATTATCGCTATTAACTCAATTGCAACACTTTTCTGGTCGACTTTATTCTACAATGTATACATTGTAGAATAAATAATAAATAATTATAATTATCTCCACGTTTTTAATAATATTAAAGTCTAAAATTCTTGCATCATATTAAATAAATACGTTTCCTCTCTTAATGTAATTTACTTAATGTTTTTAACATATATAATATTAGATAGGTATCTATAACTTAATAATGTAATTATATGAAATTCACAATATAGTACACGTGTATATATATAAATATGCTATAGCATATTATCTAATTTTTCTTCGCACTTTTCAAATGTTTCTGTATATGTAAGTATTATAAATTATGTAATAATATAAAATGTTTAGTGATTTATATTTTTTTCTAACCATATTCCCTTTTTATCTTCATTTTATATTTAGTCCACAAAGGATCTTTTAATTCATTATTTTTCACCTTTTTTTTCCCATTGCGTTTTGGCCAATAAACCATATTTCCCTCTATCCATGATGTTGGGACTATTTCTAATGTCTTTTCAATTTCAAATTCAATTATTGAATACATCTTTCTTTAATTTAATAAATATATTAATAAATACTAATTGCTCATAATAATATAAATAATTGTATAGTAATATATAATATATTATATAATAATACTATTATACTATTGTAACATATTATAATACTAATATAATATATACAAGAATTCTAAAATATCTTATATTATTGAAATAAAATATTAATACAATATTAAATAAAATATTAATACAATCAATAATTTAAAATAATACATATTATAGTACAACAATACTAGTCTTTTTGTTATATAACCTATAGTCTATATATATATATATACATTATAATTATACATTACATTAAAGTTAAGTTTAATAGATAATAATTAAATAGCATTATAAATTAATATTTTAATTTTAATGTCAACTATATAATTATTTATTAATATTATTTATTGAACTATAACAATATTTAGATAGTCTAGTATATCCCTATTGAATCTAATTGTATGATTATATATGTGTGTCTTATGTTATATCTACGCTAAAATATTAATAAATAAAGTTAAATAATAAAATAAATAAAGGTTAAATGTAATAAATATATAATATATAAAAAAATAAATATAATAAAGATATATAATATTGTATCATTATTTAAGTTCTATAGTGAATAATAGGCATTACTATAATATCATCTATATTATTATTTAATAATATACATGGATACACTAATTTAGATTTATCAATAATTTTTATAGAACTATAATCTATAGATACTCTAAATATCCCTAGTGCATCTAATTTTATATTTTCATTGTTAATTTTTATTTTATAACTATGTATTTTAAATAATTTTGTATATACCCTGCATTTACATTTTTCATTATAATTAACACATAATGAAAAATCATTTTCAAGTACTTCATATATATTATTATTATTATTATTAATAAAACAATTATTTGGGTATTTATATGAATTTTTTATAATTGTGTTATTTTTTTTTATTCCCATACTTTCAGTTACTCTATTAATTATTTCTAATAGAGGATTTTTTGTTCCCTTGACTTTTTTTTTTATTACTTGTAAAAAATTCTCAAACCTGAATGCACTAGTATAATCTAGTGATCCATACTTACGAACATCATCGGATAAATGCAATAAAGTATGTACATTATATACTGGAAATGAATGTCCATATAATTTAATACCGTTTTTAATAAATTTTTTAATTAAATTGTGTCCCAAGTTAATAGATTCTGGTATTTTTGAATTAATAGGACATATAAATAGATGTATTGCATTAGATAAAATTAAGAAATGCTTATAGTAATCTTTTTTTAGAATATTACGTAAAATAAATCGACCTGTATAGAGTAAGAATAGTCTGAACTCCGTAGCCTTCCACCTATCCAATTCACGGATGCTACGAGGTTTGCGTGCAAAATACATAGGTACACATTTTTTTATCAATAATATACGATTATCAATTGTATTTATATTATTCTGAGATAATTTATATATATTATTTGATCGAGATAACCATAAATTAAGTAATTTCCTCATTACGCCTAACAAAACTGAATGCATATAATCACTTGAAAATGAAGATACCATATTGCATGAAATTATCCTAATTAGAGGAGTTGATCCTTTATGGTGCTCAGGGTGTACATTGTTTCTGAAACTAAAATCAGTTCGTGCAACTACATCTATAGAAGGATATGTAGCCCTGCCTCTTTTCTCGTCACCTATTTTCACAATCACTGATTTTTGTGTACATTTATCGCATCCATATTTGCCGTTATATTGAAAAATATTTTTTATCATGGCCTTTGCTGGTGCATCACATACAATACAAGAAAGTTTAATTTTTATAATTTTATTTTCATATACTAAACCATTTTCTAAAATATAATTTAATTCATCTATAGTCTCATTTAGAAAATCTAAGTTGTTGGGTTTATTACCTAATGTTATAGCAGATGGGAACACTTTATATGGAGCAATATTAATGGAGAATAAAATAGGCCAAACGGATATATTTGTACTTTTAAATAATGGCAACCCATCTACATTCATATTTAAACTAATTTCATCGATAGAATGTATTATTGATATATCATATGAAGATAAAGATGATAAAAGCATATTTTTAAGTCCAAAATAATAATATTTTACACCTGATTTTATTGTTATTGATCTATTATATTTAGTTTGTAGTAATGTTCTAGTTGTTTTAGGCAAGTTTTCTATTCCAATATCATTTAATAAGTTTAGTAAACCATCACAGAATGAATGTGTTACATTATTCTCTATAATTAGATTTGTAAGTTTATTTCTAAAAGTTGATTCCGGAATACTATTTTCTATACTTTTATTGCATAAATGATAATGATATACTCCTGACATACATGACTCTACAGATGAATTAATTATTAGACTACTACTACTGTTAGTACTACTTGTAATTCTAGTATCATTATTAATAATATTATCTAAACTAGTATTAAATAAACTATTATTATTACAATTCGTGGTATCTATAGATATAGATTCACCATTATTACAAGAATTATTCTCATTAAAAGAGGTTGATTCATTATTATGAACTATTCTATTTAAATTAGAATCTAATAAGTTTAAATTTTCATTATCTTGTTTTAATTTTAATCTAGTGTGTCTCTTATAAATTCTATTATAGATACGTTTATTCATTATCCTATAATTAATATATAGATATAGATTAAATTATTTAATAATTTATTATAATAATTATAGTTTATTAATTATATAACTTATATAAGTTATGTAATATATTTATATATACTTGTTTACAATTATTAGAATAAGTTATTACAATAATAATCTTATTCAATAAAATGTATAATATATAATAATATATAAATATAATAAAAAAATATAATATATAAAATATATAATAATATTATTAAATATATATATATATATTTAATATACTAACAATATATAATTATTATGATCGATGCTAATATATATATATATTATATAATCATTATAGATTATATTATAGACGATTAGTTATTAATTATATTTACTAAGTATAATATTTGTTAACAATTACGTATATATGCGATAAGCCCGTAAACAAAATAGTGCGTAATTAAATAAAACAGGGTTCACGCTTAGCCAATCAAATGCAAGGCAGTAAATTACCCAAACAATATAAGACCGTAAATAAAGTGTCAATCAAGTACATGGTAGTAAAATACAATACTAGACCGTATATATATATATATATATATCACAGAGCTAGAGAGAAATATAGTAGTAAACAAGGTATCTGACATGCAGAAAGCGTCGATCTAATTTGGTCACCTAAAAATGGCGGATTTGACCTATTTAAGCATAATCTAGGGAGAAAGCGTATTTATCTTTATAATCTATTATTATATATGTGTATTACCTATACATTAATAAGTAAATATACTTTATATATACATAATATAAATGATTATTAATACAAATATAATATTTTACTCTATATTAAAATTAATTTGTAAATAAAATATAAACTATAGAAGTATAAACTCATAGAGTATTACCACTCTATTTCTCTCTAGCTCTGTGATATATATATATATACACACACACACGCACACACACACACACACATATATATATATATATATATATATATATATAGTATGTTGTATAGATACACATACACACACTTACACACACACACACATACACACATACATATACACACACACACACACACACACACACACACACACACACACACACACACACATATATATATATATATATATATATATATATATATATATATATATATATATACTATAGTATGTTATATAGCCATACATACATACACACACATACACACACATATATATATATATATATATATATATATATATATATATATATATATATTAAGGTGTATGGGTGTGTATGTATACGTGTGTATATGTATGTATATGTATGTGAATGTGTATGTGTATATATATTTATATATATGTATATATATATGAAAATAATATATTGGTATGAAATTATAGTTATTTTGTTGAATCACTCTTTCTTTTATTTAAATTATATTTTACAAATGTGGTTACATCTTTTTAATTCTTTTTTATATTTGTATAAGGTTATACAATTACCTATTATTTTTATTATATATTTGTATTATTATTTTCCATTCTCGAATAATTAACCGGGTAGAACTAGATAAGCTTTGCTTTTTTTTTCTATAGAGTGAATGTGTAGGGCTATATAACATACTATATAGTATATATATATATATATATATATATATATATATATATATATATATATATATATATGAAAATAATATATTGGTATGAAATTATAGTTATTTTGTTGAATCACTCTTTCTTTTATTTAAATTATATTTTACAAATGTGGTTACATATATATATATATATATATATATATATATATATATATATATATATATATATACTATAGTATGTTATATATTTTATGTTCGGGTAAAACTCCAGATTAACTCAAATAGAAAAACTTGAGACTATGCTTGTGTAAAACTCGAGATTAACTCATACAGAAATACTTGAGATGTTATGCTCGGGTAAAACTCGAGATTAACTCAAATAGAAAAACTTGAGATTTTATGGTCGGGTAAAACTCAAGATTTACTCAAATAGAAAAGCTTGAGATTTTATGCTCGGGTAAAACGCGAGATTAATTTATAAAGAAAAACTTGAGATTTATTCTCGAGTAAAACTCAAAATTAACTCGTACATGAAAACTTGAGATTTTATGCTTGAATAAAACTCAAGATGAACTCATACAGGAAAATCGAGATTTTATATTTGAGTAAAACTATAGAATAAGTTTTTCAAACAAACTTGAGATTGTTTATACACAAGTATACTTGAGTAAAACTCGAGATTATCTCATACATAAAACTTGAGATTTTATGCTTGAATGAAACTCGAGATTAACTCATACAGAAAAACTTAAGATGTTGTGCTTGAGTAAAACTCCAGATTAACTCATACAGAAAAACTTGAGATATTTTACACGAGTAAAACTCATGAATAACTCATACAGAAATAACTTGATATTTTATACTTGAGTAAAACTCGAGATTAACTCATAATTAAAAACTTGAGATTTTATACTCGAGTAAAACTCGAGATTAACTCAAGAAACTCGAGTTAGCTCAAGTTTCTCAAGTAAAACTCGAGTTTAACTCAAGCTTTGAATACTGGGACTATAGTGATATTATAATAGCATCGGATTGTGACGACCATATGCTCATATAAGATAAGATATCTTATATTCGATAATGCTTTTAATAAAACATGTCTTCCTTTATTTAATCTAGGTGTTAATATATTCTATATTTAGGTTGGCTAAATAAATTATATTGATTTGGTATGAAAGAAAATAATATGTATATAATTGTCGAGGATTCAACGACATTTTTCTCAACCCGATTTAACGAACACACCATGTGTGATCCATATTGTAAATGGACTATAGTTTATTATGATATCTTGCATTTCATTTATCTTCCAGACATATTACTGGAATTGTCATAACGTTGAGCTCTATAATATTTTATATTTATATAATTATTTTAAAAATTCATTAGCTAAATATTGACCAATATAATAATAAATCTATACTTATCAAATCTAATATATCAAATAAAATAGGATTATATATATACCTATATATATATTTAAAAGAAAATATGATTATTGAATGATTCTCGACGTAGGGTTCTGTACTGTATGGATTATATATGACGATGATTTTAACTGATCTACATGTGATATATCTGGAGTTGAGTCCACTGATATATAATATATTATGAATTTTGTATTTATTCAATTATTTATTATTCACCTGTTCTCATGCTAATGTTGTGGATATTTATATGTAATATATAAATAGATAGATGAGGGTGATGTCAAGCTAAACATTCATCTATAATCCTAGTTGGATAAATGCAAATATGCCTTTATAAATACTATGGTATTATCAGGGAGTTTTAGTATTATCTCCTGGGTATTATGTTTAGATTAAATCTATAAATCTATATAGCCGTTTCAATAAATATGATTTATATCTGTTATACATAATAGTCGTTGACAAATATAATCATTTTTATAGATTTTTTTTTACAGAATTAAAATACCTTATAAGGTATACACTGAGAATATAAACATTTTTTAATACACCCTCATAGATAGAGAAAATTAATTATTTTAGAACAATGATTTTGAAAATATTTGATTAGTTTAATTACTCTTATACATTTATATAACATATGTTTTTTTCGTAATTTATAATCAAATGAGGCCAAAACCTTTAAAATATCGTTTATTAAATTTAAAATTTATCTGAATCATATTTAATTTAAATAAAAAAACGTATACTTTTTTTTTCGTAATCTATAGTAGCTAGGATTCCCTTAATAGGTTTCTCTATTCACTCTATTATCGCTTTCTAGTTTATCAATCAATTATTTATCAATTCGTTTCATACTGTTTTTGACAATCAGTGGTAGGGGTCACCTATATGAGGTGGTCAATGGTGGTCACTATTAGCATGTTCTCTAACAACTTCATATACGTGTTTCCACAATATCTTAGAGTACATTATGACATTTTTGTAAAATTCACTTTTAAAATGACTCATATGTAATGATTTACTATTTGTTTAATTAGAATTAATAATATATAAAAAAATATAATGTTTAAGAAAAATATAGTAAAATAAATACAAACATTTTATATATATAAATAGTAAAAAAAAATGTTCTCAAATAATGCATGGGCCCCCCAAAATATTTGGCCCTGGGCAATTGCCTGATTTCCCCCCACTTTTAGAAATTTTGTTTACAATTTGTTTATTTAATATTTCAGAATTTTAAAATATAATATTTAATTTGTCAATTTATTGATTTATAATATATATAGTTGTTATGGTATTTTGTATTTACAATTTGTTTAACTTTGTTAAGACTATAGGAATATATTTATTATATCCATCAAAATGTTGATAGTTAAATATTTATTCAATTTCAATTTTATAAATTAATTGATTCATTATAAAAATGATTTGATTATATTTATAGAACATTTTATTTTTCAATTTATCTATTTTTTCTTTATTCTTTACATTTTATTATTATATATTGAATAGATGTTGACACATTTATTTATATTAATAATACTTCACATTTCAGATATTATATTAAAATAGAAATAGAAATACTATTCTATAAATAATGCACAATAATATATTTCTATTATTCATATTTATATAATTTATATGTAGTTTTGTTCATAATAATGAACAAATAGAAAAGTATCTAATAGATACTATCTATATATCTATAAATAGTATCATTATTAAATAATCATGATTCATGAATGAAAAACTCTGATATTGGAAATTGTGAACTTTTAAATCATAATTAATTTCATGCGAGTAATCAAATAATTATTATGTTGTATTCAAATCACATGTATCCTATCAATACATATTTACCTGTTGTCTATTGTCTATATATATATATACGAATGCGAAAGCGATAACATATGGTAGTCACCGAATTGTTTCACTGGCCAATGTTTCACTACCCATTGTTTCACTACCCATTGTTTCCAGGGCCGGCTTAAGCATACTATGGGCCCCGGGCAAAAAAAACGCATGGGCCCCATAATAATTTAATAACATATTAAATGGGCCATTTTGGCAAAAACTAATATTTATAACTCTTCAATTTTATCATATGTTATCATTATACTAATTATTTTGTAATTTGTTTGTATACTTTAATCAACTCCTCATAATAATTTCTTTTATGCATATATATTTAGAGCAGTGGTTCCCAACCTTTTTTCACCGTGACCCTTTTTTTATAATTCTTAATTAAAACATATACCATGACCCAATGACAACTTTTATTTTGTTATTATTATACTTTAATCATAAAATAATCATATACAAATATTTCCATCTTAAATTTTTCTCGACCATAAATCCAATTTGCATATAAAAGCATTTATATTATTTTTTAGAAATTGGATCAGGACCTACACAAAATACTCAATGACCCATAGGTTGGGAACCACTGATTTATAGAGTTCATCAATATTTTGTATTACCGATATTATCTCAATGTAGCCTAATTGCAATACTTTTCTGATCGACTTTATTCTACAAAGTAATTAGCTCCACGGTTTTCATTATATAGAAGTCTCAAATTCTAAAATTGCATTTTATTGAATAAATACATTGACTCTAGTAATGTAATTTAAGTTATATTTTAACATATATAATATCAGATATAAATTATGTAATTAGGTCCTATAAGAAGTCCTCAAGAGACTGCACTAACATAATCTGCTTGCGATCACCATTTTATATTCGATAATGCTTTTAATAAAAAATATTATATTCTTCTTTAATCTAGATGTTAATATATTCTTTATATAGTTTGGCTAAATAAATTATATTTATTTGGGATGAAGGCAAAGAATATTGCTACACTTGTCGAAGATTTAACGGCATTTTGCCCAACCAGATTTAAGGAATACACAGTGTAGATATGTGAATCCATATTGACAATGGACTATGGTTATTATAATATATTTCATGTCATTGAATCTTCCAGACATATGCTGGCATTTTCATAACTTTGAGCTATATAATCTATTATAATTATATTATTATTGAAAAAATTCTAATAGATCGGTAGCTAAATATTGACCAATGTGATAAATTATAACTGATAAATTATCAGTGATAATCAATCTCAACGTACAATCGTACGTCGTAAATCAATAAATACCTATATAATAATAGTAGGCTATAATACCTACCTAACTTGATATAAATAACGATAATATATATATCGATGTGATATATATGGAATTGAGTACACTGATATATAATTTTGAATTTTGTATTTCTTCAATTATGTAGTTATCAGTGATAACTTATCACCTATTCTCCAATAAGAATATCGCCATTGTGTGTATTTATTTGTAAATAGATAGATGAGGGTGATGTCAATCTAAACATTCATTTGCAAGTAATAGGTGGATAATTGCAAAAATCCCTTTAGTATTATATGTATGTTATATATATATATATATATTTATAAATAATATCTGTTTCAATAAATATAATATCTTTCTGTAATGATAGTATGTTGAAAAATATAATCATGTTATGTACATAATTCCCTTTCATTAATAGACATTATTAACAATAGGAATAATACTATAGGAATAACCTAAAGCAGAATAATCCTATTTAAATTAAAACTATTATATATATATATATATATATATATATATATATTATGTGTACTAATACAACTATAATAATATATACACTATGAGAATATACACATTTGATTAATACGAGCATAAGATAGAGAAAGTTAATTATTTTGAGAAAAATTATTTTGAAAATATCTATTTTTAATTACTATAACAATTATAAATCTATATAGAATATCGTTTTTTTCGTAATTTATAATCAATATAATCCTTTACAAATATCAGAAATCATAGTTAAAATATATCTTATAAAATATATTTAATTTTAATAAAAAAAAGTATACTTTTTGTTTTGTAAACTAATTATAGAATTATAAATTGTTAAGATTTAACTATGGTTAATAATACCTTAATACGTTTATCATTTATCACCTTCTAGTTTATCAAACAATTATTTATCAATCGGTTTCATACTATTTGATCTAACAATCAGAGATGTGTGAGAAGATCTATGTTATCACTATTAGTATCTCCAAAATATTCATGTAGTTGTTTCCACCATATCTTCGTGTCAATTTAGAATTTTTTGTAAAATTCACTCTTCAAATCGGCCTAAATGACTCATATTTAATTAATTTATTATATTATTTTTATTTTTTTAATTAGAATTAATAATATATAAGAAAAATAGTTAAGAAATTTTTTTTTTTCATATAAATAGTAAAAAAAAATGTCTCAAATAATTCATGGGCCCCCCAAAATTTGGGGCCCCGGGCAATTGCCCGATTTGCCCCCCCCTTAAGCCGGCCCTGATTGTTTCACTACCCATTGTTTCACTGCACATTGTTTCACTGGCCATTGTGAAATGAGTAGAATTCCAAGTCCCGTAGATGTTATCTCTACGCACGAATACATAGTAAGCATACATAGTAATCCCATCGATATAAAGAAAGTGGATAAGCAATTGAATGTAGTGTATGGCACTTTCCGCTACGAGCGCTGCAGTCGAAACCCACTATCTGGCCCACTACTTTTTATTTATAATAATATGTATTTATCATATATATATTGATAATCACTACCAATTTTAATATACTATCGATACTAAAAATAAAATTATATATTTAAAATACATAATATCAACATTCCTCGTAATTTTGTGTATTTAAATTGATGTTATAATACTATTTTATTGATTTTATTGATATTTATAATTTAAATCCATTGATATAGATAGAAGTCACTTAAATCTATTTCGACGAAAAGACTACTGTTTCAATATTTGACATATATAATATGACTAATATCCAATCAAAATCACTGATACCATTTTGTTAATTTATCGATAAAAGTGTCATTCACGTGTCTATCTTTTACATGTATTGCGTGCGTCAATTGCTTATCCACTTTCTTTATATCGATGAGTAATCCAGCACACACACACACATACACACACACTCGATTTCGCCATCCTCTCGTACAAACATACGTATATCTGATAACGATATTTTGACTCCAAGAGATATCAACGCTTTCACACGATCTCCCTATGTGGAGGGCAAACACTGCTGGGACATCCGGGGATGTTACTCCCTGATACACACATATTCATTTGATTAGTAATTACAATTTAATTTTAACTCCTATATATGTATAGTATGCATACAGTATTTTATATGTAGATTTATTTGTAATTCATATGGAATGAATAGTTGTCATTTAAAAAAATATATATATATATATATAAATTGTGTATTATTTATAGGTACACTACACATTTATATACATTACAAATTTAAATATACTTACATATTTATTGAACTAACATTATTAAATAATTATAGTTATAGTAGTATTGGGTATCGGTTTTGAATTATAATTATATTAGATATGTGTAGCAGTGTTATTAATAACATACGCTAAATGAAAGTACACACAAACACATACATACACACACATATATATATATATATTACGTAACATTATATTATCGTGTAATAGAATAATAACCCTACTACGGACGATTACGTCATACCTACATACACGGTATGACGTCACACGCATGCTGTAAGGTGCACTGCGCATTGTTCAGACGTGAGATGCTCGTAGCGCTACCACCTATACCGTAATTAAGTAGACAATGGCTACTACAGTACGACCGCCGGTGTAATATAATAAATATACCCCATTCCAAAAATCGTCCCCGATGATCACGTGACTACAAACTCGATGACATTTCACTAAATACACATACGAATCGCTTCACATTTAAACCACATATAACTAATATGTATATACACACATTTGGAAAAAATCAACTTCTAATTATGCATTAGAAGAAAGCAATACATAAATATATAACGTATATCGGAGATGACTTTGAAAATACCAAATTAAACGATAATAAATTAATATTTTAAAAGTCTGAATCGACAGAAGTTATTATTTTTCAATTTTAAGTAAACTACTGTAATATCGTATTCTAAAATTGTATCTATATACCATTTTAATTAAAAAACATTATACGCATTTATATTCGTGAATATAAACATAGGGATTTGCAATGCAAAGTTTGCATATACTCTATTTATAACTTTATGCGGGTTTACTTCCAATTACTTTCTTTCAATGCATAATTAGAAGTTGATTTTTTTCCATAAGTGTGTATATACATATTAGTTACATGTGGTTTAAATTTGAAGCTATTCGTATGTGTATTTAGTGAAATATCATCGATATTGTAGTCACGTGACCATCGGGGATGATTTTTGGAATGGGGACGATTTATTATATGACACCGGTGTCATATATACACATACGAATCGCTTCAAATTTAAACCACATATAAATAATATGTATTTAGTAAATACTATTTACACACATATGGAAATAATCAACTTCTAATTATGCATTAAAAGAAATTAATACTTAAATATATAAAGTAGAATTGAGATGAATTTGATAATACTATTATTTTTCAATTCTAGGTATAATACTATAAAATGGTATTCTAAAATTATATCTATGTACCATTTAATTAAAAAACATTATACGCATTTTCAGTTAATTATAATTATTGAACAAGTTGTAATTGGAATTGAATGCGGGTGTCGAGCGCGCGCCGCGCGACACACGCATAAAGTTATAAATAGAGTATATGCAAAGCCCTTAGGTATATGTTTATATTCACGAATATAAATGCGTATAATGTTTTTTAATTAAAATGGTATATAGAGACAATTTTAGAATACAATTTTATAGTATTAAACTTAAAATTGAAAAATAATAACTTCTGTCAATTCAGAATTTTAAAATATTAATGTATTATCGTGTAATCTGGTATTTTCAAAGTCATCTCCGATATAATTCACCTACGTTATATAATTATGCATTACTTTCTTCTAATGCATAATTAGAAGTTGATTTCTTCCAAATTTGTGTATATACATATTAGTTATATGTAGTTTAAATTCAAAGCGATTCGTATGTGTATATAGTGAAATGTCATCGATTTTGTAGTCACGTGACAATCGGAGACTATTTTAGGAATGGGGACGTAGTAAGGGATGAAGCAGTAACAGAGATATTTACTAAATTCTGTCAACAAATCTGGATCACAATGAAACGGCAAAAAGAATGAGCTACATCATTGAATATATCTATACCAAAGAAAGGCGACATCAAAAAGTGATAAAACTATCTCACTATTAGTCTCCCCAGCAAACGGTAATAACAGCATAATAGCAGCATAACAGCAGCATAATATCATGAAAAATTTATAGCAGCATAATAGACATTTAATAGCAGCATAATAGCACAATGTAAACATTTGAGGCTATTAAATATGCTATTATATTGCTATTATGAGGCTATTACTGTTTGCTGGGAAGATATTCTGAAGATACACGTGTTTGTTTTATAATTTACTACATTATACCGGGATTATACAATGGAAATTAGCAAATAATTCAAATATAAGGTAAATTTCTGCCATTAAATACCATTAAATATATTTCACCCTTATTAAAATTGTCCATAGAATTATGAAAAATAATATTATAAAAGATATATGCTACATGTAATCTATTGTGTGCATTAAATGTGGTGAATCCATTGACTTGTATTGTCAATTGCCCAATAGATGTCAGTGGATGAAACCAAGGATAAATATTAATATGAATTATATAGGTTATATAGGTATATATAGATATATCGATAGGTAGATACCTACCTATATAACCTATATAATTCATATTAATGTTTATCCTTAGTAGGACCCTAGGGTAACTACTACTATTATTATTAGGTTTGTATATGTTAACACTAATATTATAATATAATATATATATATTATATTATAATCTCATTATTTAATGCTTTGCAGAATCTTTGATAATATTTAATTTTATAGAGAAAGTAACCTAATACGGACATTTTAACAATAAATGGTCTTAACATTTTATGATTCATTATTTTTATTCACAAATTACTATATAATAATATTATATGATTATAAATATTATTGTGATTTTGAAATTTTATTTAATCTTTTAATTCCATAGATAACGGGGGTGTCCGACGGACACTGTCCGTATTCGGTAACCATGTCCGAATACGGATACCCTGTGTTATAATAAGGACACCCTATAGGTAAACCCACTAGATAAACTATATATTATTGATGAATCAATCAGACAAATTACAATTACATTATTTATAATTAATTTTATGAACAATTTATTCTAATTTAAATAGGTTAAGTAAGTTAATAATTTATTTATTATTATTATTTTTAATTAATAATACAATTTAAGTATATAAATAATACAAATTTTAGATTTAGCTTTATTGGTGGTATTAATACTATAACGCACGCGATTTTTATGAATATCAGAATAGTGCATACGCAGCGAGCTGATTGGTTATAGGGTGTCCGTATTAAGACATCTAGAATTTCAATATTAGGGACTTATATAACCTCTAGATATAGGTTTCATGCTATACTATACCTATGCTTATAAATTAATGAATATTTTATAACAAATATAGAAATTATATATATAATTTTAGAATGCTTTATTTTTTAATACTATAGTGTTATATTTTATACATTTGTATATTCTTGAGAAGGTTTTAAGTTGAAATTTGTTTTCATAAATTTTTAAACGTGATAAAAAAAATCAGTTTATTTGATATATCAGCAATATTTTGAATAATTAAAAAATACTTTTTAGACTATTTATATAATAGTGAATATTTTATTAATTAAAAATTTTGTTATATGATTTAAGGTTTCTGAGATACCGAGAGTGTCCGCATTCGGTTACTTTCCCCTATAATGGATTTTTTTTTTTAATAAACACAATTGAATATTAATGCGCACATATTTCCACGTAAACTATGTATTATAATTATTTTAATTAATTGAATAGTTTATATATAATATAAATAATATATAGATATATTATATATGTGTATATATATATATATATATATATATATATATATAATATATATATGTATATTAATATAACTATATAATATTTATTTTTTATAAAAAAAGTAACACAATTGAGTATTAATACGCAACTTCCGTATGTTGCCACGTAAACGATTTATTTTTTACCACAATTAAAAACAAATAAATATAATCAAGTTTTTATATATTTATTTAATTTATATATTTAATATAATTAATTTTCCGAATAATATATTAAGTAGGTTATTTGTATATAATATGTACTCGCTTTACTAGTCTTGGGTCTTATAAGCACCGCCTAGCGTTAACTATATTTTATTACATTTTAAGCCGGATTTTAAGAAACGCAATTTTAAGTAACGTATACAATTATCAGTTGATTAAAAATAATCTCAAATATTATATTTTATATTAAATATAATATTTAATATAGTTTATTATAATTTATAAATATGTGTTTATATATTTATTTTTAATTATAATATTATATTATAAATAATAATTATATGATATATTAAATTAATAATTAATTTTAATATGAATTATTTTAAATTATTAATCACTTAATTATTAAGTTAATATAATTATTATATAATATCATAGATTTATAGTTTACAAAATATGCCATATTATATGTATAATTAATACAATTGTAAAGATATCTATATAATATTTTGTTATGAAAGTGTTGTTGCTAATCATTATAAAAAATGGTTTACACTGTAGCATACTGTAGTTATCTACCCATTCTATAAGCAAGACAAATCATATATATTTATTTATACTCACTGTTATTGTGATTTTAACTAAATATTAGGTATTACAAATATATATGTTCAGGAGTGGCTCCAGGATTTCTTAAGGGGAGGGACCAAATTAAAATAAATTTATTTATATAGTAATACATTTAAAAATTCTACACCATATCTTGGATATTAAAACAATACTTTGGACTAAAGTGGAAGGGGGGTTGTTCCCTCGGTTCAAAGTTCAAACTGGATCCACCCATAATGATATATATGTATTCACATAGTTAAAATCTTCTACACTTTTAGCAATTCCGTTGTAATCCGACAGTTAATTAATTTTGAATTTAATTATTTAGTAAATACACAATTATATTTAAATTACTTAATAATTACGTTATTATAATGATAATATAATTTGTAATAGTCGATATTTATTAATTCTACGTACACTTGATAATTTTACGTTAATACCGTTAGCAATAACATTTAACCTATAAATCGTTTATTAAATAAGAATTAATTATATACTATGTTAACGAATAAAAAACCCTACAGCCATGGACAAAACTGAGTTGATGTATTATTATGCCTTATGCTCAACTCTAATAACCGGTGTTATTTATGGAATTTTCTATAGCATGCTAAAAATACTAATGAAAAACCGGTGAGTTATTGAAATTTAATTTTATTATAATTTTGTGTATTCATTATAATGATTCATATTATTTATTACATAATTATATTTCCATATAATATATATGATATATATTATATTTTGAGAAGATATACATGTATATTAAAACAACTACATATAACATATTTTCCTTTTAAAATAACAGAAACTCCATCAAGAAACTATGCCATCTCTTCATTGGCTCTTTAATTTACTCTACCATAATGTTCGTCACAGCGATGATCATTATGGATGGTAAGCTTATTAGTATTATTATCATTATATTACAATATATATATATATTATGTTAACAATTGTTGATAGCTTTCTTAATTTAATTTGTTATGTTGTACCTATTATTATAATATATATAAATATAGAAATAATATTTTGTAAACTAGTTATTGTTTTTCACAGATGTAGAACTTTCGAATTGGATGGACGCTATAATATATCTGCCACTATTCTCTGTCACCTACTACTTGATTGTGTATGTCGTTTATCCATCTCTCACTAATAAAGAACAACTCATCGACATAAACGTTAGTATTTTTACTCAATTCATCTGTATTGATTTTATATTGTAAATATATTTAATCCTATGAAATCATTTCTGGTTACTAATCAAATCATAAAAGTTTAAACTGTATAACGATTTATAAAATAAACATTTAGTATTGTGCAATATTATAGCATTATAATTATATATTAATAGAAATATAAATTATATTTAATATTTATGTAAATTTTATATATGTATTCATCATTGTATAATATTAATTTCAATATTATTATTTCAAAAATGTATATAAATTATTTCAAAAATAATTGTCGCAAATTATTATAAAAAATTTAGAAAAACTTATAATTATTAATAAAACATAAATATAATTATTCAATTGTATATTTTATAATATGTATATATTAAATTTTAATTATTATTAATTTCAGTATATATAAAAATATTGCGTAGAGAATATTAATTATTTACGCGTTGACATCAAATTTTGAATTCAAACTATAGTAACTATTTTTGCGGATAATTTCGTGAAAATCTGAAATATATAATTTTTATTTCATGTAATATTTTTAAATATATAAATTCATTCCATCATGACTATTATTACTAGTATCGATTATTATTTAATATGCATTATATTAATTAATAAAGTACATTATTTGATAAAATTCTAAGAAATAATATATATAATGTATATATATAATTCATTTGATGTTAGGAATTAGACCTCACAATAGCCGACTTCAATGACTTAAGCAGGAACATGATCCACACATTGTTCATCAACGTTAATATATATATATATATATTTAATTATACATTATACATATTTTTATTTTCATCTCGTAAATATTACTTTTTAATTTCATACGATTAACCTATCGACGGTACGCAGATGAATAATACTAACTATCGAGAAAACGCTCAATCCTCTATAATAATGAAGTTACTTAAGGTGGGAATACGCTTTAAAAAGAATGCTCTTCTAATACCTATTTTACTTGGATGTATTAGTATACAGATCGTCAGGGGCATGGTTTGTAGTCATACCGGAAATATAATACCTATTAGATATAGATATATATATATATATGTATATAAATAATACCTATTAGATATAGATATAGATACAATGACTAATACATAATTTCACATTAAACAGGTCACATTTGGGATCTTGAAGTCGAAATTTGCCAGCTACATAGGGTACTATGAACCGTATTTAAAGAGTGCTTGTCCTTTCTCTAGATTGCAGGTATTAATCATCAATTTAAAAAATAAATGGTGTCCTAATTATGTTTTCAATTTCATCCGATATTTTATCTGATAATTATTTCATACTCTAACGATATCTACATATTAAACATTAACTACTACCTACCTCAGTACATACCATACTAGATTTCTCATATATTCCTCACAACACCTAATCACGTGTCTTAATATATACATAACGTCCTCTATTCCATATCAGTTGATAAATAATGATAAATCTGATTTATTATTTTTCACAACATTCCTCTGCACATATTTCAATACATTCCTCACCCATCCCCATCGCAGTCCTTCGTCCATTCTTCACCCCATCCCGATCGCATTCCTTCACCCGCATTCCCCTCCACGTACATCACCCGCATTCCATTCCACATACATCCCCATCGCATTCCTTAACGCATTCCTTCACCCGAACTCCTCTCCACATACATCACCCGCATCCCCCGCACAGATGTCCACTCACCTGTTCGTGTTGAGCCCGTTCGAAGCGCTCGCCTTCATCTCGCTACTCGCTTGTCCGATGCGTAACCAGTCCACGCTGAACGCCGTGTACGCGGGTGCCTGGCTTCAAGCGTTCGTACACCAGTTAGTCACGTCGCCTGTGGTAAGCGTCTACGCCTCGGATGCCCTGTACGCGCCGCTAGCCGACCACGCCACGTTCGTCGCCGTCAACGTCGCGTTGTCGCTGGCGATGGCGTCCTACCTGTTCGGCTGTCGAGTGAACGCTAAGTTCCTGTACAACGTCGACATCGAACCCACCACCCTCGCCCCCGAGGAAGACAAATGTAGGGTTAAAAAGCGCGACTTCGACCAAATCGAACCCGCCAGCACCGATTCTAAAGACGAAGAGCCGGTAGTCGTTAAACCGAACAGACGTAGAAATAGACTGATGAATGGACGTTTCGGAAAAAAGCCCGAGATCCGTCCGGACACCCCTATCCCGCTCTCCCGCGCGAACATCCTCGTCGACGCCACAGCCGCCGCCCGCCCCGCCCCCGACGCTACCACCACCCCCGCCCCGGACATCCACACCGGCGAAGACGACGACAGGGCTAACAACCGCCGTATAGAGAACGGGTTCGTCGCCTACCTCGAGGATCTGGCGCTGAAGACCAGCCTCCGTAACGAGGAGTGTCGTCGGAATGCCTGTCTGTTCGGCGGCTTCAACTTCGACATGGTTAAGTGCACGCGTAACTTTCACTTGAGCGACTTCAAGGACGCCACCGGGGAGTGCGACGGTATCGCCGACATCCAGATAGGGGGCGCTACCGATGTTGGTAGAGGGGGAGGAGGCGGGAGGAGGAGGCGGAGGGACGACGTAAAGGAGGCCATCTTCGAAGAATTGTAAACGTTCTTATTTAAACGTACGAATTTATTGTATTTGTAATCATAATTAATCTTTAATTTTAAGTAATAAATAATTGTAACGCGAGATAGGATTTCGTATTATGTTTTTAACTAGTACTCTATTACTCAAATTATATATTATTAATACATATTTGTAATTGATAACGATTATGTAATTAGACGTAATTATTAAATAATAATTAGAACGATGATTACTACTTTGAAAATATTCGTTGCAAAATAAATATAACTAAAGTTAATATAATAAAATAATATAATGGAATTTAGATTAATTTCTAATTATATATTATTTCATTAAAATGTGGGTTCAATAATATGCATAGAATGGAATACTATGAAATAGTTTACATTATTATTATATCATTATTTTCAATATTTTGTTTGTGATTTCAGAATACAATTTTTATTTACACATCATATAGAAGTTTTATTATTTAATAGAAATTATCAATGTTGGATGATATATTTAGACTATCTTGTTATATTTTATCACAAAAGAAGATTAAACATTAATAAATAAAAAAGTAATGATCAGCAATAGATCACATTTGGGAAATTGGTATATGTAATGAGATAAATAAGATGTATATTGTGTAAAATGTAGTATATATTATTTAGCACGAAATATTAATTGAAATAAAATGTAATTATATAGAATGTACTAATACAAAATATAACATGTATATATATATATATTAATGTAATTAAATCAACCGAATAATATATCTTCAATGGATAATTAAAACCTATACATATACATACATTTATAGATGGGATATTTTAATTAAAAGTAAATCATATATTACAAAATGTTCATATAAATTTATAATCTATATATAATCTACTTTCTTATTAATTGTCATAAATATCATAAATAACAATTTTATTTTAATTAAATTAATAGAAATAAAAAAATGATAAAGAAATTTATTTTGCAGATGTGAGTTACTATTAATATGTTAACATTCATCGGCTAGTATCATTACTATGATAAGTACCTGTTAATAAGAACTGATTCATAAATTTAAAGTATTGAAAATAATATAATACATTTATAATTACTCGGAATGCAAAAATAGGTGAATACATAATACACCACAACAGATAAACAATAAACAATATAAAAATGTTAAATTATAAGAATATATATATAGAAAAACTTAGCATTTCTAATGGCTATTAAGTATTACGGTTCACGATGCTGTTGAATCTAGGTCGCTTGTCTAGGTTCAATTCTTTCTTGAATTTAGAAGATAGCTTCGGGTTTCTGAAATAGTTTACATATATTTAATGTAAGCGATTAATATATAGTAGTAATAATGAAACATGAGAAACATCGCTTACATATACTAGCATATGTATGTATAATACTATTTAATGAAAAATATTAAATTTAACACTCACACAACATATATATTTATCCTAATAACTAATTTCTACTGGAGTTATAGTAGCAACAATGATGATCAACGCACGTATTATAATAGGCTTAGGCTTAGTCAATATACTTCTTACTTCTTATTTACTTATTGTATTGTTACATCAATAATGGATTAGCAGGTGTATACGACGGTTGGGTCTATCACACGAAGACATGCACGGGAATACAATATGATAGTATGCCAATAACTATAAAGTGTACAGAGATGTAGGGGATAATGGGTATTAATCCTGAATAAGTATTATTCAGGCGATGATATATCTATTACGTTGATGTTGTTAAGAAAGCAAAAGAACTAGAGTTATGATAATGATAATAAAGTGAAACACTGTTTATTAAACAGTAACAGTCACTGTATAGCTGTACACTGTATTTCTGAGATACCTATTTTGAAAGTAAATATACATTAACTATCAATTCACGTGTGAATTCTCTCTTTCTCATTGTAAATCTAATTATTTGTTCACTATTTAAAGGATATACCAACTCACAATGTCTCTATGAACTTTTTAATATGTCTCCATATAACACTACACTAGTTTTTAATAATATATAGAATTTAAATACATCAAAAACATTAAAAACATAAAAATACATAATTATTCCATTTATTACGTTTTTCTATAAATATTATTTGTTATCGACTATCTCTCACTATATTGATATATATGTATATATAAAACTGTACTTTTTATAAAACTATATTTTTTAGATAGCAAAAATAAATATATTTATTTGTTATACTATAGTAAGATAATGAGGTTGATCTTGTTGATTAGAGTGTACTTTTTAATACATATAGATGTAAATATGATTTTCATTTTTTAAATTAGTAATATAATAATTATATATTAAATATATAAGTTATAAAACATTATACATAAATGTATACCAGTTAGGATGTTAGATTACACGATACATCATTAATTTTATAATAGTATGTGATATAATATGCTTTTTATATTATTTATAGAAAAATTCCATTGCTAATTTGTTGACATATACTAAATAACATGTAATTTTTAATATTATATATTACATCTTTTCATAATGATTTATCTAGTTTTTCATATTTAAACACCACACCAAAGCTTAATCGATCTATACCGATTTTATATACAAAATATAAAATATCACATTTTAATTATACAAAATAAATACATATAATCAAAAATATAAACTATATATATATATAATTATTATAATATATAAATTATATATTATATCTAAAAATTATCCCTCTTTTAAACTTTAATTTGTATATTATATTATATTGTAATAACATACATATTACATATTACACATACATACACTCACATATATATTATATATATATATATATAAATGTTTTATTAATTAATATGTAAGTGTTATTATTTAATATAAATAATTATAAATATATAATATACATTTTAAAACTAACATGTTGTTTTAATTAATTATTTACTACACTCATAAAAAACTATGTAAGCTTTTGAATATAACTATACACTATATACAGTATAGTATACAGTGTATAATATACACATCTATTGTTATAAATTAATCTACAATACAAGCTAATAGACATTATTTGTATATTATATATAATTCCAAGAATTAACCCAAAATCAACATCATTTCATTTTATTTATCAATACACATTATATTGTCACTATACAGTGTATAGTATACACTCAACATTAGAAACATCTATTTTTCAACACATTACAATATATATAAGGTATCTATACTTATATTATATATATACAAATTATATTGTATTATAAATAATATATAATATATTATAGTATATCTATATATTTTATTAAATTTGGGGAGATTTGCCTAAAGTGGCCATTCATCCAAGGCTATCACCCTTGATCAAGTATATACTATTATTATTATATACAATATATATATATATATATATATATATATATATAATAACTTAAAATATACATAACTTTATAAATAGATAGAATATATTTGATAATATCTATAAATATCTATATTGACATAGTATTACAAGTTGTATTTTATAACTTTAAACGTATAGACCATAACATGTTAACACCCACACACTATACAATGCAACTATAGACTATTAGGTCGGTATAATATCACATTAAGTTTTAAAAATAATAGATGATCTTCCTGTAGTAGATTCTATTTATTTTGAAAGTTCACCCTCTTCCTCTGATACTCACTGGTCTTATTTTAATTTACCCACTTCTTCTGTTGTCCTTTCTCTCATGTCTTGTTTGAAATCCAATTCCCCACTTGACCCTATTCCTCTTAATTTACTTCGTATATTATCTCCCTATCTAATTGATATAATTACTGGTATAATTCGTGTATCATTATCTTCATCCATTGTACCACAATCGATGAAGTATGCTTACATCACTCCGATATTAAAGAAACATAATCTCGATTCTTCCATACTATCCAACTATCGTCCTATTTCACAATTATCATCAATTTCTAAGACTATGGAACGCATAGTTGCGCGTCAGCTTATTGATTATATCATATCGAACTCTATTGTGGATTGCTTTCAGAGTGCATACCTTCCCAATCGTAGTACAGAAACTGCCCTAAACATTGTGTTTAACGATATTATACTATCTATGGATAATAAGGCTTCTTGTTATTTGGTTCTTCTTGATCTGTCTAGTGCCTTTGATACGTTAAATCATATTATTCTTTCTTACCGTCTACATGAAATAGGTATTCATGGACAGGTTCACAACTGGTTGATGTCATTTGTATCTAATAGAATATCTTCGGTAAAGATCAAGTCATCGTTGTCGGCTCCATTTGATCATACTAATGGCGTTCCTCAAGGATCAGTACTGGGTCCGATTCTTTTTATTTTGTATATTCTTCCCATTAATTTGATTTTTAAAAAATACCCAAATATTCGTTATCACCTTTTTGCTGATGACTTACAAATTTATACTTTTTTTCCACCTGGTTCTGATATTGACATAATTCAACTTTCAATTGCTAACTGTATTAATGATTTAATCTCTTGGTTTTCCTGTAATTCACTTTCATTAAATATTACTAAAACTGATAGCATTATACTTTCTAGATCTCTTTCTTCAATTACTCTCACTCATCCATTCCTTATCTCACTTCCTATCTCAAACACCATCACTACTCTAGGTTTTACTATAAATAATGCATTAGATTTCTCAGTACATATATCAAACACTGTCCGCACTGCTAATTATTTCCTGTATAATATAGGCAAGGCTCGCTCTAAGCTAACATTTAATTTAACTAAATCATTATTACATTCATTAGTTTTTAGTCGACTTAGATATTGTAATTCGCTTTTAATTAATATTCCGCAAAAATTTATGAAAAAATTCGATTCAATACAACGTAGAGCTGTTCGCATATTATTTAAGCTAAAGCGTAGTGATTTAACCATATCTATACATTCCATAATGGCGACTCTCGGGTGGTTGCAGTTTCGAGATTTATGCAAGTTTCGACTTCTATGCATTACTCACAAGGCTATATATATGGGAGTTCCGTCTTACCTATCGAAGGGACTCATAATTCGAACAACTACTCGTCCAAGTCACAAATGTGAGCTGATGAAACTCTCTCTACCGCTTGTCTCATCTATGTATGCAGATGCTGCTTTCACGGTTGCTGCTCCGAAATACTGGAACAGTCTTCCCGATGAATTACGCACCATGTCATAATTTATTAGTTTTAAATGTCGACCACATACATATATGGTATCATTATAATGTCTTCTTTTTAAATTTATTATTATTTGTGTAACTATTTATTTGTTTTATTATTTCAACTTGACGCACATAAACGTCCATCGTTTTCTGAGTCAATAAACCTTTCTATTATTATTATTATTATTATTAATGTGCTATATGTACTATGCGGATCATAATTGTCTCGATAAGCAACACTGCTTCTATAATTACCCCGGCATTGCCTAAATCTGATAATAATAATAATAATGTTGTTTAATAATATATTTAAAAATATTTAAATATATAATTTCTGAATGTATCTCTATTATATGTAAAGTATATATTAAAGAATATTAGAGGAATTATTTAGATACTAGATATTAGAGGAATGAGATACTAACGTCAGGAGCATGTTGATCATGTTTTGTAAGTCTTTCGTGGATTTATTATTCGCTCCCAAGAGCATGGTTTCCAATATCAATGCCTGTAGGCGTGTGTGTGTGTGTGAGCTATATAGGTCACGTTATTACGCCATGATCGATACACGAATGTAGGCTATTGGTAACGTGATCATTTCATGATTTGTACATGAATATAAGGATTAGTAACATGTTTATTGTTACCATTAGATATCGGAAGCGTGGGAGTGCAATAATGTGTACGCAAATGTATGCATAAATGTAAATAAATCGAATGATATTATGAAATTTAAATTAAATAAACCACGCACACATCAATATATCAAACGATACCAATACGATATAAATATACCTATGAAATATAATAATAGTTGACTTCATATATTTCAAGGTGGAATGATTATTAAATTGCATGTTTATAAGGTATTTTCGGATAACCCGCAATCTATATATGCGCATTCTTTCGGTATAGTTGCAGTCTCACTGTCTACGATCGTTGTACTCTCGCTGTCTACGATCATTGTACTATCACTGTCTATAATCGTTGCACTCTTGCTGTCTACAATCATTGCAGTCTCACTGTCTACAATAGTTGCACTCCCACTGTCTATGATCATTGCACTCCCACTGTCTACAATCGTTGTAGTAACCTTCTTCAGGACGCTCAAGCACTTGTCAGTGTCGCCCAGCGACAGGTGCAAAGAGCCGAGAAGTTTGTAGGTAGCGGAGATCTCGCGAGACACGCGCCCGTAGACGTTACAGCGGGCGGACGTGGACTTCGCTAGCATCACTATCGCTTGACCGGTGCGGTCAGACTGAACTAATACCCGGATTAGGTCGTCGATTACGCGTAGAGTGATCACGTTATCCGGGCCGTGGTGCAGTTGGTAGATTGATAGCGCTTCGTTTAGGTAACTCTCCGCGGACACTAAAATGATGTCGGTGGTGGTAGTGGTAATGGTGATGTGATGGTGGTGGTGGTGGTGGTGGTGATTGTGGTAGTGGTGGTGATACTGATGTTGGTGATGGTGATGATGATAATGGTGGTGGTGGTGGTGGTGGTAATGGTGATGTGATGGTGGTGGTGGTGGTGATGTTGGTGATACTGATGTTGGTGATGATGATGGTAGTGGTGGTGGTGATACTGATGATGATGATATTGATAGTTATGATGATGATGGTGATAATAATGATGGTGGTGGTGGTGGTGATGGTGATGGTGATGTGATAGTGGTGATGGTGGTGTTGGTGATACTGATGATGATGATATTGATGATGATGATGATGATGGGGATGATAATGATGGTGGTGGTGGTGGTAGTGGTGGTGGTGATGATGATGATGATAATAATGAAGATACTAATGGTTATGATAATGATGCTGATGATGATGATGATGTTGATGATGGTGTTGATGAAGAAAGAAATAGAATATTGAAATAAGTTTTATTTGTGCCGCTAATGACAGTAATATTGAATATTGTTATGAAATCTTAAATCATAGCTATATTAAAACATATATATATGTCTACGAAAATGGTGCATATATATGTGACAAAGTCATGAATTGTTCACAATTATATAAAAATACAAATATAATAATTTCTAATCGAAAGTTGTTGAGAAAACTGTTCATGCACTTATTTGAGAATACAGACGTACTAAAGATACTATATCATATGAATGTCGTCCGTTACACGATACTGATGATTGTGAGGTAAACAGTCGTTGTACGTACTTTGAGCGTCGACATCACTGATGTTAGAATAAGCGGAGGCTAGGGCGTGAGCAGTCGATGCAGGAAGTAGACTGTCATTTCCTTCACTGCGTAATATCAATATTTATTATATAGTGATGAGAAATCTAATGTATTCTATATATATATATATATATATATATATATATATATATATATGTATATATATATATACTATATATATAATATATAAATATATACATATATATATGTAATATTCCAATGTAATTATAATTGTTGACGTTCGTACAGTTTATAAAGTATTCAATTTATGTCTAATGTTTATTTATAGATTATGTATAATAATAATTCACTTCACAATTATTCTGATGTAAACACATTTTCCATTACTCTCTATCTACTAATACTAATCGATAAATAATTATAATTGTATTTTAAATAAATATTAATATATAACATCTATTAATATACATTAATATATAACATCTATATATAATATCTATATACATACAATACATATAGTATATACGTATATATATATATATATATATATATATATATATATATATATATATACACAATAATGAAGCCTACAGAACTCAATGAAAGCCCCTATAGTTAGCCCCATAGTATCAGTCGGAATACACACGCTATACCGATGACTAAACACACACACACACACTAACTATTCGCTGGCAAGGGTGTGCGCCTCGATGTAGTAACGTAAAGCTTTGTCGTTGTCGGCATCCTTTCTAGACTGTTCCATCTGCCCATTTATAGGGTGAATCAGTGGATTATACGAGGCGAGGTTATAGATATACGCAATACGTTAAATATCTTCTTGATTTGTGGATATACTAAAAAACTCGACTGTTTCATCTGAACACATAGTTGCGGCAAAGATTTTGCTAAGCAAAGATATAACACTCCCTATACACGCAACGTGATTAGTATTCATACATCCCGCTGCTAACAGCAGTATCGAAATCGATTTAGGTTTGCCGCGATTTGCATACTACAATGTTTTCATTGCTCTATTAAATTACATGCGATATAAATTACATTTTACTCGCCACATAGATATGTATAGCATTTAAAACCAACATATCCTATTGCTTTGTTATATATTTGTAATGAACACTTAGTTTTCATAATAAAAATAATAATTTAAAGCATATTAAAATGCATAGTTTGATACGAATTTACACATAGTTCCGAAAATTGACTCTATATAGGTGGCGCCGTTGGCTTTTGTATACAAAATAGAATTACACTATTTCGCGTGAGTGTTATATCTTTCTTTATTAGTGGATTGGTTTGATGTGGGCCGGCATCAGCGCGAGGTGAATTAGTACCAGTGAATTAGTATAGCCTAAGGGACACCTTGTTATAGATGAACATTATTAAACTAACGTTATTATACTAATAGTAAGTACTGTTATGTGTAGTATCTATACAATTTAAATCTGATCGTTGTTGTACTACCGATCTAAAGGGTATTCACGCAGATAATGGAATATTCGCATTGTTTTTAATTTTCTAACCTAACAAAATGTAAAAACGCTGCGTTCGATATTTTTTAGAACATGAACGCATGTTTGTATTTAAAAAAATGTTATTTTAATGATTGCAAAATGAAAACTGTTTAAAAAATGCATGTAATGTTCCAACATTTTAGAAGCTATTTAAAGATATTTTCTAATATATAACTTATAAGGTGTTCACATCAATTCCGTTTTCCTTACGTTAGGTGAAATCGTACAGAAAATGAATCATTTACAGAAAATTTTCTGTAATCAGATTTTTAGGTGTTCACACCAATTCCGTTTTTGTTACGTTTTCGTTACGTGAAATACGTAAAGAAAATGAAAAAACTAAATTCGAAAATATACATATATAGTATATATTATATACATATAAAAATAAAATATAATTAATTAATATAAACATAATAGTTAATACCGGTTAATCTAATGACTTATTCGATAATATTAATATTATTTTATTATATAGATATTATATTAATAATAAAATAAGTAAAATAATATATATAATACTATTACATAATAACGTATTATGATAATAAGTTAATAGAATTACATGTTTTTTAAATTTATAATTTGTGTTATAAAATTATAAAATTATAAATATAAATATATATATTAGTTAATAATAATTACACTGAGTAATTATTCGATAATATTTAAATTATTCTATTATCTAGATATTATATAATTATTAAATTAGTAAAAAAAATAGTTAATTATATCAATAAATATATCGTTAATACAATAACATTTATTATAAATATATAATTTTTTTTATAAATTTATAAAATCATAATATAATTTAATGTATTAGTTAATAGTATACACACACACATACACACACATCTATATGTATGTATATGTATATATATATATATATATATATATATATATATATATATATATATATATATATATATATATATATACATATATACACTATTATACTAACATATTATAGTAATATATATATATATAGGTATATAGTATACTATAGTGATTCACTAATTACTATATATATATATATATATATATATGTATATATATATATAATAAAAGTTTCAATACTATTAGAAATAAATATTATATTTACAACTATGAAATCATATAACTCCACCTATTATTAATAAAAAGGTTCATTCAGCTATGTAAATTATTTTTCTGTACGGAAAAATAGGATCATTCCTATTTCACTTTCTGTACAGAAAACGATTACAGAAAAATAGGAATATGACTCATTACAGAAAATTTTCTGTAAATGATTCATGAAAATTCATTTTCTGTACGGATTTCACGTAACGTGAGGAAAATGGAATTGATGTGAATGCCCTATTATACATATAATATTTCTCTATGATATATCCTTTAATAAATTATATATATATATCCTCATATATATTTCAGTTTATTTAATGAAATTATACATAAAATAGCTCTTATTAGTAATATTGTAGATATTTTTTATTTTCAATATATTCTTGTAGTATATATGTACAGAATATTTAAGAGAGATATTATTGTATAACAATTTTAAGTATAAAACCATATTGGTTTTTATTTATTATTAACGTTTTAGTAATAATTAGGATATTTATTATATATATATATTTGTATAATATTTTACTAATGTGTTGATAAACGTATAATTGGTCAGTAATTAATACAATGTTGATTATATACATATATATATATATATATATATATATACGTATATACATATATACATATATACGTGTATATATACATATATACGTGTATATATACATATATACGTATATATACATATATACGTATATATACGCTACCTTTCCGAGATTGTGCAGAACTCCGATGAGCTCTGTGGAATTCTTGCCGTGTATGTTCTCAATCATGTCCTTACACTTCAAGAAATAGGTTTCAGCAGCCGGAATGTTGGACAGACACATGTATAATCTACAGATGAGCGCGCGCTACGTTGTAATGCCGTGAAACCGTGAGGTTTGTACGCGCGTGGTTCACATACACAATAATGGCTACGTAACCGCTACATA
The DNA here is from genome assembly GCA_964019155.1 of Osedax fenrisi. Classification (NCBI taxonomy): domain Eukaryota; kingdom Metazoa; phylum Annelida; class Polychaeta; order Sabellida; family Siboglinidae; genus Osedax; species Osedax fenrisi. Next base: position 77,212,207 of record OZ025239.1, read on the forward strand.
CGAGGAGTACGCAAAGTTATATTCTATATATAGAGTCGCTTATCTTATGATGATTACTGTAATTATTTATTTATTTAACGATGAGGTTAGAGACTCCTTTAATAATAATACTTCTATCAGGCGACTTAACAATACAATAAGCATATTAGGTGATGTTTAATTCTAGTCTTCAATATATATATATATCGATGATATAGAACGTAGGAAGTGCATTCCATCGATGTGAGGCTTCAGTTGAAAACGATGTTTAGAAATTTATTGGTAATCTATAAATGCAATACACGTTACTATAGTACTATAGTACGTATACGTATGCAGTATACTTATAATCGAATGCTATCACGAATGTCTCTGCTGTTCATTATTTCAGTGATATACAGAATACATTTATACGAATATGAAAATGTCATACCAATCAAAGTTATATTTATAACTAAACTAACGAATTCGATAAATAATATCAATAAAATAGCGCGCGCATATATGAAATAGTGAAGTAAATTAAAGGATAATGTCCTCGTGAGGTGATGCTGCCAGCATATTATCGTGACATCAGTTTTATAGAGAACGACGCATTTGAATATTCAACGAAACTGAAAACACAACAAACTTTGCCGCTATGTTCGATATTTTCAATTCCATCTCGTCTATTTCCGAATCACTCGGTTCGGAGAAGTTTGCCCATTTGCGGAAGAAACCCTCTGCTTTAAGAATCTCTTTTTCCGCCATCTTGTATCTGCATTAGGAGTTAGAATGTTCTATAAATATTATAGAGTTGTAAATAATTATAATAGAATTATAATTATTTATTGTAGAATTTTAATTAATTATTATTGAATTTTAATTAATTAATTAATTATTATAGAAATATAATTAATCATTATAGAATTATAATTAATTATTATATAATTATAATCAATTATTATAGAATTATAATCAATTATTATAGAATTATAATCACTTATTATAGAATTATAATCAATTATTATAGAATTATAATTAATTAAATAGAAAATAATTTGAAATATAACTTTACATTGATATCATGTAATGATTGCAAACAGAACGTGGGTTATACACGTTTATGTAATAGTAACTTTTTCTGCTTAGCGAGGGCACGAGACATATTATAGTGAATCATGCAGTTAGCAAACAGAACGGGTTCAGTGGTGGGCTTAGACTGATAGGCTGTCAATATCTGTTTGGCTTTCTCGCAGTGGTTCAAACATTGCAGCGGGAATTCTGAAATAATAATAATAATACAAATAATAATAATAATTTTAGAAGACATTTAATTTTCTGTTTTCTTTCTTGTTTATATTATATAAGTATGATTGTTCCTATTAAAGGGCTTACAAGTAGTGTAATTATCAAATAGATAATTACGGATATTTGTACAGAAATTTAAATCTGATAACTAACCATGAGGATAAACTAAACTATCCCTATACACCAATCTAGTAGATTTGATAGTATATATCTAATGAAATAAGTTTACAAATATTGGCCATGTACATATATATATATATATAATATATAACTGCATTAAAATATATGTAGGTTAACTATTTGTAAAGGTATCGTACACAACTCAGTATTAGATCGAGTGACTATAGATGCTTCGTAAGTACACTACAAGTACACTTATCTCGTACATCTTAGTATGTCGCTATACGATTCATTTCTAATGAAGCAACAAATGTAGGCCATATTTCAACGATTACGAGTGAATAATAATAGGTGTAGCGTGGCCAGTGATGGGCAACTATCAAATCTAAGCCTCACTGGCACTAGCTCTCTATCCATACTATATATCACTTACACTAGCTCTCTATGTACTATATAGCACTTGCACTTTATATAATATTTAATTATATTCGCACATTTCAGCCGCATTTATTTCAGAGCTGGCACTCTAGAATCAAGTACTACTGGCAATCGCACACTATATAGTGCCGATGCTCTGAGCGAGGGGTAGTGGTGGTGGTGGTGGTGGTGGGGGGGGGAGTAACTTTTCACTTCGAGATAGGCCTCCGCCAGCGCCGAGTGAGACACGGCGTAGGTCAGCCCCTCGCTGCTGTGTACTATACGGCACAGCACTACGCAGCGGATGTACTCGTCTAGTAGCAGGTCCACCTGGTGGCAGAGGTTAGTAGGAGTAACGTGTTATTTAGGACTTATATATACGACTCGGGGCTGGCGTTGTTTATGTTCGTGCGCATATTATTAGTATTTATAAATTGTATTTTATTTTGAAATTATGTTTTATTAGTGGTTACATATTGTGTCACATTGCGTTATACCAGAGGTATTGATTCATTAGTTATGAAGCGTATATTTAGCGTACATTGAGATATAATATATTTTGTAAACGTTATCGTACTATAACAGATTTAAGAATGATTAATTATGTATATATTATAGTGATAATTATTACGATGTATATTGTTATTAATTTTACCTAAATAAAAATAACCTTCTTTGCTTTTCTTAATTTTTTGATATTTTTCCTCGTTTGAGTTAGTTTGTATTGCGGATCGTTAATGTCCTTCATAAGCCCGGAATCTTCTTCAGATTCCTCCTCACTACTGGTGAGTATAATAAATATTATAATTTACTACATACATTATATATATATATATATATATATATATATATATATATATATATATATATATATATATATATATATAAAGATTGGAGATATCATGATATGATTACAAGTATAATTATTAATAAATTACTAATTAATAATCAAGTAATTAATTACTAATTAATAATAATTGACTAGTAAGGAAACAATGATTAACAAATTATTAAATAATATATTTACATAGAGTTTGTTGGAATTTTTCGATAATTATAAAAATATGTAATAATTTAAAAATGAATTCGATTTTAAATAATATATATTCATTATTAAATTAGGCATTTAATCATAATAATTAGGTTTAACAATTTGTTATTTAAAAAATGTTATAATCTATTAATTTTTAGATTTCATAATGTATAATAATCATATATATATACATTATATAGTGAAAATAAAGTTATAACAGTTATATACACGGATACTTTATTAAGAAATGCTTATTACTTAATACTTTAATATTCAGCGCTGTGGTATTCTAACTCTGAGGAAACAACGCTGTCGTCGTCAGCGAATTGCTCCTCCTCCTGTTCCTCCTGCTCTTCATCATCAGTCACTTCATCGATAGACTGCAGTTTATCCATCGCGGGAAGAGTCTCTTCGATTATGATTCACTCGCGTTATTCACTGATTCTATGAAGAATGTGACATGTTTCATATATTTGTAAATTGGAAGAGTATAGTATAGAGAAAATATAATTTTAAAGTATTGTATTAAATCTGAATATATATATATATATATATATATATATATATATATATATATATATATATATTATCTATATATATATATATATATATAGATAGATAATAGATAATATGTATATAGATAATAGATAATTTAATCATATTCTTATTTACAGAAGACAATTCTTGAATTTTAACTTGAAACTATGAGCACAAAAATTTAATAAATATATATATATATGTGTGCTCATAATTTTAAGTTAATATTCAAGAAATGTCTTTTGTGAATAAGGATATGATTAAATTATTTATTAATATTCTTATAAATGTAAGTAATTTACTAAATTAGTCAACCTAAAAACCATAGAAAACTAGTAAATGATAAATTCAAAACCTCTACTAGAATGTAAAGTAATTACTTAGCTCCTTTAGTCTTAATCTTTAATTAAAATATGAATATTTGTTTGTTATTTGTTTGATAGTTGTTATTCTTATTTTGGTGGTGTCTTTTCATCCCGTCGAGGAACTTAGATGAAGTTTTCACTTATAACCATATGGCTCTAATGTCCATTTGAATCCGCTCTCATGTTAAGACATCCATAGTTGTAATGAGAGACAATCATTTATTTATATACAATTATATAAGATCACTTCTAAATATTGTTTTAAGACCTACTGCTTATGTGTCTGATGCATTAGCCAACTAAGCCACACGGGCTGTTCAAATATATAACTTAGAATGAAAATAACACTAATAATATATATATTAATACCATATCTGATTTTAATACCTTCACATATATTTTATAATATCATAAATACATCATCTATGAAATGTTTACATTCTTCATATTAATATTTCGAATCATTCTCTGTTTATTTAAAAAGTATGTTATCGAACAAATATTTATACTTTCGATTATATAATTGATTAAAATATCATTCAATCAATCAATTTATGTAAACATATTAGTCCCATTTATTTGTAATTTATTTATTATAAAATCTGCAAAAATGAATATCAAATATAGCTGTACTAACGGAAACCTGGCTAAACGAAGATGACCAAGCTGTAATTAGTTCAATAACAAGAAATAATTTCAATTTCTATCATACTCCAAGAATCACATCTACCCATGGAGGAGGAGTTGGTATTATTACTAGAAAACCAATCAAACTTATATCAAAATCACATGGTAATTATAAAACATTTGATTCTATACACTGTTGCCTAAATATAACTGATTCAAAACATTTTGATATAATAGCTTTATACCGTCCACCACATCATAATATTCACCCATTCTTAAATGATTTTATAGATCTATCACTAAATATACATACCAAAAATAATTTCGTACTTGGTGATTTTAACGTTAATTTATACTCAGGAAAACAAACAGCAGAACTGATGGTCGATACTCTAAACATGTTAAATCTGAAACAACATGTTGATTTCCCTACACATACTGGAGGCAACACATTAGACTTAATAATATCACCAACAGATTCGAATATGATCTCAAAACCTATCAGAGGATCTCTTATAACAGACCATTACAGTCTAAACTTTCAAATAAAATCTAGTCGGAATATACCTGATACTTCACGAACAATACATACCAGACTCTACAAACGTATATCAAATGATAAATATGTCGAAACTTTTAAAAAACTATCTAAAAATCATCATGATCCTGCACCCCAAGATTTTGACATTTTAAATTTAAACTTGGAAAAGATGATCAATCAACTAGCACCTTTTGTCAAAATCACAGTACCCTCACATCCATTATCACCATGGTTTACAAATAATTTAAAAACACTGAAAAAACAGTTAAGAATGACCGAAAAAACGATGTTGAAAAATTCATCAGAAGAAAACATCAATAATTATATGGAAATGAGAAATAGGTATACAAATAAACTAAGACAAACCAAATCAAATTATTTTTCTGACCTTTTATGTGCTAAATCTACTACATCAAAACAAATGTATCAAATTACAGACTCACTACTAGGCAGATCAATAGAAAAAGTCCTCCCTGATGGAACAGACATTTTTTTAGTAGATTCGTTTCAAAATTTCTTTCGAGATAAAGTTCAGAAGATTATTGATAACCTTCCATCTCCAAGTATCACTCATCAATCAGACTTTTGTGAACAGGAAGCTATTCTAGATACATTTCTACCACCAACCTATGAAAATCTATTAAATATCATCAATAATTTCAAGAAAAACTCACCAGCTGATCATTTATTTATATACAATTATATAAGATCACTTCTAAATATTGTTTTAAGACCTACTGCTTATGTGTCTGACGCATTAGCAAACTAAGCCACACGGGCTGTTCAAATATATAACTTAGAATGAAAATAACACTAATAATATTACTACCTATTAATCTACTTCATGATATATCAAAGGAAATTATAATACCAATACATGATGCAATATCCATATCACTCAAAGATGGCATAGTTCCATCAAATTTGAAAAATGCATTTGTAACACCACTAGTCAAAAAGAAAAATCTTGACAGAAATATTCTATCAAACTACCGTCCAGTGTCTCAATTATCTACTTTATCTAAAGTACTCGAAAAAGTTGTTGCTGAACAAACTATTTCATTCATAAATTACTATACAAAATTAAATCAATTACAAAGTGCATATCAAAATCACAAATCTACAGAAACTGCGTTAACAAAAGTAACGAATGATATATTACTTCCACTTGATAAAAAACATATAACAATATTGACACTAATTGATCTATCCTCAGCCTTTGATACTTTGAACCATTTATTAACAATACGCCGTCTTTTTCAACTTGGTATCAGAGGAAAAGCACTGAAATGGTTCATTTCTTATCTAGCTGACAGAACTTATATGATTAAGATCAACAATACAACGTCAAAAACTGTAGACAATAAATACGATGTCCCGCAAGGCTCTGTCTTGGGACCAATTATTTTCAATATATGTATAGACCAAATATCCAAAATAATACGTAAACATGGAATTAACTATCATATGTATGCTGATGATCTACAGCTATATATCGAGGTTGAATCTATTGATGATATACCAAATGCTACTAGAAAACTGAATATTTGTCTAGATGAAATAAAAACATGGTACAATGAAAATTCACTGTGCATTAACATGAACAAAACAGAGGCTCTAATAATACACAACAATGTAAAACATATACCAGATAAAATATCACTTTTCAATATTGATTTCAAAGGCAATACACCAATACGGAATCTAGGATTTATCTTTGATCAGTGTTTCGACTTTCAAAATCATATTAACAAAATCTTCAAAATAGCAAATTTTGCACTATACAATATAAAACAAATCAGATCATCAATAAATAATAAAGCATGTGAATCACTAGTAAGAAGCCTGGTAATCTCTCATTTTGACTACTGTTATTTACTTTTAATAACACTACCAGAATGTCATCTAGAAAAACTATCAAAATTACAAAGAAAATCTGTCCGTATAATTTTCAATTTACCAAGATTCTCCCATGATTCAATTACCACAAAAATGAAAATCCTTCACTGGTTGCCAATAAATCTACAGAATAAAATATAAACTCTTAATCACTGTACATAACGCTATACATAATGGATACCCCACCTATCTGAGTGACTTATTGGAGGTTACAAGTCATCAACGAAGCCAACGTCCAATACACGAATTCAAGCTAATAACTTCACATCATAAGACAAACACTGGTCATCGTAGTTTCTCCGCATCGTCATGTAAAAATTGGAATAAACTTCCCAACTATCTACGTACAAATACAGTAACTACCATCTTTAAGAAATATCTTAAAACACACCTATTTAAAGCTGCCTACAAACTACAATAGCAATAATAATTGCCCACATATGAATAGTAGATATATCTACTAAAAGAAGTGGTGAAACTCAAGGTTAAAGGTTAAAGGTTAAATACACATTATCACATAATCTATAAATTAACAAAAGTAATCAAAATTATAATATATTAAATTAATATCTAATATAAAATGTTTACACACAAAAAATCATTATCGAATATATGATATAATCATTATTATAATAATGAATATAACATGTTTTAATTTATCTTATTATGAAATCTAAGATATATGTAATACATAATGTATTAATGAGTAAATGTGTTAGTGACTCTATTACTAATAGAGTCTATTAGTAAGTGAAGAAATAAGTTACTAAGTCATTTTGATTCTACAACCAAATCGTTCTTAGTAAGATTACGATATTCTTACTTAGTATCATAATACTTATGATAACAATTATCAGTATTATACTGAGTATATTCAATATTATATAGGACCTATATAATAATTATATAATAAAATAGTTCATTTTGTATGACAATTGTGCCAATTTCAAATTTTATTTAAGGTAAGCATGTTGAATATATTGTAATAATTATCGTTACTATAACTTATACTATAAGCCATTATAATTATGTATTATAATTATGATAATTATAATAAATGTATCGATAATTTTAATTTATAAATGTATATATCCAGGGTATATATATTATATAAATAACATGTATGTTATATATTATATATAGATATAATAATGTATTATATATATAATATATATAACATATAATTATTAAATAGTATATAATTATTTAATAATTATTATTATATTTAAAATATATATTTATAAATTGTGTGTATACAAATGAGTAAAAATATTGAAAAGGAATAATAGTTTAAAAAAATTATAAATTAAATCTTAATATACCTTGTATATTTATAATTTATTTTCTATGATATTGTAAATTTGTACTCATATATATTTATAATTAAATATACACTATTATAATGTATATATCCTATTATAATTTATATAGGATATATATATTATAAAAAACTATTGCAACATTATTAAATTGTTTATTCATCACTAGGCAAACGCCATCTATTGGTTTATTTTACCTCGATTAAATTATTTGTTTTTAAATTGCATTTATTGAAATATATAATATAATTATTATATTATATTATATTACGATATAAGTATGGTTAGTAGACAACTATATTATTAAATATATAATAAACATAAATATTTATATGTATTATTATTTTTATTAGATCCAAATTAACAACATTATTACACATGTTTATTTTTTGTAATAATTTGAATTAAACAATTAATTTAGATAAGTTTTAAACTTAGTTTAAGTTTCAGATTATATTTATATTATAATAAAGTTAAATATTTGTTTTGTTATATTTTATTTATCAGTTATAGTAATTTCAATATAATCGCATTTTTTTATATATAATTTAACCAAATTTAGTTTACTGCACGAGTTGGGAACGGTTTTCAAAATGGTACCAGCAAGTGAGGCGGGCGGCGAGCGCGCATACCGTATAGAGTTAAAAATAGATTATATGTTTATATTCACCCATCAATGCCTACCGATATTGACAGAGCTTATATAAAGCGTATAATAATATCTTAAAGAGATATATATATATATATATATATATATATATATATACACACACACACACACACACACACACACACACGCACACACATATATATATATATATATATATATATATATATATATATATATATATATATTATATTTCCCAAGTATAATAATACATAATATAATCATATACAAAAGTACATATATATATATATAAATATGTATGTGTGTATGTATGTATGTGTGTATGTATGTGTTTGTGTATGTATGTATGTGTGTGTATAGTATACACTGTATGATTAATACAGTATGCATTGATGTTTGAATAATATTCACTAAACATATAATATATTTATAACTTACTAGCGTCTCACTCTCGCCGCCCGCCTCAATTTCTGATTTTGAAAACCGTTCCCAACTCGTGCATCCCCCAAACAATTTATAATAAATTTTAATAAATAGGCGGTAACAAAATAATAGTTAATAATTATTATTAATTAAATATAATAATATTATTATTATGTATAGTAAAATATTTTTAGAAGAAAGATATTTAACTTTGGCAAAACGAATAATTTTATACATATTATAATAAACTACCTATTAATTGATATTTTTTTTGGAACAAAAAGTTTGCAATGGACTAACGGAAATTGTATTTAAATATATATAATTATTATATATATATATATATATTAAATTAATATTATTTCGATATTAACTAATGCTCATCGTATATATTATGTATATATTTCATTATATTATACTATTATATTGTTAACCATATTTAATATGATATGTATTATTATAATAATTTATATATTTAATGATTATATTCATCTATATTTTTATTTATTTCAACAGTTACTAATATCATAAAAGATGTTTTAAATATATATTAAATTAATATTATTAATACATAAATACAAGAATATAATCTACTATTGATAATTGGTAATTTAAGTCATACTATCATATTAGTAACTATATGATATATATTCAGAATACAAATTTTTTTTTTTCTAAAATAAAATTGCCGTTAATCCGTATACAGCAACAAAAATATATTAGATTTTGTATCTCTTATTATTCAATAATTCAATGATTTTAAAGATACTAGATATTTATTTATTTTTAAAATAAAAATACATTCCTATTTTATAATTTGTATTTATTTATTAATATATTATTAAAAATAATAATTTATTTATAAATTCCGTTTGGATTGAAAGATTTTTTAATATCTAATTTATGTCAACATCCTAAATAATATAATATTATTATATTATATTATACTTTTAATATAATTATATGAAATCATTAATTCAAAAAAGAATGTTGTCATTGATTTGTGTATAATATTCAAATATATACTCTTGGACCAAATACAATACGATAATATTTACGAGAGTATAAAATAAAAATGTCGCAAAATATGCCTAAGCAGTCTCACATGTAATTTTAAAATGGAAATTATAGATATAAAATCTATTTTATATTATTCAATAAATTTGAGGAGGATAATTTTACATACATCGATTAGGATATGAGTTTAAATACATCGCGTTTTTAATTTCATTTATATTTCGACTATAATTCTATGATTACAAAATGATTACTATATTAATTATAATGATTGTCACTACTGCACTCTATGGAAATTGCTTACTCCTAATTATGTTGAATAGATAGGGAGAGAGGGAGAAATATCTTTGGTACATTTACGACAGTATATCTTCGCTAGCACGAAACCAACATATTCGTATTAGTTATCCACTGATTTACATTTCACGGCGATAGCATAACAAACGGGTACCAGGTAAACTCGGACCACTTTTGAAATAAAAATCGGACCACTTTTGAAGAAGATTCAGACCAACTTAAAATAACTATATATAGTATACTTCTATAATATGGGTTAAAGCATAAGAGCGGTCCGAGTTTTTTTCAAAAGTGTTCCTAGTTTATTTCAAAAGTGGTCCGAGTTTACCTGTACTTGTTTTTAATGCTATCGCAGTGAAATGTAAATCAGTGGATAACTAATACGAATATGTTGGTTTCGTGCTAGCGAAGATATACTGTCGTAAACGCACCAAAGATATTTCTCCCTCTCTCCCTATCTATTCAACATAATTAGGAGTAAGCTATTTCCATAGAGGGCAGTAGTGATAATCATTATAATTAATATAGTAATCATTTTCTAACAAACTTCTCGGCGACCATCGCTGTTCACATTCGTGTGACGCATAGTGACTCATCACGTATACAGCATTAGTCATATCCTAAGTAGACGAGTCATTTAATGAGACTATCTGCAATCTATCTGCGATCGGTAACAATACGACTAGCGACTGCAGCGGTATCGACCACTACACTTAATTATTCATGAAACTCTTAAGCGAACGAGATGCCTATGTTTCTGACGCGTAAAAGCTACGATAATGGACTAGTTTTCAAAGAATAATTATCCCATCGTGTTATATCGTTACTTTTTTATAATTAATATTTATAACAATAAATGTATTTTTTTATCTTTGAATTTTCTACAAGTTTTTCACACATGTTTAGAAAGAACGAGGAAAAAATAAAAAAATTTGTATTAACAAAATTATAATTTAATATTATAAAAAAATGTATGAAATAATTATACATATATTATGATGATATACTACAAATGTTAAATAAAATTACTCATTATTACTATACGATTTATATATTTTTGTGAACGCAATTGGTAAACATATTTATTTTGAATAAATCCAGTTTTAATTAAATGTTAAATATTTTATTAAAAATATAATATTTAATATTTAACACATTTTAATATTTAACAAATAAATATTTTTTCCGGAAATATATATCTGTATCAATGATACAGTATCATACATAATGTATGTTATGCATATGTTCAAATAATAACATGTAAAATATATATATTTATATTTATAGAAAATTAAATCTATATCACGAGTAATAAATAATAAAAAATATATACAAAATAATATTAAAAATTAAATCTAAATTCACTGAAATATTTATGACACATTTTTAATTTATATTATTAGTGGCATTTTAAAATACTTCTTTTATGAGTTATATTCCACACATAAAAGCAACATTTTTACATCATTATTATGATAATATTTCAAATTTTATTAAATTAAATATTTTTAAATGTGAAAATGATTTTTATTTTTCGATTTTATTTTTATATTTGTTTATTTTAATATCATTATTAAAAAAAAGTTGTCATTATATACTTTTTATTCATATTTAACGAAAAATATTATTATAAATTTAGAATATGAAAAATATAATTATAAAATACGCATTTTAAAACATTACTAAACAAATAAATATCATTAAATTATATATATATATATATATATATATATATATATATATATATATATATATATATATATTATTGTAGAAATATTTACAGATAATATATTATTCGTAAATGTTTGTAATTTATAATAATTTCACAATTAGCATAGTAATAGTTATTGCTTTGATTGAGAATTATCAGAATTATTAGATAACCTAGATTGTGCACCAGAATTATATCTTATTTATTGAGAAACCACTGAATGATTATTAGATGATTAATGATTTATTGGCAGATTGATTTTATGAATTACAGCTCTAATGAATATTAACTCTTCATAAATGCATATTTGTATACATCGACATTTCTACAGATTTCCATATTTTATTAAGTACTTTTTATATAAATTTAGTATTTTATTTTAAATAATTCACACATTTATTTATTTTTAATAATTCAAATATATATAAATAATTTGTGTATGAAAAAAATATGCAGTAGAGGAAAGTATACCTTTTATTTGTTTCTATTTGTAATTAAAGTAAATTCATTTATTTATAATAATAATATTATAATATATTAAAATGTTAAATTTGTGCATATTTGTGTTGATAAAAAATCTTAATGTGAAATCTTAATTATTTATTAAATTAAATCAATTATTAAATTTAACATAATAAATTGTATGATTAACTATTATAATTAATGAACACCTCCTCTCACCACCCCACAGTTCTCTTTGTTACAGAAACAAGAACAAGGTTCGTGTTCATTACATAACATTGCGTAATATTTCATCTCTCCATTGTACAGTTTGCACAGCTTGTACAACTACCATACAGCTTGTACAACCTTTATACGCATATATCCCAATCTCTGTAGTACAGAGATTGTACATATCCTAATCGTATACATTGACCACGTATACATTGACCACGTATTCATTACTCAATCTCTATCGTGTACTCTGCTATGATATTTACTAAACGCAGATAAACTCAAATATTTAGCATCTATAACTATTAATTTAAAACAATTTATAATACCTCGAGAATATCACTTATCTATAGACAATGCACCCTTGATATAGTTTATCCGTATATATCCACGCAGTAATCACATTTAGTAAATTAACATGTAATAGATGGACTGGGAATCCAATTCAGCTCTAATCTAAATTATATCAAGGGGTGATATATCAAAAGTGTACTTTATATATATATATATATATATATATATATATATATATTTATTGGCTAGTTTTATGTCAAGCTAATGCCTAACCTGACGTTGACCTACTTAGCTCACGAAGATGGTATCTGGGCGTGCGATTGGTCCAGAAGCGAGAAGGACACTTCCGATTACATTGTAACCGGTAGCGTGGACGACATGGTGAAGTTGTGGAAGTGGTTCGTACGTGAAATAGGCGTTGATGTTGTCTACGGTTGACTGGTAGCGATACTGGTGTGTGTGTGTGTGTAAGTAGTTGTTGATCACTGACACTAGAGTAATGGGTTGGTTAGGCTGTGATTTGAGGTTGGACAGACGAATAGACTTCCTTTGTATCTATGTTATATATTAACTGACTGTCCATCTATCGAGTTACCACTACAACAATTTTGTAGCAGGACAACTTGACAGTCCATTTATTTATCTACGTTCATATTTGTGTTGACATTTTTAAGGGCCGTATGTATTTAAGAAAACTTTTTTGTAACATAAATGTATCTAAATATTTTATATAATAATATTATATTATAAAATGAAATTATGAATGATTACATTTTTATTATGTATATACTCTAAAAAAAATGATAAATATTCATCAAATGGGTCCAAATATATGGAGTTCCAAAAAGAGTTTTGATATATAAGCTTCTAAATTTTTATTTATCACACCAATTTGTTGATGAGTTTATGTTTATAATAAATATGTGAGGCCCTTATAGTTACTTTTATATGACTTATGCATCCTTTTAAATATGATAACAATTATATTTTAATAAAATATTTGTTTGATAAAAATAAAAATCTAAGAACTTCTAAGCCCATAAACCTAAAGTCTTATAAACATTTTCAATTATATTTTATAGTGGATCATTATAATACATTATTAAGCTGGTAATGTATTGTTAGATCATGACTACTCGTGACAGGCAGGCATGTTAACTGACGCATGTGTCACTGACCTATATGGCATCGTTCAGCGTCACTGGTTAAGCATTAGCCCTTTACCCACAGGAACAACGACACCGATAAACTTGAACTGAAATATACGCTCGAAGGTCATCAACTGGGCATCATATCTGTGGCCATGAATGTCGAAGCTACGAGTTAGTACCACCTCCTCACCACCACCACCCCTTACCCTTCACTACCACCCCTTACCCCTTACTACCACCCCTTACCCCTCACTACCACCCCTTACCCCTCACTACCACCCCTTACCCCTCACTACCACCACCACCCCTCACTACCACCCCTTACCCCTCACCACCACCCCTTACCCCTCACCACCAACCCTTACCCCTCACTACCACCCCTTACCCCTCACTACCACCCCTTACCCCTCACTACCACCCCTTACCCCTCACTACCACCCCTTACCCCTCACTACCACCCCTTACCCCTCACTACCACCCCTTACCCCTCACTACCACCCCTTACCCCTCACTACCACCACCACCCCTCACTACCACCCTTTACCCCTCACTACCACCACCACCCCTCACTACCACCCCTTACCCCTCACTACCACTACCCCTTACCCCTCACTACCACCCCTCATACCACCACAGCGCCACTATGTTTGCATATAGTATTCGTAATCATTTAGTGGAAGTTTTATGGTTATGGAGAACTATTAAAAGCGACCGTTATCGATTAATAGTACATCTACTTACGCGTAGAGTTTTATCCTGCGATATTGTAGGATACACCTCTATAACAATATCTAGCATTTCTCATGTATTATATTTATTCACGGAAAATGGTAATGCTTAATTTGTACTGTAAACGCCCGCATTAACACACACGGACACACAATACTATTGTACTCTACGACCCCTCACGACCCCCGATCCCCCCGCAGTAAGAGTGATTTTAGACATGATGTTGATGATGGATTCGGCTGCTTCACATGATTCATCAACTTTTAGTATTGAAAATACCCAAAAAAAATTGTTTTGATGTAGGTCAATATTTGCTGTGCGAGGGCATGTTAACTTTACAAAAAAGTTAACATGGGAATAGATAGAAAAATTCCAAAAAAAAACCAATATGTATATTTTTCACATTTATAATTAAGATAAAATCATACAATTTTCAGAATATGTGTAATGTGTATAGTTCCTATGAATGATATAAAAGTTATAAAAAAAAATTATTTATAGGATTTTTTTTCAAATTATAGGATTTTCCAGAATTTTTGTTGACCTCTCATAATTTTGCACAGAATCGTTATATTTGATAAATTTATATTATATATAATAAAAAAACAATTAATTAATCACTATATATTACAATTTGGCCGAAAAAATAAAAACTCTTTAATTTTGTTCAAAATCATCAAAAAATTAAAATTTTTTTTTCTACCTCATCTCAAGATGTTATATTTTAACGTACAAGTATTATAAATTTTAAAAAATAGCTCTTTATAATTTTAATAAATAGTCAAAGTGGCCTAATTTTTAGAAAATTTGTTTATATATAAAATTTATTTTATTGTTTAAATTAATTATCTAATAACTAATATTGTAATTAGGGATATTATAGATAATATTGACTATATATTAATGTTACCTATTATAGGGCGTTCACATAAATTCCGTTTTCCTTACGTTACGTGAAATCCATACAGAAAATGCATTTTCATGAATCATTTACAGAAAATTTTCTGTATTCATCGTAGTCATATTCCTATTTTTCTGTAATCGTTTTCTGTACAGAAAGTGAAATAGGAATGATCCTATTTTTCTGTACAGAAAAATAATTCACGTAGCTGAATGAATTTTATTAATAATAGGTGGCGTTATATATTTTCTTAGTTGTAAATATAATATTTATTTCTAATAGTATTGAAACTTTGATTATATATATATATATATATATATATTATAGTAATATACATATATATATATATATATATATATGTATATTACTATAATATATTAGTGTATATGTATATATATATATATATATATATATATATATATATATATATATATACACACACATATATATGTTCGTATGTGTGTATGTGTGTGTATATAATATTAACTATAGTTACTATTATAATACATTAAATTATATTCTAATTTTATAAATTTATAAAAAAAATTATATATTTATAATAAATATCATTGGATTAACGATATATTTATTGATATAATTAGATATTTTTTACTAATTTTAATAATTATATAATATCTAGATAATAAAATAATATAAATATTATCGAATAATTCATCAGTGTAATTATTATTAACTAATATATATAATTATATTTATAATTTTATAATTTTATACCAACAATTATAAATTTATAAAATATATAATTCTATTAACTTATTATGTAATAGTATTATATAGATTATTTTACTTATTTTATTATTAATATAATATCTATATAATAAAATAATATTAATATTATCAAATAAGTCATTAGATTAACCGGTATTAACTATTATATTTATATTAATTAATTATATTTTATTTTTATATGTATATATGTATATTTTCGAATTTAGTTTTTTCATTTTCTGTACGGATTTCACGTAACGAAAACGTAACAAAAACGGAATTGGTGTGAACACCTACAAATCTGATTACAGAAAATTGTCTGTAAATGATTCATTTTCTGTACGGTTTCACGTAACGTAAGGAAAATGGAATTGATGTGAACTAGAAGAATATAGTATTTAAAAAAAGTACTCATTATTATATATATATCCATTACAATAAAATACAAATAAAATGTACAGAATTCAAATAAATGTCCTAAAGGACATTTGTTTATAAACATATACAATACAATTGTATATAGGAATAACGAAATTTTGAGATTTATTTTTTTTTAATAATTTTTTTTTTAAACCTCCGTCGCATCACCAATAATGAACCAAAATGTATATGGTTTAATAAAATAGTATCATGAGCATCATATCTTTAGAATCTAATATGAAGAAGTATGATCTGTAAAATAAAATCACTCTTACCCCGCAGTGGCTGTATCTACTAGTTTAGACTCCAGCATTCGCTTGTGGGATGTAGAGGCTGGCAAACTATTCAAGACTATTGATGCTGGTCCAGGTTAGTGTACAAGTGAAGGTGTACAAGTTAGTGTACAAGTGAGTGTATAAGTGAGTGTACAAGCGAGTGTATAAGTGAGTGTACAAGTGAAGGCGTAACAGTAGACGTAAAAGTATTTCTAAAATAGGATCTAAAGTGTACAAGTTAATGTATATAATAGTATGTACACTATACAGGCTAGGTTTATAATATAGTATACATAATCTACAATATAGTATACATAATCTACAATATAGTGTACATAATCTACAATATAGTGTACATAAGCTACAATATAACTGTACTATAGAATGATAGGTTGTATGCGAGTGCGTTGTACATAATAGCTAGGGGCACTGGAACGATGGTGTGTATGTAGGGGGGACGAACCAATCAAAATAAATGTTTTGTTAAAAGTGGGTATGTAATCACCAATACATATGAGGTCCCCCTGGATTTTAAAGTGGGGGGGACATATCCTGTTGCAGCGCCCCTAATTATAGGACGCGTATTAAAGTAAGCTTAAGAGTGTACGCACCCGCTGGTGTACGAACACACGCCCTCCCACGCGCCCGTATCGTATGCGCCCGTCACCACTACCACACTACCACCACCATCGCTACGCAGTGGACATCTGGCAGATACTGTTCACCAAAGACAGTAAGTACCTGGTGGCAGGCAGTCAGACCGGTAAGATACACATGTTCTCTGTGGAGACGGGCAACAAGGAGTCTTCGCTGGACACCCGCGGCAAGTTCACTCTCAGCATAGCTTTGGTAAGTCACATGACGCCCGTATGTGTTTAACACGGCGCGGTACAGTCCGGTTCGTATAGACGGTGTCGACTGCTTCAAATTATTCGTTTTAGACATTTGTGTTTAGCGATAATTTAAATGATCACTAAGCTTCGTGAAGTTAATGATTCCTGAATATGACTGCCACGTTACATTTAACGTGTAGAATCTATTTACAATCACTTATTACGTTAACTTCAAAACCACTAACATACAATTACATCGAAGAAAGTTTATATAGACACCGATTAAAATAGATAATATTGAGTCCAAAATAAAGTGCACAGTAATAGCAAAGATTTTTCTAAGGAAATATATAACACTCACGCCAAATCGTGTAATTCTATTTTGTATACAAAAACCAACAGCGCCACCTATATAGGGTCAATTTTCAGAACTATGTGTTGTTTATAATGTAAATTCATATAAAACTATACACTTTTAAAATGAAAAATAATATGCTTTAAATTATTATTTTTAATATGAAAACTAAGTGTTCATTACTAATATATAACAAAGCAATAGGATATATTGATTTTAAATGCTATAAATAATATTTATTAAATATCTATGTGGCGAGTAAAATCTAATTTATATTGAATGTAATTTAATAGAGCAATGAAAACATTGTAGTATGTACATTTCGACAAACTTAATCGATTTCGATACTGCTACCAGCAGCGGGATATATGAATACTAATCACATTGCGTAGATAGGGGGTGTTATATCTTTGCTTCGCGAAATCTTTGGTAATAGATTATATTTATTGTTAACAATTGAATTTTTCTTTAGATATTTCTTAAACAATAAAATATTTATATATCATAATATTTATACATTATAAATAGTGGTTACAAATTCATCTTTATAAACTGTACATATTATATATATATAGCTATAGTGTAATATAACGATATGAACAAGCCACCATTACTCCCACCCCCCACACACACAGAGCCCAGACGGCAAGTACGTTGCCAGTGGAGCTATCGATGGCATCATCAACATCTTTGACATGGAGACCTCCAAGTTGATTCACACCTTGGAAGGTAGGCAACTATCCTTGTCTCTGTCCTAGCTTAGCAATCATTCATTACCTGCTTTATTTGAAATAAATAATGATAAATATTGATTTTTATAATTTGTATTATTTTTAATTATCACACCTCTATATATAATATTTCTATAAGCATTTTTTTACACTTTCTTAAATTTTAATTTTTCAGTTAACTTTTTATATATTGAAAATAGATATTTACTCATTATATAGAAATACCTGATTTCAATATGATGCCAGTTTTATTATAAATAATTATAGATTCATAAAAAAGTTGTTATAAAAGTCATTATGATCAACCGTTTCATGGCAACAGATAACATTTTTACATATAAATTATGTTTTACATATTATATATTAATGTAATTTATTGGAAGTTTTTAACATAAATATAATTAACTATAAAATGTATGAATATTTAATGAACATTATATTTATACAAACATTTATATTAGTTATTATTTAATATATTAATATACCTTATATAATATAATAATATACCTTATATAATATCTATTATCTTAGTTATTATATAATATTCAAACGTTTTATTTAGTAAAAATATGATATTCATATGCCTATTTATTATATATTTTATTATTATAATTTCTTATACAATTACCTAATAAAAATATGATATTCATATGCCTATTTATTATATATTTTATTATTATAATTTCTTATACAATTACCTAATTGTTATATGATATAAACCCCTACATTAACCACTAAACCCATACATTAACCACTAAACCCCTACATTAAGCACTACACGCCTATATAACCACTGCACCCCTACAGGACATGCTATGCCCATCAGAGGACTATGTTTCTCACCAGATTCTCAGCTGTTGGTCACAGCATCAGACGATCATCACATCAAGATATACGATGTGTTAGTGAGGCCACATATAGGTGTCACCACCTTACGGCAGGCATATACGTTATAGACACATATACTAGTACATTATTATTTTTATTTTAATATAACAATCTTACTATAAATATACAATAATATATAAATATATATATATTTTACATTATATTTAATAATCATTTATTATTTGTTATATTGTGGTACAAATTTTGTTTAGAAATATTCCACTTACTTTCTCTTCTAAAAAATAGACTACTATTTTCTATGTTATAGGGCATTCACATCAATTCCGTTTTCCTTACATTACGTGAAATCCGTAAAGAAAATGCATTTTTATGAATCATTTACAGACAATTTTCTGTAACGAGTCATATTCCTATTTTTCTGTAGTCGTTTTCTGTACAGAAAGTGAAATAGGAATGATCCTATTTTTCTGTACAGAAAAATAATTCACATAGCTGAATGATCCTTTTTATTAATAATAGGTGGAGTTATATAATTTCATAGTTGTAAATATAATATTTATTTCTAATAGTATTGAAACTTTGATTATATATATATATATATATATGTATATTACTATAATATATTAGTGTATATGTATATATATATATATATATATATATATATATATATATATATATATATATATATATACATATATATGTTCGTGTGTGTGTATGTGTGTGTATTTAATATTAACTATAGTTACTATTATAATACATTAAATTATATTCTAATTTTATAAATTTATAAAAAAAATTATATATTTATAATAAATATCATTAGATTAACGATATATTTATTGATATAATTAGATATTTTTTACTAATTTTAATAATTATATAATATCTAGATAATAAAATAATATAAATATTATCGAATAATTCATCAGTGTAATTATTATTAACTAATATATATAATTATATTTATAATTTTATAATTTTATACCAAAAATTATAAATTTATAAAATATATAATTCTATTAACTTATTATGTAATAGTATTATATAGATTATTTTATTATTAATATAATATCTATATAATAAAATAATATTAATATTATCGAATAAGTCATTAGATTAACCGGTATTAACTATTACATTTATATTAATTATATTTTATTTTTATATGTATATATGTATATTTTTGAATTTAGTTTTTTCATTTTCTGTACGGATTTCACGTAACGAAAACGTAACAAAAACGGAATTTGTGTGAACACCTAAAAATCTGATTACAGAAAATTTTCTGTACGGTTTCACGTAACGTTATGAAAACGGAATTGATGTGTATATACGCGTATTTAGAATATTTTACATTGATGTTAAATCATAAATGCTTGCAGACAACATGCTAATCTTGCTGGAACTTTGTCTGGCCATGCTTCATGGATTCTCAACGTAGATTTCTCCACCGACAATACTCATTTTGTATCCTGGTAAGTATTCACCCCCACCCCCACACCCCCAGAGATGTATCGAAAGTAAATCATTGTTATCGTAGTTTAGTAAAGATACAGAGTACACATAAATAATGAGTTAGGTGAAAGTAAAATTACATGAAAATATCTATTTCACATCATACAATTTAAAAAATATAAAATCCATTAAAAAAGATAAAATATAAAACTCGTATATCAAATTTAAAATTGATCTTTATTTCTAATCTAGTACATAATTAAATAATGTGGTTCGAAAAAATTTATATTATGAATTTTTGTCTTCAAACAATGGTCCCTATTTATCATAGATATACATTATACATGTTATGTATATGTTAACTTTGGGAACATAATTCTGCGCGCGCACGCAATATAGTTCGCTATAGGCTCGCTCTTTACATTCAGTGATTAGTGATGCATTTATGATTTGCAATATAACTTATATTCATACACGATTATTCTGATATAATACGTATACTCGTATATATAACCATATAGGATTATAATAATTATATATATATATATATATAGACACAGCAAAGTATATATATATCAGGGTTCGAATGATTTAAATCACGATTTAAATCAGCCTAAAAAAATTATATTTTTTTTGATCTAAATCAATACTTCTCAAAGTAAATTATATAATTATTAAATCATGATTTTTATAATATAATAATTATATTCATGATGGCCTAATATATCCCTATAGGAGGCTATATTATTAGCATTAATATTTAATTAATATTTAATCATTAATGAGAATTATATAGGGGAAAATCTCCGATTACCGACCCCTAAATGATTATTTGTAATAACTTATTCAATATTAAATATATTTATTTGAAATTTTGTAAATAGGGTAATATTATGTTATGAATAATGTTGCTATTTTAAATTTTTGATATAATTATATTTACAAGAATAAACAGGGGGGTCTGTAATCGGATACCTGTTCCTAATACCGACCCCCTTCTCCTATTACCGACCCTCAAATAATCGTGGTATAAATAATTTTAGTATTATAATATCCAATCAACATAGTAGATATACATAAATATAATTAATTATAACCCGCACGCAATTATTTTGTATTGAATTTATGTTTTAATAGTAATATTAAATTTAAATTTAAACTTTATAGTAATTATATTAAAATAGTGTATATTATTATTTAATATTTAGTTATTAATCAGTATGTATATAATCGAATAGAATCGTGAATCCTTAATCTATATCTATGATACACAAACAACTTAAGACATATTCTAAGTAAAATACAGATCTATTTTCATTGGATATTATAAATCACATGGGGTCGGTATTCGGGTAATTCAGGGGGTCGGTATTTGGAAAATCATATGGGTTGCTATAATTAAGATATTTTGGTTAATAGTTATTCAAATTGAATTATTTTTATAATTGTTATAAACATTTTATTGATCTACAATATTATACGCAGTATTAAGTTTTCTTTTAATTAATGAAGTATTTACAATGATTTAAAAAAAGTTATTATTCAAATATTTAAAAAGTAAAAACAGAATATTACATTTTATCAAATAACAATTGTAGGATTAAATATTTTTTTAAACAAAATACTTATTCATATGTATCATTAAATTACTAACAGTTCATGTATATATAATTTTTTGATATCTCTTATAATTACTGAGATACGATAGGGGGTCGGTATTAGGAGGGGGTCGGTAATCGGAGACTTTCCCCTATATATATATATCAAAAATTATGATTGATAAACATCAAAGGAAAAATATATAATGTTAAATAAATAATAATTATGTATATCCTAGACATTATTGGAGAAAGATATAATTTTATTTTTTTCTATATAAAATCCAAAAAAGATCAGTGCATTCAAAATTAAGAAATATACTCAAAGTTAATGTCTGCAAAGCTGATATTCATGTACAAATATTTTAATATTAAGTAATATATTTAAATAATTATCAAAAAAATTGTATTTGATTTCTTGTATTAATAATGTTAGCATAATTATTTGAATATAATTCTAGATAATAAAGTAGTCAGTATAATATCAAAATACTAGTAATTAAATAATAATTATTTAATGTTGCATTATGCAACAGCATATAATATAATGTATACATTAATTTAGATAATTCAGACATACACAATATCATATTTTTATTATAATATAATTCTATTTATTTATATTTATATTATATATCTTCTCTAATTTTATAGATAATTAATATTTATATATAATTTTATAAATTTAAATATACATTAATATATTATTATTAATAACTATAGTTATTTAAATTTCTAAGTCTATTAGCAGTAGAAAAATGATTTATCATAATTAATTAAACATCTATTTATTATATTATTTGCATTAAAATCAAATAAATCGATTTAAATTTTAAAAAAT
Organism: Osedax fenrisi; assembly: GCA_964019155.1. NCBI lineage: Eukaryota > Metazoa > Annelida > Polychaeta > Sabellida > Siboglinidae > Osedax > Osedax fenrisi. Next base: position 77,236,246 of record OZ025239.1, read on the forward strand.
CCGATTTAAATCTAATAAATCGGATTCTTTTAATTTTTTTCGAACCTATATATATAGACACACAACATATATAAATAAATAAATTTGTGTGTGATTAAATTACAATTATTACTATCAGAAATTACTCGATTATAATTTGAATATGTTACACATGAGATCGATATAGTATAGAAAGCCCGTTTAATTTCAAGTATAATCAATATATTATATATGTATAATAATATAATCCATAGATATGTTATCCGTTATAGTAACTGTACAATTTAATATTTGTTAATAAATTAGATTTTTTACTATTTAAAATTATTTTATTTTATTCTAATTCGAATATGTTACGTACACAAGCGATCGATATAGTTTTAGAATGCCCGTTTAATTTCAAGTATAACCAATAAATTATATATGTAATTATACACATATATATACAAACTGTAACACACACATACATATATAATTACTATATGCTTAGGATCTACTTTCGTGCGAATCTAGTTTCACGTGTATGTATATTTATTTGAATATTTCAACTCCAGCAATATAAATATAACTCCTGCAAGTATGTATTCATGTTCTTGAAGTTTACTTTTTATTATGATCCAAAAATACATCCTATAAATATATATTTCTCAGAATTTATAATATTTACTACCATAATAAACTTTTGTATTATAATAACCTTATATAGTTCTATTAAATAATGTAGTTTTATCTTATAAATATTAAAAAAAGGTATATTTATTAAATTTTATATCTACCTTATTAATTTCCTATCAATTCTGTTAAATTTAAATTTACGTATTTTTTAAATTTAGGTAGCCTAATAATTAAAAAATAAATGTATCAATACAATAATGTAGTGTACAATGTACACCTAGGCTAGCATATATGTTACATAGTAGTGTTCATAAATTGCATTCTCACTAACCAGCTTAACAGAGACTGTTCCCCCATCTCAGAGATACGCATCAATTATACAATACACAATAAGTATTAGCTTATACAATAAGCTTATATAATATTATTTGAATTCTGTAATAATCACTAAAATTAGCCAATTATATATAGCCAGCCCCTCCCTTTCTCATTGAACATTATTCCTGCCCCTACAGCTCAGCTGACAGGACCATTAAGATCTGGGACGCCGGCAAAAGGCAATGCGTTCACACCTTCACCGATCACACTGATCAGGTTAGTACTCCTCACACTCCCAGGTGACACTACTAACTCACACGCTACGCCTCACACACAGGTATGGGCTGCCAAGTACAACACGACAGGAAGTAAGATAGTGTCCGTATCAGACGACAAGTCTATACACATCTACGACATACCTCTGTAGAATATTGCACTATATCACACACGCACAGACACTATATCCTTATGTAATTATGTATATATTATTCTAATAAATTTAATTTATTTGATAATTGGTTTTTTTTAAATAAATTTCATTGGTATGTATTTATCAGTTAATTATGTAATTGATTTCATCGTAAATCAATATAGAAAACGTAAATATTTATAAATATATATTTCATATACACGGTTAATTGTTTAATTGATTTCATTGGTTGAGAGAGTTAACGATTTCTTCTGTTCTTTACATTGGCTTCATCGTAGAAATGTTCTCCGATCTTCTTAATCTTATTCGCCTCGTACATCTTACGTTTCTGTGGATAGGGGGCAGAAGTAGTATTAGCATCGCGTGAGACAGTCGCCTATAGATAATACACATACCTCTTTTCCTGTCATTGGTGCGTCTTCGTGACCTTTAGATTGATCCTCTTCCTTCTTACCCCTCTGTTTCTGTGTCAGCTTCTTGTGTTTGCCCTTCTTCGCGACGATCTTGTCTACGAGATGATCGACGCGATTTTAGTATTAATATGTATTCGACGTAGCAGCGATTTAGCATTATTTTACAGACTATGTTCTATAATACTTGCACATTTATTTAATATAGTAGATATATCTTAAAATAGTAGTAGTATTAATAGATATATATTTTAATAGTTATACAATTATTGATTATTGATGATGAAAGTAAACTAAGAGATATTTCTATTTAAAGCAAATACGTTTGTGTTATGATCTAAAATTTCAAATTGAATCGGAAATTTTTCAAACAATTTTAGATTTGAAAAATTCAAATCATAACTTATATTTTGAGTTGGGTTTTAAAAATAAATTATTAAGCCTTAAAAATGTAATTATAATAACAATAATTGTTATTTATATTTTAAAATATTAGAAATACTGGAATATTTTATAATAGACATCATTATTGGATATTTATTAAATAAAATACATATTAATTGTATTTTATATTTCATTTTTTTCTAATATTATTATCTTTACATTTTGATTATGGATATACTATTATTAGTATATTAGTATTCAAACTCAATTTATTTAAATTAATATAAAACTAATTTTTACATAAATATATTTTAATAGTTTCTTCTTTATTTATGAAATATTTAGTTTTTAAAATAGTTTTTAAATTGTTTTTGAAATATTTAATATTGTCAGTATTTTAGTATTCATTTAAATTAAATCCAAAAAAAAATTTGAATATTATTTCCTATTAACTTGTACATATAGGTAACCAAAATATATCTAGTAATATGCATTTAAATTTCAATATTTTAAAGTAATAATTTTATATATATATATAATATTTTAGACGTTATATAATAATTGAAAATTATTTGTATATGGTGTGTACAAAATAAAGGCTATAAAGATATTTGTAAATAAGTACTATGATAAATAATAATATAAATTGAAATAGATTATAATATCAATTGATTTTCATACTGTCAAACTTCAACTGTTGTTTTCTCGGAATAATTATTTACAATAGGTTAACAAAAACTATTTATATAAAAAAAATATATAAATAATCCTATAGTGAAATAGTTTCTAATTGTTTGTTTAATTAAAAAAATAAGAATTACTGTTGAAATTCCATTTCTTAAAAAATAATAGTTTATATATATATATATATATGTGTAATATAATATATTTTATAAATATTATAAAAATTAAACATATTTCATTAGTTTACTTGAAATGATTATTAGATCAAACTCATGCTACATGAATGTATGTATTCTGTTAAATTATACGCATTCATGATTATATTTTTCTATTATAAAAAATAATGATAGTACTTTATATTTAAATTTGTTTTTTGGTCTCAAAGATTTTTTTAAAGATTTGAAAGTCTTAGAAGACTTGGTAAGATTTGAAATTAAAGATCACAGTTACGTATACGTACGTGTGTGTCAGTGTGATAGATAAGTGATAAGTATACATAGCTGGGGATGGGAACCTTTCTTGGGCTTAGTGAGGATGAATCCACCGGTGGTAGTGGTGGTGTACTTGACCCCCGCAGAAGTGGTGTTAGTGGTCGGCACGAATAGTTTCGCCTTCTCCTCGAGTCTCTTCTGAGTCTTCAGTTTCCTCTTCGCCTTCTTAGACAGACAGGCACGGGCGTCACGCTCGCAGATCTCGATGAGACGCTCCGTGTTCATCATCAGCGTGGACTTGGCCAGCACCTTCCTGGATCTCTTGTTCTCCTTTACTGGTCCCGATGTCTCAGCCTCCTCCTCCTCAGCCTCATCACCTTCAGCCTCCTCACCTTCGTCTGCTCCGGTGCTCTTCATCTCGTCATCGTCACCGTCGCTTTCATCATTTTCAGCATCTGTGTGGGTGTGGGCGTTAGTGCATGCATTAGTATGTGCATTATTGCATACTACAGACGCAACACGCAGCAGAGGCTGGCTATATTAGGTAAGTTTAGTATTTAGAAATTATTCACGATATCGTAGAGGATTATTAAATAAATAATCATTATTTATATTACGGCGAAATAGGATCGTATGAATGAATCGCGAGAAATAAGCATTAGATATTAATATTCTAAGTTGTAGTATAGTACCGAGCAATAAGATTGAATTTAAATACTATGCAATCTATTCAATCATAAGTAGTTGTTGTAAATGTTTTCGTTTATGTTAGATAATAATACAATAGATTAGGCGACGCGTTGTCTAGTAATGAATGAATGGACTATACGAGTAATAGGTGCGTGTGGTGCTATGGATGGAGGTGCTGCGAGTGGTAATGGTGTGAATGAGGTGCGTGTGGTGCTGTGGATGGAGGTGCTGCGGGTGGTAATGGTGCGGGGCTAACTCTCGATTTCTGCGTCATCATCGATAGTAGCGCCTTGTACGTCCTCCATAGCCTGCATGTCCTCCTTAGCTGAGAAGTCAGCCGTCACCACGATCTGACTGAGGTCTTGTAGAACTGAGGGCATCTGGTGGTGGGAGGTACTAGTTAGTTAGTATCGTATACGCGGTAGTGCCACATGTATGATTATGTTGTAGATAGGCAATACCAAGTCTGCATTTTAATGAAACATCAACAACAATACCGCCATCTTGTGAGTGACATTTTGATTATAACTTTTATTTAAATATAAATAAACCAAAATATGACTCGTATTATATAATTTAATAAGCTTTCCGATAACTACAATTTTATACTAATAACATCCATATGAAAAAAAATCATTATCATACCATCATCAAAATTCTGCTGATTTTTATATCCCAGATTTATTATTTCTAATAAATAGTGTATTGTATAATATTTGTTTACGTTACTATAATAAATATATGATTGTATGTAGGATATTATTGTAATACTAATTTAATTTATAATAAAATCTGAAATACATGTAAATTACCGTGTAAACAAATAAATCCCCTAAACACAAAATGGTAGACCTGCAGTTTCACTAAATATTGCCTGTCTACCTAATTATGGGTGGAACCCTCACTAACGTCTTTGATATCTGGGTTCGTAGGAGCGTCGGTCTCAGTTGTATCTTTAGAGGTCGTCGTCGTCGTCGTAGGGGTCGAGGCCTTATCTTTATCGGTGACGGGGGGCTTATTGAAATAGGGCAACTTTCCTCTCTGCCAGTCGTTCAGGATCATCCTCGATACGATACCCATGTCGGGGTTACCACCCTGGTGAGTGAAGCTAGAGTTAGGCGTAACCAGGTGACTAATCATTCGATTCGTACCGATAAATGTGTCCGGAAATATACGATTTATTATATCGTAATAATTTAGAAGATATTTTATATATATATATATTGTACCTCCTAAATGCTTCAAATAATATCTACTATTGTTGTACATGTGATAGCGATGATGTAAAGGTCTAGTAATGACCTTCAACAGACGACCAGACTTGTGAGCGATCTGTTCGATGAAGTCCTCGGGGGAGTCCCACTTGGTGATGCCGTACGTCTTCACAATGTATTCGGGTCTAACCCGGTCCAGTACGGCTCCTATGTAGTTCTCGGGGGATGTGACGTTCTCTATTCTTATCTGTGTCAGGCGCGCGTGTTAAGGGGGGTGTGATACGATAGGGGGAGGGTAGATATGTTGTGCAACTATCGCAGAACAACTATATTAATTAATTGAAATTGTGAACTTACGATATAATATATGGTAAACTTGTTATGCGTAAATGTAATGTAATTTGATTACAATTATGAAAAAAAAATTATTTTTATTTATAATTTGTATTCCATAATATTAATAAATATAGCGTTTTTTGGTATCTGTAAAAATATTAGCCATGAATTCAATTAAGAAATACCAAAAAAATAGTTTTTTGACAATACTATTCAATAATAAAATTAACACTATTTAATTTATTATTTATTTATTATCCCTGACTATTATATTTTATGTTTTATAAATATATTGACGATTTTAAAAAAATAAAAAGATTGTTTACATTGAATTATTCTATATCATGTGATCTTACTGACCAATTAGAGAGCAGAAAAGAGACGAATATTGGAAATAAAATTGTACATATCAATAATACCAATTTTATTTATTTTATAAATATTAGATATAACATTATATTATAGTATAATAATTTTAATAAATATAATATAAACTTCATTAGATAACATTTATATTACTATAAATATAATTGTATATAAGTATAAGTAAAGATAATTGGAATAATTATTTCGCGATAGGTATGTAGATAGCACAAAAACTATTATATATATTACTCATTTTGTTGGCATAATATAAAAAAAAAACAATATATAAATAATCCTATAGAGAAATAGTTTCTAAATGTTTGGGTATAATTGAAAAATAACAATTTCTATAGAAATACCATAAATTAAAAAATAATAGTTTTAGTTAATGTAATATAATATATATATTATAAATATTATTATCTATAGTATTTGTATATAAATTAGCTCAATTATATGAATACGCCAGACCTTGAATAGACCTATAATTTGCTATCTCTAAAAATACAATAGCGGGTGTTATGTGACACCCCATAATTCATTAAAACACATTTTATATTATTTTAGTAAATATATATTTATATCACATTTATTTCAATAGAGATTCAGGTAGCGTTTAAACGTTTAAAATTACAAGCAATTATGAACAATTACTACGGATTGAACATTTATCTGTTAAATAGTTTAGTATTCCAAATTTTAGAACATTTTGCAAATATCGCGTAAAATATATTTTTTTATCGAGATAACTTCACCCGATCGCCCATTGCTATAAATAATATTAGGTGTTTCACTTAGTACTGCGGCCACTACTGCGGCCACTACTGCGGCCACTACTACTACTACTACTATTACTACTACTACTACTACTACTACTACTACTACTACTACAGAGGTGTACTGACCACTCCCTTTAGGACCACTTCTGTCTGGGTAGCACCGGATGGGTAGATTACACCGGGGGAATCTATCAGGTATATCCTTTTCATCAGAGTAACGTACTGCCATACCTGGGGGGTGGGGGCGGGGAGGGTTAGTAGGGCTGACGGTAGGGTTGACAGTGGAGTGCAAACGAGTGAATTCAATAGATGATGTATAATAGATGTATAATAATAATTCATGCGTTACAAAAGATATAATATACAATACGTTACGTATGTCAGGGATGGGTCAAATATCCTAACAAATATTACAAAACATAAAATATTTCCTATATAAAACGTAAATAAATAGTTGAATTTTCAGATTCATAAATTTTGTATTTATTATTATTATTTATAAAACTGTTGTCCTATTTAATTAATAATTACGTATACGTTGATAATGTATTTTATCAAATAAGTAAAATACAACAATCAAATAAATCTCTAATGAATCATACATATACAATATGTGTGATAACCTTTGTTTCTCCGGCAATGGGGGCAACTTTACAGACTTTCTTAGCTCTCAGCGTGTTGATGATCGAAGACTTACCTACGTTAGGGTAACCTATGAAACTGACGCTGATCTGTTTCTTTTCAGAGTCCAACTGTGGGTCGAGGTCAAGGTTTAGAGGTCAACTTACGAACCGATGTTGTAGGTTAAACTATACACGGTTACAAATAATCTCTGAATAATTCACAGAGAGCGACATACTAACGCCGTAGTTTGAACTTTGGTCTATAATATATAAGAGTGAATAACAAATATTTTTGTAGAAAAATTTCTAAATTTCAATTTGATTGTACTAAATTCTATATAATATTCCGTATTGCTAATTATTAATTTAGTTTATCTATTTTAAATCATTGAATACAATTTATTAATATGGTTTCGATGCCGACGATTTATGCCCACTCTATCGAGGATCTATTAACGCGGTACACAAACACTAGACATAACGTTGAAACCTTGGCAAACTGTCTGAGGAGGTTGATCAACGCCCCTTTACCGAATGAGTTGGTGACACTGGCGTGGAAGGCGAGGGTGGGGTATTCGTGTGACAGTATCGTTACCCACTTTTGCTGTTGTAACGAAACATCGGTTACGCACAATAATATGGTGGTACAGTGTGTATTTATAGTAAATTTGGGTTTAAGACATTAGACCCTATGGTGACAGAGGAGGGGTAGGGTTCAAGACAATGTACCCCATGGGGTGGCAACCCCCGTAGACTAACCGTAACCCAGGTGGGTACTAGATCGCACTTGTTCAGTATGAAGAACAGATGTTTATGTGACTTCTCTCTCTTGAGGTAGCGTTCGATGTAGGCACACCTGGTTCCCATGGGGTCACGGGCGTCTAGCACCTGTATAACTACGTCTGATGAGTCTACCACCTGGTGGGGGAATGGGGCGATGGGTTAGACTTTATAGTTGTGCGCAGCTAATAACTATTCGTTAATAATACTGCTACTTATCACTATCGGTGTTTACTTCATTTATTTTATAAATCATATATTTACTTATTGAAAATTGTAAATATTTATATATATATATATGTGCTTTGTTATTTTAAACAAATCAATTATATCGATACAGTTAATTCCTGAAATATATACTAATTAATATAATTATATATATAGGAACAACGATAACCTCATAATAGGGTATAACCTAAACTACTGTAACCACTATTATATAGCACTATTTACATTAGGTGGTAATTAAATAATCCGAAAATAATATTTTTTTAAATATACTTTCTTTAAATAGTGAATTAGATGTCAACTCTATTGAAAGCGCCCGCACACACCACACACGCACACCTACCTTGTATAACTCTCCCCAGATACGTTTAGACTGACCAGCCCGGAACGCTATCTCAGGAGTGGCATCCTTGTCAGGAACGTACGAGTCTAGTGGTACTATCACTCGGTCCTGATCATCTGACTCCTTGTAGGTTGTGCTGTCTGTACCCGCTGCTTCTAATAGGGACTGTATGGGGGGGGTGAGGGGTTAGGGGGGGTTAGTGGGGGAAGTAGTAAGGGAGCAGTAGGTCAGAAGTGCGTGGGTAGTAATATTATATCTCCACGATGAATAAATTCACCGTTAATACAGATCCTGTGCATTAGAGCGGCTTGAAAAATATAAAAAATTTAGATAATTTATCGATTCAGTAAGATAATATTAGAAAACATGTAATATAATTCAATACAAAAAAAATGAACTTAATTCGTAAAATATTGAATAGTCAATATGACTTTCAATTTTAACATAGGATTGATAGGAAATCTTATAATGGAGTAGATACAAAATTAATTCAATACATTTTTTAATATACTTACTATTAATGAATTTTGTCATACGATATATATGTACCATAATTAAATATTATTAATAGAATAGAAGGAAAAAAATTTTTATTTAATTTTTAAATAATAATTTCTTTATAATTTTATCATTTCTAGGATTGAACTTTTTATGTTTATTATTTATTGAATATTTTTTGTTTTTTTTTTTAATCAAAAATAAATTTTTTTTATAATATATTTGTTTCTAATTTAAAAAAAATAAAAATATTTGTAACTATACAAAATTTAAAATATAAGTTTGTTAGATCCATATTTTTATTTAAATATACTTAAGTCTCTCAAATGCATATTTAATATATAATTAAATTAGAAGACGATATAAATTAATTGGTTGTCAAGGTAAAACTAAAGATAAATAAATGCTACGCATGTGCAGTAAATTTAATTATAAAACAAGTATTTGTCCTATAAAATGTTATTAAACATCAAATTGACAACTCAATTGAGTATAACACAATTTGTAGTTGTTACACTACTGTTTATATATATTATATGATTATAGTTTGTACTGAAGCAACATATTTAATTACTGACGAGTCACCCTAATAGATACATGTATAACATGTATGTGTGTTTATCCAGAAATCTTAGAGATAATAGAGATAAAATAGGCATTAAACAAAACATATATAATGGTGATTTTTCCGTATCGAATGAGATATGCCGACAGGAGCGGGAGGGTGAGTTACCCCTGCTCCTCCCCCCCAGTTATAACCCCGCTCCCCCTCCCCCCAGTTATAACCCCGTCTATAACCTGCATATCGGCGCTCTTCAGTGTGGGTCTCTTGCGCTGGGCTTTGGGTCCGAATGTACAGTGATAGCTCTCTGTGTCAAGGATGTGCACCTTAGCGTTCTGTAGGTGGGGGCGGGGTTATATTAGTCAGGGGTTGAAGTTTAAATATATTTAACATATATGGTTAGGTGCGTATGTATATATGTATGTATGTGTTCATGTATGTGTGTATGTGTATGCGTATGTATGTGGATGTTAAGCCGCATCTGCAACAACATAATACTATGCTTCATACATATATAGGAATATAATATATTTAAAATAAATCATTGTTTACGTTTTGTAAACACATATATAATTAGTATAAAATGACATGAACAATTTTTATTTATCACATTATATTATTTTTTAAAACATAAAATTCATTACAAAATATGAAAAAATGATTCGATCAATATAAAATTGTAGATAATAATTATTTCCCCAATAAAAACATAGAAAAATAATAATTTATTTTTCGAATATTTTTTTTATATTTAAAAATTTATAGTCAATTTTTTTTTATTAATATTTTTTTCTTCAAATAATGCTATATATATTGTAGATATAATATATAAACTTTGGAAAATATAATTTGTATGGACAATAATTTTATAAATACCTATTTTTAAAAATATATTTTTATTGTAAAATACATTACTAGAAATATATATATTTCCCAGAATTTATAATTATTTACCATAATAAACATTTGTATTATATACTAACAATATATAGATCCTCTACTAAATAATGTATGGTTGCTATCTTATAAATATTAAAAAAGTACATTTGATATCTAATTAATATATACACCATGATAAAATGTGCTATCACCAGTGATGGGCAGGATCGCGATCATTGATCAGCGATCCGGTACACAAGCGAGGATCGGGATCAGCAAAGGATCGGATAACGAATGGAGGATCGGGATCGGGAAAAGGATAGGGATCGGCGGTCCCGATCCATAAAAAAAGGATCGGTGTACATCATTGCATATACGATACTCTAATTTTATTATATTAATTTATAAGAATATTAACAACATTTTAGTATTGTATTATAATAATATTATTACATTGATATGATATTGTATTGATCATTATTTTGTAATGTTTTCCAAGGTATTGCAAGACTAGGTTAAACCTACGTAGTATTTAAATAATGATTTTATTTTTACCATAATAGAATTTAATCAATTGATATCATATAAGTAAACCACCGACTTTGACTCTACGTACAATGTACGTCGTACAATGAGTAGATATTTATATATCCAATTCAATGCATTTATATAAATAAATTATATTTAATTCACTATATAGTGACTATATCATATAATCTATATGATATACATTCAATATATGCATTTAATTCAATTGAATTATTATTGTAATATAATACAATATATTAATAATAAATATTATTTACAATTATTAATAATTTATATTACATCGGTAGGTTTTTTAAAATTTATATTACCTATTATAACTACATATATATTGTTTCGAATTATGAAATAAAATCGTATTAATTAAATATATAAATAATATCGTGATCGTGATCGGGTAAGAAACATTGGATCGGGATCAGGAAAGGATCGGGTAACGAAGTGAGGATCGGGATCGGGAAAAGGATCGCATAAGAGAATAAATAGAGGGTCGGGATAGGCGATCCAGGAAAAAAGGATCAGTGCCCATCACTGCCTATCACCAATTCTATGTTAAATTTAAATTTGATGTAGCCTTAATTAATTTAAAACAAAAATTAGATTTATTAAAATTAAATATACACCTAGGCTAAAATATATGTGTAGTAGTGATACATTGCATTCTCATTAACTGGCTTAGTGTACGCTTGTGTGTGCTTGTGTTTGTGCTTGTGTGGGTGTGTGTATATGTGTATGTATGTATGTGCAAGCGCGTTCACACCAGCGAAGCGAGAAGATCACTAACTTTAGCGGTTTCATTCAACAGGCTGATCGGTAGTTTAGTCTGCCTCATGATCATCTTGTACGGGTTGTTCATGGCCTTGCCCATCTCCTCTTGAAACGTTTGCAATGCATTCTGGGTAACCACTCGAGTATTTCCTACGGGGGGGCGATATGAAAACAAGATTAAGAGCTACTCCGGAATACACCGTAAGGGGGTGTATACCACTACAACCCTCGCAGGCATCGCTGTCATGAAAGTATTGTAGAGGGATACCCCTTTAGATAGAAATGGGATGAACAGTCTAATTTCTAATATATAGATAATAATATATAGTCGCCTATATTAGTATAGTGAGTAAAGGGTTAGGTTAATATGTGTTTTAATGTATTAAGTATGTGTATTGAACTATGAGGAATAGTTAGATGATAAACAAATGACACATTATCATGCGATCATGCTGTAGTAGTAATCACACAGTTAATAATCTGTATATTTAGTTGTTGGAAAGGGGATACCACATTATTAAAAATGACCTCATATATAAGGCATTATTGTTTATTGTATTATATTACTTTATTATATGTTAATTATCATCCATCAACAAATTAGCAATGGTATTTATCTAGAAATACCCTCAATTTCATCTTTTATGACATACCATTATAAAATTAATCATGTATAGTGTCCAACATCTGGTATAAATTATTATTTATAATGTTTATAACATCTTACACATGATTTTTTATAGTGTAGGTTCTATATATGTTTCATTTGATATTGTTTTATAATTTGTTTACATATTTTTACTTTGATCATTATTAATGCAAAAGTGGATTACACAGATCTCCTATTTGGAAACACTATAAATACCATATTAAATGTACAGAGTTAATAACTGATACACAATAATTTCTATAGAAATGCATGTAAACAGTTAATGTCACTTTTATATCTATTTTGATATATGAAATATACTATATATTATTAATGTATTTTGATATATAAAATATACTATATATTTGTAAAGTATGGCATATATTTATGTTAGAATATATCCTTTTTATAATAGAAAAACAACTAGTTCATTGAATGGTTTTAACATTAATGTTGAATGGAAGTACATATGTATCTATTGACAATGTTCATTTAACATAAAAATGCATGTAAATGTGTTCACACTATTGTTCATACTCTGGTATCACCTTAACATTAATAATAGTTACTTGTGTTTATTTACTATGTTCTATACATGTGATTTCAATATATTAAAATATAGTTATAGATTATAAATAAATATATATATATATTCTAACCGAACCACTTCCTGTTAGGTTCAACCCTAGCAACTGTACCGGGAATTATCTTAGACTGATACGGAGCAGGACGGATAATCTTTCCCTTGGAATCTCTAAAATCACATACATAATGCTGTTATAGAAACTTTGGAAGTTAATAAATAATAGTTAATACTATTAACTTAATAGTTTAATATATTACATTAACCGTATTAACAAAGATACCCTATATTAATTAATTTTAAATTGGGAATTTAGATTACGATTACGATGCATTAGATAATGTAATCAAATACATGATATTGGACCAACTGTATTATCATTACGTATTACATAATAACGACGTAACAATGGCATATGGATTTAAACCACTAGTGCGGTTCTACTACCGTTTCGGTTTGAAGTTACGGTACATCTGAAGCCGCTTCACGGTGGATCTGGTTCGCATTCCATTCTTACCAGTCGCCATATCTAGAGGGGATGAGAGGTTTCAGTTAGAATTACATCCGGGAGCATCTAATTAGAATGATTAAATGGTATCTCGATAGGTTCATTAGAACTTCTCTACTATATCTCTATACAGAGTTTTTGATCTAGGTCATCAACTAAATCTAATATTATTATTATAACAAACCGTATACATTATTATTTGATTTTGGTATCGATATATCATTATTAAGGAATACATTATTTTTTAATTTGGTTTGGTGATTTCATGTGCAATGTAAATTCTACTATTTATAAATAACTATTTAAATTAACATTGCGCACGAGATCACTTAGCACGAAATAAATGGTATCCATGTATCATATAGTAGTATTTTACAATTTCATAATCAATATTAGTTAAATAATGTAATTCAGAAAAATAAAAATAAACATTATATTAAAAACGAGTATTAATATTATTAGTATTAGTGATACTAATTTAGTGGTCTATTTAGTGGTTTATTATAACTATAGTATCATTTAGTAATGGCTTTTTATTGAATATCTATCAGAATGTATTCTAGGATATACTAACGTATTTCTCCAAACAAAATATATATGTTACATACATAAACATAATAATAGTGAGATAACAATAATTATAAGTAATATATTTGGTCACTAAGTTAGTGTATCAATTCATTTGTATAACAATCGTATATTATACTATTAGTATACTATATTTGTATATACTAAGTATATAAATAATTTATATTTATTTACATTTAATAAGAATAATAATAGTAGATATATTGGTTCATCAATAATTACAGTACCAAAATTTATATCCTAAAATCGGATAAAAAACAAGAATTCGGAGTTCATGATAATGATATATAATTATAATTAATGATGAAGAGAAGCATCATATCAGTTAACTTTTATTTGTACATATGCCCTTTATTATATGTGTTGGTACGTTATGAAAAAGTAAGTTTGGTAAACACAATTCTGTGAAATAATATTGTAGTTGAATTTTTATATTCAATTATATTTGCACACGCGAATTATATTCTATTTAGATAGGCGTGAATCTGAAAGCAGGCCACCGATTATTATTATTAGAATGTCAGAGTTCAATTTTTATTTTGGGGTTGTGTGATTTCTTTGGTTTGGTTTTATTTTTCTGTTTTTTTTAGCTGAATAATGCAGCCTGCATTATATCCCCAAGTTAGCATATACAATATGGTGTTAATATAAAATATCTTATAATGGGTATAATGTGCAGTAGTGAATATATAAGTACCGGCAACCTTGAACTCTGACATTATTATAATAACAAATGGCGGACTGCTTTCAGATAATTCTAGATAGGCGTGAATAGATAGATGGAAATAAAATATGTTTTAGAAACTTCACCATGACTTATTGAAACTTACAACATGACTATACATTTAACATTTTTAATTATTGATGTATATAATCTATTCATAATATTGGTTACCAGTAATCTCGTACGAGGTAATTTCGTACAACTTATTTAGTAATCTCGTACGACTTATTAAATTAAATTTATTTCATAATTATACAGTTCTTATACGAATATATATAATACAATATATTATATCAATATTTAATAAGTATTTATATATATTCGTAAAAAACTTTATTATTATGAAATAAATTAAATTTAATAAGTCGTATGAAATTACCCCATTACTGGCTACCATAATATTTAGCTATAATTAACTTCAACTATAATAAGAATATGATCAAATGTATAATTGATAAAGACGACTTATCTCGAAGCAGGCCGCTGATTGTTAATATAAGAAGGTCAGAGTTCAAGGTGGGCGGTACTTATATATACTCAGTATATAATACTGCACATTATTATAATGAATATACGCATTATAAGATGTTTTATAGTAACACAATA
This sequence comes from Osedax fenrisi, assembly GCA_964019155.1. NCBI lineage: Eukaryota > Metazoa > Annelida > Polychaeta > Sabellida > Siboglinidae > Osedax > Osedax fenrisi. The sequence continues at coordinate 77,251,767 of OZ025239.1, forward strand.
TTTTATAGGCTCACTTGGGGATTTAATAATTATAATTAATTATTATTAAATAATGCAGCTAAAAAAACAGCAAAATAAAACCAAACCAAAGAAATCACATAACCAAAAAATAAAAATTGAACTCTGCAATTCTAATAATAATCGGCAGCCTGCTTTGAAATTCACGATAAAGACAGTAATAATAAAAGTTGCCCGAGATAATTCATAGCCAATAATTAATAATTAACTATAAAATATATCTATTAAAGATTATATATATATACACATATTTTATATATTAAAATATTGTAATTTTAACAGTATTTATTAACGAAATAAACAGTGGAAAAATTATAAACTATTATTATAATAATTATAAATTATGTTATGATTATTGATGCCAATAAAAATTGTATTGATTTAATGATTTCATTGGACTAGAATACGCTATAGACCATATATTTTAATATGATATTTATCAAATAGATGATCATAAATATATATATAAATATTAATATATGATAAATAAATTCTATATAATAATGATGATAAATAAACAATTATGACACGATATTTTTGAGCGATATCATGATAACAAAATTATAAAAATATTCAAATATCAGTGAATTATTTTACCTGGATTCATACTATGCTTCGATTTATTAATCCCATGTTTCTTGGGGTTATTGTGGATGGGTCCACAAGGTTTTGCCATTTTGATTTGATTAAATAACAACTTTTTAAGAATTATTTACAAACTAAAAATTATAAATATTATTATTTATCTAATGATTGAAATATACAATAATTATAGAATCATAGTTTTACTATTATATGGGGATAAATATATATCCAGTTAAAACCTATTTTAATATATAGTATGTTTACATTACTTTTATTTTATGATCTACTCTGTACCATCGATGTAAATAAAATTAACTTTTATTTACATCAATGCTCTGTACATAGTCAAAACCTCCTATAACCTCAGTTATAGGAAGTATTGACATAGTAGCCAATGGCTACTAGCCATAGATTTAAAGTACACTAAATCCAAGGACATGTCCTTGCTAAATATATGATAGTAACTCTTATATATTATTGTACTGTTATAATTCATATACGTATATTTGTCGTATATATATATATATATTAGTATCACTCACTATACGCACGTGCGTCGCACGACGAGTGACTTACACCCGAATTCATGTACAGTCGTCTCGCATGATCGCACGACGCACGACGTGCGTAGATAAATGGCAATATATAACGGTCCATCGCCTCATGTATGCCGTACATTACGGCATATTCCTTTAAGTTACATAATAAAATTAGGAATCTTGACATTTTTCTCTATACATACAGGTATACAGGTCTTCTTAACAGCAGCGATAATTTGCCATGTGTTTTTACCATCTATATAAAGAAAGTTTCTTTATATCGATGGTTATTACAAGTTATAAGGTTTGTGAAATAAGTACGATATTCATTATTCCTTAATGTATTAATTAAATGTATAAGTTGACTTATGATTATCAGGATTGTTATTATTCCTTATATTTGTGGGGAGTTTATATTGTCAAGACCATCAATAACTTATTACAAGCCAACGATTACGAGGTTATAGGAGGTCTTGCTATAACCGAGGTTATAGAAAGTCTTGATATTTAGCGGAAGTAAATATGAATTAGATGTCAATATTATTGTTTTTATACAAGTTATGAATATATATTTGAAGGACTAGGGTACGATACAAGTAGAACGTAGTTGCTCGAATATGAGTCTGAGCGAGGGAGCATTGACGTGAATGAAGTTTGGATGTATATGAGGTAATACATCAAGCTATATTCAATACTTCCTATAAACTCGGGGTTATAGGAGGTCTTGCTATATTATACTAACAGGTATGCTGAATAGTTATTCGATATCGAAGAATGTGATGAACAATATAAGTTAATATATTCATATATGAACTAGTTGTGTGTGGGGGAAGGAGATATATTGTGATGATTATGGTGTTCTGCAGACATAGGAGATATATATCGTTTTATATTCACAATTTAAAACCTGTGTTAACTGATGTAGAATGTGAATTACTCAGAATATATGTACACTTGATTTTGTATTGTAGATAAGGTACATTTTAATAGTATGCTAATCTAACCATTATAATTAAGGGGGTATCCCACTAACAATATTTCCGGAAATTACAATGAAACATGTTGGTGTATGAGGGGCAGGAACCAGGATTAAATTAAAGAATAAATTAGAGGGAAATTATGGTGTAAAAAAGAATTTATGAAAACAAAATAATTAACAATATAATATTTAGCATCCAGTTCGAGTATATTCAAGTGCATTACCGTTTAAGTATGTATAATTTCAACTAAATATTAGAATAAGTATATCAGTGAATATAATTCATACTATATAAATGCATTTCAAATCTCCTAAGAATTATGATATAATTATTATTAACACTATTATTTTAACAATCCTTCATAAAACAATGATATTACAATTTTGAATAGAAATATTAATATATGAGAAATATATTTTAGGACAATGGTTATCTATATATCGGTTTACTTGTATGATACAAGTTGTATCAGCATGTTATATTAATTTTTAAATTAGTAATATATATTTATTCTAATATTGCCATTGGAATACTATAGATATCACTACCGAAGAGGTATTGGTTTATTCATAGGAAATTATTTTTGAAATGCAGTAATGACACCTATTATGTATTTAAAATTTCCCGCGATTTCTTATTTATCAATATAAACAAATTTATTTGATGTAAACAATATTATTTTATAGTTTAAGTTTTACATTGATATATCGATATTAATTAAACATTTAAATATGTCTAGTATATCAGGTAATTATTATTGTATTAAATTATTCTCATAACATATATAGATTAGTAATCTTACGCTATTAATATGATATTATAATTTATTTATTGACAAATTTATATTAAATCATGTTGAACATGATGTTCTTGAAATTTATATGAAAATATATTTTAAATTTGTATTTATAATTTATATTTAATTTAAATCGACACATATAATAAATATAATTCATACTATATTCTTTATAATAGTAAACGTATAGTATTAGTAAATTTAATTATTAATAACAATACTACATACAGATACTATAGATCAGACATGCCTGAAATTTTACTATTCGTTACCAAAGGTTAGATATATTATTGTCACGTCGCAATATGATATCTAATATTATATTAAATATATATATTTTTTAAATTTATATCAAATATTGTATTTTTATAGGGATAGTAACGACTTGCGAATGGTAATAATTAAATACGGCACGTTTTACATTTTGTATTCAGTAACCACCGCCGCATGTGGCGGGCGTTAACAATTACGTAATTAATCAAGCTCGCGGATTATATTATATTGATTTTATATAGATATTTGTGGTTATTTGGTTTATTTGGTTTAGTATTGTTCTACTTGTTTATTTAGTTGCCATACATCCCAAAGTGAACCTATACAAACTCAACTCGTCCTTTTTAATCATAAGCGCTCATTAATAATAAGTTATATGTGCATCTTAAACATACACACACACACACTTGATTAATTACGTAATTGTTAACGACACACGCTGCTGTGCTTACTGAAGAATACGGAGGTGGTTACTGAATAGCAAATGTCGAATGTACCGTATTTAATGTATTGCTTTTGAGATCGGTATTAAAAATGTTTCCAACAATCGAGGGGGACGTCTAGCGCGCAACACGTCTCGCATAACCAGTTATACATAAATACATATTCACCATTCAATGCACCCTATTGATAACGTTTAATTAATAATTAATACACATTGATTACACGCACTTGTGTATACAGTGTAACTCATCCATTATGCTTAAGGGTGGAGGCGAGTTAAAATATGATTAATATTTTTATTTTAACAAAAAAAAATGTATTACATATTTTCCATGTTTAATATCTTATTTATAAATTTGTAAAATTTCTCTAATTAATTTAGAGTATTTATATATAGAGTATCCATATAAAGTTTTTTTTATAAGCGTAATCGATATAATAATTATTTGAAATTGACAGGAAATATATTAATATATTCGGTATTTTTGTATATACTTGTCACATTTAATTGTATATTTCGATATCGTATACAAATATTTTACTAAACAAATTTCTATATTTACATTGAGCATAGATTATAGATAAATTCCATATAATTAATAAATAAATAACGTATGTGTATAACAATATATCATTGTTTGAAATATTTTATATTATTCATTATTTATTTTTTATAATACTTTATAACTATTATTAAACTATTACTATAAATATAAATTTATATTTGTCTATTTTATAACTTCTATACATATATTTATTTGAAGTACATTATATCATACTAATTATACCATTTTATAAAGTACATTATATCAATACTAATAGCAATGTTATATTAACGAATGCATTCATTGAGAAACGTTAACAAATCGTAGCTCGTCCACTTGATGAATATTCCGTAATGTATAAAGCAGTGCAGGATTATTAAAATATTATGTATTCAATCAACATTTCAATATATTCTCTACATACTTATACAAATTTAATATTTATGTTATATAATTATTGATATCTTTTATCATGAAAGATATAAAAGATTAAAGTTTTATGTATTAGAAAATAAAAAATAAAATAGTTTTTAAATTAAATATTTGTAAAATATAATTTATTTACAAAATAATTGTTATTTTAATTTTAGAATCAATATGACATTCTTTGATTACAATTTCCTATAAACATTTCCAAAAAATGTATATAACATTTATTTAAAATGTATTCAATTATTAACTTTATATATATATATATTACATATAAATCATAATCTCTCCCAGATAATACGATTCCGAGAGTTAATTTAGTAGTGTGTTAATATTTTCAATCCTTAAAATATGTGATATAATCCATGATTGTGAAATGAGCATATACATTATGAATATAACAAGATTTTATAGGTTCACTTCAGATGTAATACAGTTATAAAAACTAAACAAAACTAAACTAATCCCAAAATATCAATATATATATATATGTATCGAGTAAATATATAAATAGTATATCTGATGATTCATTTAGAGGTGTAACCAATGCCAATCCTTAAGCAATCGCTGTAATTCTAAGAACGTCCTCAATATAAATATAATAACCGCCCCATGTCCTTGCCGTCGAACTGACAACCTGGTCCAAATGGAATATGTATTCATCATAATATCTAATATATGTAAGCTATTTTATCTCTATTTATATTATAACTTTCACAAGCTTGATAATAATCTTATTGTATTATACTTTGTATTGTGTGTCTGTATCGAATATGGCCCTCGTTTGTTTTCATTATGATATATGAGGTCAAATTCAAAATACTCGTTTCGATATTTGACACTAGTGCACATGAAAAACTTATATGGAAAATGCACATGAAAAACTTATATGGAAAATGCACATATAGTAAATATTATAATATATATATATATATAAATTAGTTGTTAAATAATATTATGATTTTAAGTATACAATGATACATGTAAAATATTTTAAATTTGACCATATTCTATATTCTCCTTATTGTGTGATAAAATTGTATATCAAATTTTATAAAATTATATTTACTTATCCAATTGAAATTTGTATACAAGTTTTTTTTGCATGGAATAAATTATTTAAAAAATATTAATGAATTATTTCCATTTTCTTAAAATCAATAAGTTTGATATTAAGAATTTTGTAAACAATTACATTAATAATAAGATACTTTTAAATTATGATATAATGTTATCAGTATTGAGGGGGTAACATTAAGCTAACATATATTTGAGTGTATGGGTCTAAGTTATACCATCTAACATACACAAATATTTCATAATACCAAAGATTTTCCGAAGGAAAGATATAACACTTACGCGAAATCGTGTAATTCGAATTTGTATACAAAATACCCCAGTGCCACCTATAGCGGGTTACTTTTAGGAACTATGTGTTGTTTATAATGTAAATTCGTATTTAGCTATACACTTTTAAAATGTTAAATAATATGCTTTAAATTAATATTTATATGATGAAAACTAAGTGTGCATTACTAATATATAACAAACAAATATGATATGTATGTTTTAAATGCTATAAGTATATATTTAGTGAGTAAAAGCTAATTTATATTGCATGTAATTTAATAGAGCAATGAAAACATTGTTGTATGCAAACAGAGCCGAACCTAAATCTATTTCAGTGATTTCGATACTACTGCTAGCAGCGGTTGGGGATATCACTAAATTACGTTGCATGCATAGGGAGTGTTATATCTTTGCTTCGCAAAATCTTTGATAATACTATACATTTTATTAATTATCTCTCTATTTTACTATCCACATAATTAAATTCTATATAAAGCAAAAAAATTAATATTATAATTATAATAATTTGTATGTTCTATATGTTTGAATGCACATACCTAGCGCGAAATAATTATTCTGAGAAAACAGCGTTTGAAGTTTAACAGCATAAAAATGTAATATCGAATAGTATATAATAGCATTATCTCAAAAAAACACATTTTTAGGCAATTTCTAAACTGAATTCATGTCTAATTTTTTTACAGATAATAAAAAACACTATAATAAGTATTATTACGGAATAAAACAAAATATGAAAATAAATAAATTAGCATCACTTTAAATGTGTAAATACTTATAAAAATACTTATGTAAATACTTATAAATACTGTTACTGATATTTCTTTTTCTCTAACTATATAATAGATACTGATACTGATATATGTATCTAGATAAAAGTATATGAATATATAGATAATTTGATTATAAATTATAAATATGTATAAGTAAGTAAAAATTATAAAAATAAAAAATTTATTTTTAAATTATTCTTTGATATCATATATTAAATATATAATATGAACACATTATTTTATATTCATTCATTTATATGAAATAAAATATTACAATTATATCAAATAATACTTTTTATAATTAGTAATTTGTATTTAAAATTAAATTATCAATTTATTATTATTATATTCATTGATTCCATTCAAATATGAAAAGAATAATTTGTATTCAATTATAATAATTATCATTTATATAATCTATTATAAATTACAATAGATTATTTGAACCTAATATATTGAACCTAAAATAAATAAATTTATTATAAATAATTATATGTTTAATAAATTTAATAAATATTATTTATTAATATATATATATAATAATTAGTATACTGATAAATATATATATATATTCAATATATTCATCAGATACTTTTATATTTATATAAAAATAAAATCTTACAACATCTATCATTTTATATATACAATTATGAAAGTTATGAAAATGAATTACCCACTTATTTATTTTTATATATAGAAACCTTATGAAAACTCTAATAAATTGCTCTTATACTCTCCCGACTTGACTACTCTTCTTTCCTACTGAATCTACTTCTTGCTAAAGCTACTGCTCCACTAAATCGGATTATCCGTTCCTCAATACGTACTACTTACTGAATAACACGACCGGATCATCCTACTACAATCTCATCAATCATCTCGTATGTGACTACCTTTCTCCCTAAGGTATAAATTACTTGTGCTCTCTATAATCAATATATTCTTTCACCCACATATTCCGGTCCCACCCTAAGGAATTCCCACCCTCCTACCATCTATTAGATCTCACAAAAGATTTATAAATCTTACTTCTTTTCTCTCTACCTTTAATCATTAAATCATCCAACTTATTAGTTTTGTATCGTGTTGTCTTCAACATATTATTATTATTATCTTATTATTATTTTCTTCCTACACTAGCGAAGGGGTCTATATGGCACTATTTTAGTGGATAATAAACCGAATATCATCATCATATATATATTATATATAGATAGATAGATAGATTAGATAGATTAAAAGTTTATTGAATTACTGGTTATAGGTATACCTATATAAAGAAAGTTATAATTATATATAAACATATAATTATATAACATATAAACAAAATATATAAATGTGATAATAGTAATACAAAACGACACGATACAAAAAAACAAGAAATAAACTGAGAAGTAAAATAAAAATAAAACATTGGATTATACGAGCCGTTGAATCAATATATAGTATCTGATAGTGCAAGTTGTCAAACAGGAGAGGTAACAAAACCGAAGGTCTCGGGTTGGCAAGGCCCATATGGGATGGATCAATTCCCAAGGGTGGATGAGTCCCTAGTAAGTAATTTGGTTGACGTCTCCTGGCGTTAAGCTACCGTAAACTGCTGACAGCAAGCATAATATCAGATACTATATATTGGTACAATTAATACGGAATAACAATAACATGATTGATACATTTGGTGTGAATTAATTTTTCACGGAAAAGTGTTACGGTTTTACAAGATGTAATTGTAAAGGGTAACGCGTTCCAGGAAGAGCAAAATCTATTTCCAAAATAATTCAGATGGGCGTTTGTTCTACACTTTTTCTTTCGTATCTTCATATATAATATATATATATATATATATATATATTATATATATAATATATATATATATATATATATATATATATATATATATATATATATATATAATAGCTATTTTATATAATAAACTATTTTCTATTTTATAATAAGTCATAATATTTGTGACTAAATAATAGATACTATCAATATAAACTGAAGATAATATAAATCTATTATTATCAACACCTTATTAGTAGTCACTAGTGTAATGTTTCCTTAATTCGCAATGAAAACATATTTACAACAATGGCCGCGTCACTAATCACCTTTGCCCTTACAGAAACCGGACACTACCATCAGATTCTTCAAGAGGGGGGTTAGTCGTTCTATGATACCAACCAGCATAGTAGTAGTAGTGTATTTAGTGAGGATAGAGAGGCGTGGTCTCAATGCGATACTGTATCGCCGATACTAGAATTTTAAATTCTATGGTCTATAAGCATCTATGTTACAGGCCACTTTAGATCTTAGCCAGGTTAATTCTGTCAATAACTGCCTGCGTGGCTCAGTTGACTAAGGAGTCAGACACGCAAGCAGTAGGGCGCGGGTTCGAGCCTCGTCCGGACCATTAAATAGATCTTAAAATAATATTTAGACGTGATCCTATATAATTCGGTATCTAAAATCATACATAGAAGTTACTTATATATAATTGTGTATCTATAATAATCGGCTATCGTTGACACATTTATCATTCACTCGCGTTGAGATCGTATCAGTTATGACTCATTACTAATGACTCATAACGGTGATAACCTTTGTAATGATAACCTTTACGGTGGTGATATCTTCCGAAGAGTTCAGTAACGATACTTCGGTACACACACTTTCTATCGATACATAGCTAACGTATGACCTTTAACCCCCGCCTCAGATGGAGTTCCATACGCTGTACGGAGAGGACGCGAAACTGATTGCCTGCGAGGTGCTGAACATGCCTTCTCTGTTGAGATCTTTCAATGAAAGTTAGCAGTGCGCATAGTTTTAGGTCATCTTCTTCATATTCTCATGTATACACATATACACGCAACATACACACATACAAACACAAAACTACACATATACATATCTACAAATATGTACACACGCATACACGCATAAACACTAGGGCCATTTTAAGGGGGGAGGGTGCAAGAGGTTCAACTATAGGGGTTACCCAATTAGTTTATTTTTTTTATTCTTAAAGAAATTACTAGTTTTAATTATTTATAATTACTTTATATTTATTTATATTATATCACGTCATATCAAACTTCATGTAAACATGTATTTAAGCATTTATTTAAATTAAAAACTATTTTGTAATTTTGTTTTAATCTAAAATTTAATGATTTGGGACGCAATATATTATTTCGCATGCCTGGTAATTTTCTTAACAAGGCCCTGATACTCATACTACATATACACACCAACATTACTACACAGATACACACTACAATACACACTACCTCACACACATTACTACACACACTACCTCACACACATCCACACACACATACACACACTACCATACACACACTACCATACACACTACTACCATACACACTACTACATAACTGTACTAAGTTAGTACAGTTAGTATTACTAACTATTTAATTTTAAACATTATTGAATCAGGGTTCCATTGTTTTTGACAAAAACATCCACAAAATATCTTTACCATGTTAATTTATGGTAAAAACTGTTAATAACCGACAAAAACTGGCAAAATTGAGTACCCAAAAAAATATAATACCTTTTAAAAAAAATTGTTATTGAAATTTAAAGTAATATTGATTCATTTATATATAAATTTTGTTGCTAATTAATCTAGCAGCTTTATTTTATAATTTAACCAAACATTTTTTGCACTCTGCTTTAATTATACCATTTATAGTAAATATATTAAAAATATCCCATACTGGATTTTGATGTCTGCCACCCTTATTCATATTGAAAAATTAACAAGTTGATGTAATGGGATAAATTTCATAAATGAAATAAAATCATATAAAGTATTTTATATATATATAAATTATTAACTTATTTACTCATTTATAAAACTTTCAATATAATATTATTTATTAAAAAAAATTGTATCAAAATAAATTCAAAATTAACAAAGGTTGTTTTTAAAAAATTATTAAAAATCTTATATTTTGATTTTAATATAGTTATTGTTTAACATTATAATTGTATATTATCTATTACCTAAAAAATATATAAATAATATATAATTGTAAATTATATAGACAATATTAGGTTTAATTATATAGGTAATATTTAGATTTAATTATATAGACAAAAAACTGTATTTTACCGGACAGGTTATTACTATATGCTGTATTAACTTATGGAACACTGTATTGAATATATCAATTATTTACATGCAACATATTTATTGTTTTTTTCGATAGTTCAGATATTATTGTTATTATTATTATTGACATTGTTTTTAACGCTCCTGATTGGGTATAATACATGCATATTTGTGTATAAATACTATACAATGCAATATACACACCTCCCTATAGTTGCCGACGAACACATAAACAGATACCTACAGTGTCCTACACACTCCCACACATACACTAAGGCGGCTCATATGATATATGATTATTGAAAATCAATGTATGATAATTTCAATTACTTGGAGAATGAGCTTACAAAGCCAAATATCAAAACCAAATTGATATCCGATAAGTGGTTGACCAGGCAAAATCGCCTAGAAGTTTAACATTGAAGAGATAGGAATTTTATAATGGAGAGTATATGAAGAAATTAAATTGTGTTTATCTGTATCTAATACATATTGTAAACTTCTGAAATTTATTGTACTGAAAATATTACGATATTAGATAAGTTTAAAAAAATAAAATAAAATTTAAATGCAATTTTCAATTTTCCAGGAATTTTTTAATTTTTTTTACAGAAATTTAAAAAAATCATTTTTTTTATATATGACATTCATTTAATGGTAATGTTATATTGTATTAATATATATATATATACATTACAGTTATGATTTACTTTTATTTGTAAATAAATTAATAATTTATTTAAAAAAATAGGATTTAAAGGATTTTTTTTTTAAATTTGAAAATGTACAGGAATTCCATAATCATGTTTTTTTTTAATTTTTTTTTTAATATTTCAATTCGTTCATCTTTTTTCTATATGACCATAACTTTTAAAAAAAAATTCTATTTTAAATTTTTTGAAAACAGGATTTAAAAAATAAAAAATTTCCTAAAAATATGAATTCCTGAATATATTATTTTATAGTTAATATTATATAGCTACTATTAATATATACACAATTATAGTATAGATTATATATATATATATATATATATATATATATATTTATTTAAACATTTAGTATATGTATGTATATATATACATATATATTTAAACATTTAGTATATATATATAAACATTTAGTATATATATATATATATATATATATATATATATATATATATATATATATAATATATATATATTTAAACATTTAGTATATGTATGTATATATATATATATACATATATATTTAAACATTTAGTATATATATTTATATATATATATATATATATATATATATATATATATATATATATTTAAACATTTAGTATATGTATGTATATATATACATATATATTTAAACATTTAGTATATATATTTAAAAAATATATATAAACAATTTATATAAACATTTAGTATATATATATTAAATATCGATATAAAGAAAGAAACTTTCTTTATATAGATGATATTAAACATGTAGTATATATTTATATATATATATGTATATATATTTATATATATATATATATATATATATTTAAATATTTAGTAATACAACATTTTAAATATTATATTTTCAAAATTGACAGATGTAAACAACGATCTGCGCATGACATGCGCATGTGCAAGAGCTAGTATTGAGAGAATTGAGTATTTTTTTACAAAATATTATTTAAATCATCTTTTGCCTGTATAAGACGATATTTATATATAAAATCCTTTGGTAGTTATGTTTACAATACTAGTATACATTTAATGCAATGTATCTATTATACTATTTCCAAAAACGATCTGCCTTAACATACACCCCCCTAACCCCCTCTACACACACCCACGCATACACCCCCCTAACCCCCTCTACACACACCTGCACATACACCCCCTAACCCCTACACCTCCCCTACATCCCCCTACACACCCACCCACACATACACCCCCTAACCCCCTCTACACCCCCACTACACCCCCACTACACCCCCCCTACAGACGCAGACACCCGCGTGATGTACCTGAACGTTAACGACCACCGCTACGAGATGGTGATGAGGAAGCTGCTACTGGTGCTACATTACCGTGTGGAGGTGTACACCTCTGACACTAAGAAACTGTGGAAACTTGACATCAAGGTATCGTGGGTGTCACTCACTCACTTAGCTTATTCTTGTGTTTACGTATTATATGCATATTTAGCATTATTTGTATATTTATAATTATTTTTATATTTAAATTTATTATTATTTTTATATTAATAATTATAATTGATATAAATAATATACGCACAAATTATCGTGTGTAATTTTTGATTTGAACATTTTTTAACTATATAAATATTTAAAAATTATGTCAAATTCCATTAAATATATTTAATGATTATACTCTTTTATTTCATCTCACTGAACTCAATTTCCTACGATGATTGTTTATATATTGTCTATATATCTTCTATATTTATATTTACTTTTTTAATTTTTTTAATAAAATAACAATTGTAAATTGTTCATTTAATTTTTATATAATTTTTATTAATAATATTTAAATATTTTAGCTTTATAAAGTAATAGCTGAAGTTATCACAGTATTTATTTAAACTATCATGCAATGAGGAATGACATATTTTAAATAACCTATATTATTTTTAAAATTTATAAATACTATTTATTAAATAGAAATATCAATATTTGTTATTAAATTTACTCTATATTTAGATGATTATAATTTTATAAAATAAGAAATTATATCTCTTTATATTATCCACAATAACTTGTTTATAACTGTAGAAATACATATATGATATAGTATTCAATTTATTTAAGATTATTATAACAATTTATATGTGACCCCTACCTCCGTAACAAATTATAACACCCCTTATGCTCCCCGGCTACCTCTACTCCTCTAGCAACCCCTAATAACCCTCCCTCACCCCCAGGCTTCCCCCAGCCACCAGTACCCCCTGTATTAACCCCTAATAACCCTCCCTCACCCCCAGGCTTCCCCCGGCTACCTCTACCAAGTGGAAGACATCCTGTACAGCGGTAATCAACAGTCGAGCGATAACGCCACCATCATCTCTGTGAAGACCTCCCAAGTTAATGGTCAAACGGTCAGTATACGCCTATCTCTAGGAGGCACCACTTAGTAAGGTCATCTGTCTACTATCTGTGCTTTATTCTGTGCCTACTGGATTATGGGAAGTAATAATAATAATAATAAATGTATTGAGTTTAAAAGTTATCACTAAACGGATATCACAAAAAGGATTGATGTTCACAATTGATCTTTGTATGCCGCATGATTATTATTAATATATTAAAGAGTAGACGATTGCCTGCAGGTGAATGTCACCATATTAATGATACGACTATTGAAGGACATATGTAATTCTCGGTGGTGTGTTACCCTTTAAGGGTGCAGAGCATTCGTATTATCGAGAACAAAATTTACTAAACATATTACATTTATAAAATATATTTCTTTTAAATGTTTAAATTACGTTTCTACGTCGTATATAGCTTATGAAATATTTATTTTGTTCGTAATTATTATTATTATTATATTATATAATGTGAATATATAAAATATAATAAAATATTAGATAGTATATATATATATATATATATTTATATATAATTTGCTATATATAAAATATACTTATAAAAAATGTTGTATTGCTTAGGCTTTTAAATAAGACTTATATGTATAATTATTTAAATGCTCTTTATTTCTAAATATTTTATTTTAAGTATTATTAACTATATATATTATTATTTATGTTATAATAACTTTGTTTGAAATGCATGAATAAATTAATATAAATATATATCGCAGATAGTATTATTATAATATGTTTTTAATTGCATTACATTTGCTCAGGTCATCGGAATGTCAATGATTGACACTGGCACATGTCAGATTAAATTATCTCAATTTGTCGATACCGATCAATTCTCAAATCTTCAGGTTTAATATCTTATACTACTACTACTACTACTACTACTACTACTACTACTACTACTACTACTACTACTACTACTACTACTACTACTACTACTACTACTACTACTACTACTACTACTACTACTACTACTACTACTACAACAACCACTACTACCCCTACAACCACTACAACACCATGCAGTCCCTACTTGTACAACTGGACGTGGGCGAGTGTCTAGTGCCAACAGGAAGTAGTGACCTTCTCATCAGCATCATGAAGGTCGCCAACGTGCTGGTCACCGAGTGCAAGAAGTCAGACTTCTCCGTCGCTAACATAGAACAAGATCTACGCCGTGTCCTTCCGGAGAAGTCACTTGGTGAGTCACTAAGTAGCTCTCTCTCTCTGACGTGTAGTGATTATGGGGGGGGGCGGGGGTTAGTTAATTACAGCCAAGGGTAATACATAGTTGATGCTAATACTAGGCTAAGGTTAGATTATTACTCCTGGCGATAGAGTTTAATGTAATCAATAGCTAAGGTTTAGTTAATGCTAACCAAGAGAGAACTTAATACTAACAAACAGCTGATGTTTAATGCTAGAGAGGATAACTTTTCATGCTTTTCGATATTTTAAATATTTTGCAATCACTAATTTGTTGGTTATAGTAAAACTATTATCTTATTATCATTATGTCAATACCTTTGTTTTATGTTATTCTATATAAATATGCATTACCTGAAACATATATAATAATATTGCAATAAACTATAGTAATGGCACATTATTTTGTATCCGATATTGCCCTTAATATGCATTGTTCTTAATATAATGTAAAACTTTGAATGATAGAATATCAGAAATATTATTATCAATTGTTTGCCTTTCATAATATTATTTATAGGATATTTATATATATATATATATATATATTAGTGTTGTCAAATTTTCTAAAAAGTAAGTCTCAGTATCGTATCAGTATCATTCAACAGCTGTATCAGTATCGTATCAGTATCGTTCGAAACTGTATCAGTATCGTATCAGTATCATTCGACAGCTGTATCAGTATCGTATCAGTATCGTTTGATAGCTGTATCAGTATCAGTATCGTTTGACAGAAGTATCAGTATCGTATCAGTATCATTTGACAGAAGTCTCAGTATTGTTTGACAGAAGTATCACTATCAGTATCGTTTGATAATTGTATCCGCATCGTTTGACATCAGCATAAGTATCGTATAGTGATGTAAACTGGTTCGGGTCTTGGAGATATTTGTGAGTATCAAATAGTTGAAAAAAATATCAGGTGTTAATATCTATAATTTTAGTACTGGATTTTAGATATACTTCGATATGAATCATCTCTTAAATGTGTATACAATATTTAAAATGAATACAAAAATTTAAAATAATGATGTTGATGGTTGCACGAATACTTTTAAAATGATGCAATGTGGATTAAAAGTGTCGCGGATACATACGAAGGGCGGGGTAGTTTGATTGACATTGGCGCCTATTCACACAAGGGACGCTATATTTAGTAACAGTGTCGCGGATACATACAAAGGGGGGGAGTAGTTTTATTGACAGTGACTCCTATTCACACAAAGGGACGCTAAGCTGAGTAATAGTGTCGCGGATACATACACAGAAACGCTATGTTGGTTGAAAATGGCGCGAATAAATATAATCCCAAAGGTAAACATTGGAATGTATTTTAGATATCCAATAATAAAAATACGAAATAATACGAATCTAATATTTAAAGTCCGAAATAGTCCGAATCTAATATTTAAAGTCCGAAATAGTCCGAGTTAAATATTAAAGTCCGGTCCGAGTCCGATATATCATAAATTATACTGTATCAGTCCGGTATCAATGACCTAAAGTCTGAAGTCCGGGTCCGAAGTCCGGGTCCGAATGACAACGCTAATATATATATATATATTTTCACTACATATTATATTACTTATTATACTATTATTTATTTTGTATGTATAATTTATATTCATGACAAATTATATATTTTTCAATATTAACTAGTATATTTGTTTTTATATATGTAATAGTAATATAGTATCCATTAAGAAATAATAATTTTGATATCTTTAATAGTATCTGGGCTGTTAAAATATTCATAACATAATATATTCACATTAAATTGTACATAAATAATGATTGGGTGAATATTTCACCATGCATTCTCAAATATGAATATATAATAGCTACATACATATTACTATTACCATGTACCTTACCAGCTTGAGATTTAAGAAATATACACATACATGCATATACATACACACACACATATATATATATATATATATATATTAGTTACATGTATACACATTTATAAGAATAGAATAGAGTAGGAATTTATTTAAATTTATATTATAATAATCATGATAATAATAGATAACAGTGTATTTTATCAAATGGCTATAAGCAAATTCTGATGTGTATGGTTGCCAGGCCTTCTGTAGCGTTACCTCATTAAATATAGTTTTAGTTTTTATGTATATTTCTCTTAATTCTTTGTTTAATATAGTATCTTTTTAACTTGAATATTAAACTTGTAATGTTTCGCGTATGTTTTTAGTTTTCAGTATTTCAGGTGATCATTGTAAATATTAAATAATAATGTGAGTATATATATTTATATATATATCTATAATTAAACCATTAGATGTCACAGTTATAGTAGCGTGAACATTAGATAACATTACTGAGGTATAGCTACAACGGGTAACAGCTAACAACTGCGTACACAACCCCCCCTCACCCCCCCGCCCCCCCACCTTCAGGTGACATACTGGCTGCTCAGACGAACGCCAACGTAGCCCTGTATTCACTGGCGGCTCTCTTCAAGTACCTAGAGGTTAAAGTTCACGTGACTCATCTGTATGTGAGAGATTGTACGAAATAACACGAGATAATGCTATTTTTACGCGAGCGTATGAGATAATACGAATTAATACTAGTTTGTATGAGATTCAATGAGATAATACGAATTAAAACTAGTTTGTATGAGATTCAATGAGATAATACGAATTAAAACTAGTTTGTATGAGATTCAATGAGATAATACGAATTAAAACTAGTTTGTATGAGATTGAATGAGATAAGAATTAATACTAGTTTGTATGAGATTCAATGAGATAATACGAATTAAAACTAGTTTGTATGAGATTGAATGAGATAATACGAATTAAAACTAGTTTGTATGAGATTCAATGAGATAATACTAATTAATACTAGTTTGTATGATATTGAATGAGATAATAAGAATTAAAACTAGTTTGTATGAGATTCAATGAGATAATACGAATTAAAACTAGTTTGTATGAGATTGAATGAGATAATACTAATTAATACTAGTTTGTATGAGATTGAATGAGATAATAAGAATTAAAACTAGTTTGTATGAGATTCAATGAGATAATACGAATTAAAACTAGTTTGTATGAGATTGAATGAGATAATACTAATTAATACTAGTTTGTATGAGATTGAATGAGATAATAAGAATTAAAACTAGTTTGTATGAGATTCAATGAGATAATACGAATTAAAACTAGTTTGTATGAGATTGAATGAGATAATACGAATTAAAACTAGTTTGTATGAGATTCAATGAGATAATACTAATTAATACTAGTTTGTATGATATTGAATGAGATAATAAGAATTAAAACTAGTTTGTATGAGATTGAATGAGATAATATGAGATACTACTAATGTGTACGACATAGCACGAGATTCAGTGAGATTATAACCCCCGCCCTATAGATATTCTCAGACGAGGAGAAGACGGGTAACTATTGCCTGCAGATGTTGAAGAGTAACGAGTACATGAGACTAGATCATTCCGTCGTGGAATCCATCGCCTTGCTTCCGTCTCGCAACTCTAGTAAAGGTTATCTGTCTGTCTTCCAGCCTCTCTTACACACTCGTCTGTGCTATTCGTCTGTGCTATTCTACCTGTGTTGTGTAACTCGTGAACATATCATTAATGTTGTTACGTAGAGTGCGAGTGCTATTGTATATAGAGAGCTAGTGCAGCTTAGTTTAATAGTTGTCCACACACTGACTACGCCCTACAGGTGGCAACAAGTACTCAATGATGTACGGCCTGCTAACACTACCACTACGGTAGTGGCACTACCCCAATCAATATTACCACCCCTATCACTACTATCACCCCTGTCACTACTACCACCTCTATCAATACTGCCACCCCTACCACTACTATATCCCCTACCAATATTACCACCCCTATCACTACTACCGCCCCTATTACCCCCACTATTACCCCCTACAGGTGGTAACAAGTACTCGACAGTGTACGGTCTACTGAACCACTGCCAGACAACCGGGGGTAAGAGGCTACTGTCTCAGTGGATCCGACAGCCTCTGCTAGACATCAATAAGATCAGTTAGTCGTGCACTGACCTCGTTATACGCGATCCTATTGGTCGGTAATTATATCCGAAGTGCTACATTCGCATCAGTTCAGTATATAGTTATATCAGCCATCGCAGTTATATCACCATTACCCTAATATAGGTAGAATTTAATACCTGAATATTGAAGATAATATACGTGATATATGTTTCAAATTGACATGTAAACAAATGTAAACTAAACATAGAATCAGAAATAAATAGTTTGCAGTACAGATGGCGCTATTTTTAATTAATTTCACGAATTAATTATAGTGACATATCTTTGATTCGTAAAATTCTTACATTACGTCATCACCATTACATCATAACTATTATATTACAACTATTACATCATAACTTATAAACATTTACTAAACATAGCTTCTGGGTATCCCTCCGATTATTATAGCCAATATTTGGTAAATAAATTCATTCATTCATAATTATTGATTATCTCTGCGGCTACAGATGAAAGATTAGACATGGTCGAGACATTTACTGATAATCACGAACTCTGCGCCATGCTGTTTGAAGGTCACCTTCCAAAGATTCCAGACTTTAGGTCGTTGGCGCGCAGATTCACTAAGAAAACTGCCTCACTTCAGGTATTAATTAAAGCACCACCTTTATATGGGGGGGGGGTAACTACCCCCACTCTATGGGATAATAAAAGATATTCTACATCCACTTCACATTCATTGTACTATAATATATTTATTTAAAATGTGAAATATATGAATAAAAAGTAAAATATAAAAAATTCAATTGCTAAATTTAATGATTCGATATAACACATAAATATATTTATATATATATATATAGTCAAAAACACTTTATATATCAAACTTGTAAATATGATGTATTTATTTAATGAAGTGAATGTTAATTATTGTTTTCTTTTTATTGATTTAATATAAATTATGGTTAGCGTAATACAATTATTAAGAAATGTTATAATAACACTCCGATATGTGATCATATATAATAACGTATTCTATATAAGCAATGAGTTGATATCAGTTTACAGATTTATACATATATATATATATATATATATATATATATATATATATATATATATATATATTGATATTAATGACATTTTAAGTAAATATTCTAATCATTACAACTTTAACCTCCCCTTGGCCCCCCCTGCTAGGATTGCTACAGTGTATACACAGCTATCAGAGCCCTACCAGCCCTCATAGAGGACCTAAAGACTACAGAAGGCAGTCCTCACGCTACCCTAGTAGCACATCTGCTCACCGACCCCCTACAGGTCAGCCCCACCCCTTAGACAGTAACTAGTTGCTATGTAGATATAGGCTAATAACTGATAACAACAACTAATACTAATGATAAACTTTCTAAATATAATAATAATTTTGTATTGAAATTTATAATAATCATTTTTATTTATATCTATATAATATATAAATATTAAAAAAAATTATCTATTCTATTTAGTATATATATATTCAGTATTATATACAGTAACTAATATAATGTATTTATTAAAAATGATGAAAACTTCGTTATTACTTTCAAAATAATATAAAATATATGTTTCACATTATCCTTTAAAAATTATAATATTAGATATATAATGATCATCATTAAATGATGTAATATACAAACATTTATTTCAATTTCATTAAAATGTTATTTATTAAATTTGTTTAATTTTCATAAATTTTTTCTTTTTTTGCTGTTTCAATTTCATCAATGAAGGTTTTTCCATTTCCAAAACTATGAAATAGTATAATAATTATTATTGCAATATATATAATATTTATAAATTATAATTTATAATATTCATACAAATTTTTAGATAATCCTATTGTCATGATCATAAAGTAGTATGGCTCGTTTTTATATTATCATGTAAATAATATTTAATAGTAAATTATAGAAGAGTAACTATTTAATTCGGTTATTAATTTTATAGGCAATAATAGATTTTTCCACAACAAAAGCCTGTTTTAATGGACAGGTATTATAGTATCAGTAGTATCAAGCGGTTATACCTAAGGATTATACCCTACACACACATACACGCAACATGTAGATACACACCTGCATGCGTATACACCATAGATTTATAGTTTACATAGATCGGTATTGCTATATCTTGCCAACGTTAAATTATTGGTCATACATGGTGCCTGGAATGGGGATTTTTGATCTTTAATTGTTGTAAACTTAAGATGGCCGACATCACGTGACACATGATATTTCATAACAAATATTTAAATAAATAATATTTATTTTTTACATACATTTGGATTATTTTTCTATATACGCTTATAAAATGCATTTCGATTATATCAAAATAAACATTTATATTTATTTATATTATATATTTATAATGTAATATAATCGCAACACGTAATTTTCTTAAATAATACTTTATATAGGTAATTTTAAATTACAATTTATCGGTGTATTTTTAAATTCTTATATCGCTTTAATTTTTTCTATATACGCTTATATAGTGCATTTTTATTATATCAAAATTGACATTTATATTTATTTATATTATATATTTAGAATGCACTATAATTGCATTACGTAATTTGATTAAATAATACTTTATATAGGTAATTTTAAATTACGATTTATCGGTGAACTTTTGAATTCTTAGATCGTTTTAATTTTTCTATATACGCTTATAATGTGCATTTCGATTATATAAATATAAACATTTATATTATATATTTATATCGAAATATAACTGCAACATTTAATTTGATAAATAATACTTTATATAGGTAATTTCAAATTATATTTTATCTGATATATTTTAAAATTCTTAGATCTTTTAAATTTGTTTATAAATAGTATTTAAATTATATCTAAATAAACATTTATATTAAATTGTATTAAATATATAAATTACAGTATAATAAAAAACTTTAATTACATAAAATAATACTTTACATGAGTAATTTAAAATGTGAAATGTAACAGTACAATTTTAAATAGCATTATCTAGGTTAATTTCATTACTAATATTTAAATATTACAACTTAATTAGATAAATACACATTTATATTAATTTATATTATATACTGCAATATAATTACAACATTTAATTTGATTAAATAATACATTATATAATTCTAAATTACGACAACTATAAGAACGCTATTATTTTAAATATTTAAAAATGCTTAATTAATCGATGACTGTTGTTCTAATAGTACACGTAATTATCCAGAAGGAATAACTCTCTACAAGTTTGTATTATATAAAAACATTTAAATATTATTTTGAAATTCATACAATTATTTAATTAGACATGTAGATGTTATATCTAATTATGTATGAAGTCAATAAATGAATACACGCTTAACGTATGAAAATCAAATAATCATACGAAATTTAATTTTAATTTCATAATTATAATTATTATAATATGTTACACGATTATAGCAAACATTTTCTGAAGGAAAGATATAACACTTACGCGAAATCGTGTAATTCGAATTTGTATACAAAATACCCCAGTGCCACCTAAGCGGGTTACTTTTAGGAACTATGTGTTGTTTATAATGTAAATTCGTATTTAACTATACACTTTTAAAATGTTAAATAATATGCTTTAAATTAATATTTATATGATGAAAACTAAGTGTTCATTACTAATATATAATAAACAAATATGATATGTATGTTTTAAATGCTATAAGTATATATTTAGTGAGTAAAAGCTAATTTATATTGCATGTAATTTAATAGAGCAATGAAAACATTGTTGTATGCAAACAGAGCCGAACCTAAATCTATTTCAGTGATTTCGATACTACTGCTAGCAGCGGTTGGGTATATTACTAAATTACATTGCATGCATAGGGAGTGTTATATCTTTGCTTCGCAAAATCTTTGATTATAGTAACAAAAATCATATTAATATTATACACAATTATTATAAAAAATACCTATCATATTATGATATAAATGATATATGATATGTAACGATTTTAGTGAATGTAATGAAAATGCATAAAAAGTCTATCGACTTACTAGAAATTAACCAATAAAGCACCCTACATATAAATTA
Organism: Osedax fenrisi; assembly: GCA_964019155.1. Taxonomy (NCBI): domain Eukaryota; kingdom Metazoa; phylum Annelida; class Polychaeta; order Sabellida; family Siboglinidae; genus Osedax; species Osedax fenrisi. Next base: position 77,275,093 of record OZ025239.1, read on the forward strand.
TATATATTTAATTCTGAAGACGCATGTATCAGGCACCTATTTTAAGATGTACGGCTTACGCCATAGCTAAGTACATTATAGAAAAAGTCTTAACTGTTATAGATGTATCGTGATTATTATAAAACTTACATATATCTTTATTCTTTTATATAATTTTAATAGTATATAAATAAATAATGAAATTAATAAGCTATTATAAATGGGTAAGTCATCATAGTCGTGATAAGTTCACAGTTCTATATGGTTCTAATGTGTCATTACTAGCTATGGAATAATTTGTTGTACATAATATGGATGTTCCATCCAATATACTGGCATTTCCATTAGATTTTATAGTTGATAGTTATAGTTGATAATTTGAGTTAAAAAATAGCACAATAATTAGAATTTATAAGCTTTAGTATTTTTTAAATCTAATTGATTATAGCTATATATGTAAGCTATATACGCATTGTATTAGTAAATTAAAATCAAATACAAATTTATACTTATCATGTTATATGATATCACCTAGGTTATATCATATAGTAGAATTATACTCCCTATCTGAACCCTCTTTATCCTGCTTCCAAATTAATGACATTAATTATATTAAATTTACGATTATGATTAAATATAAATATAAAATAGTACAAATATATTAACTATATTGAAATTATAATTTAACTATAATAATAGTAATATTTACATGTATGTAAACTTCTCTGAGTTACGATTGAGAATATATCCTGATTATTGTAGTGGACAACTCACATACATATTCAAGGAATGATGCATGTGGCGTAAGCCGTACATCTTAAAATAGGTGCCTGATACATGCGTTTTCAGAATTAAATATATATAATTTATATGTAGGGTGCTTTATTGGTTAATTTCTAGTAAGTCGATAGACTTTTTATGCATTTTCATTACATTCATTAAAATCGTTACATATCATATATCATTTATATCATAATATGATAGGTATTTTTTATAATAATTGTGTATAATATTAATATGATTTTTGTTACTATAATCAAAGATTTTGCGAAGCAAAGATATAACACTCCCTATGCATGCAATGTAATTTAGTAATATCCCCAACCGCTGCTAGCAGTAGTATCGAAATCACTGAAATAGATTTAGGTTCGGCTCTGTTTGCATACAACAATGTTTTCATTGCTCTATTAAATTACATGCAATATAAATTAGCTTTTACTCACTAAATATATACTTATAGCATTTAAAACATACATATCATATTTGTTTATTATATATTAGTAATGAACACTTAGTTTTCATCATATAAATATTAATTTAAAGCATATTATTTAACATTTTAAAAGTGTATAGTTAAATACGAATTTACATTATAAACAACACATAGTTCCTAAAAGTAACCCGCTATAGGTGGCACTGGGGTATTTTGTATACAAATTCGAATTACACGATTTCGCGTAAGTGTTATATCTTTCCTTCAGAAAATGTTTGCTATAATCGTGTAACATATTATAATAATTATAATTATGAAATTAAAATTAAATTTCGTATGATTATTTGATTTTCATACGTTAAGCGTGTATTCATTTATTGACTTCATACATAATTAGATATAACATCTACATGTCTAATTAAATAATTGTATGAATTTCAAAATAATATTTAAATGTATTTATATAATACAAACTTGTAGAGAGTTATTCCTTCTGGATAATTACGTGTACTATTAGAACAACAGTCATCGATTAATTAAGCATTTTTAAATATTTAAAATAATAGCGTTCTTATAGTTGTCGTAATTTAGAATTATATAATGTATTATTTAATCAAATTAAATGTTGTAATTATATTGCAGTATATAATATAAATTAATATAAATGTGTATTTATCTAATTAAGTTGTAATATTTAAATATTAGTAATGAAATTAACCTAGATAATGCTATTTAAAATTGTACTGTTACATTTCACATTTTAAATTACTCATGTAAAGTATTATTTTATGTAATTAAAGTTTTTTATTATACTGTAATTTATATATTTAATACAATTTAATATAAATGTTTATTTAGATATAATTTAAATACAATTTATAAACAAATTTAAAAGATCTAAGAATTTTAAAATATATCAGATAAAATATAATTTGAAATTACCTATATAAAGTATTATTTATCAAATTAAATGTTGCAGTTATATTTCGATATAAATATATAATATAAATGTTTATATTTATATAATCGAAATGCACATTATAAGCGTATATAGAAAAATTAAAACGATCTAAGAATTCAAAAGTTCACCGATAAATCGTAATTTAAAATTACCTATATAAAGTATTATTTAATCAAATTACGTAATGCAATTATAGTGCATTCTAAATATATAATATAAATAAATATAAATGTCAATTTTGATATAATAAAAATGCACTATATAAGCGTATATAGAAAAAATTAAAGCGATATAAGAATTTAAAAATACACCGATAAATTGTAATTTAAAATTACCTATATAAAGTATTATTTAAGAAAATTACGTGTTGCGATTATATTACATTATAAATATATAATATAAATAAATATAAATGTTTATTTTGATATAATCGAAATGCATTTTATAAGCGTATATAGAAAAATAATCCAAATGTATGTAAAAAATAAATATTATTTATTTAAATATTTGTTATGAAATATCATGTGTCACGTGATGTCGGCCATCTTAAGTTTACAACAATTAAAGATCAAAAATCCCCATTCCAGGCACCATGTATGACCATGAAAAACCACGTGACTACCGATCTATGTAAACTATAAATCTATGGTATACACACACTAACATACATTAACCATTACTATTACAGAATCTCCTATCAGACTTCAATAAGTTCTGTGAAATGGTGGAGTCGACGATAGACTTTCAGAAGATTGAGGACAATAGAGAATACGTGATCAACGCCAGCTTTGACGACGATTTGTTGGGTACTATTACTGCTACTACTACTGCTACTACTACTACTACTACTACTACTACTACTACTACTACTACTGCTACTACTACTACTACTACTACTACTACTACTACTACTACTGCTACTGCTACTGCTACTGCTACTGCTACTGCTACTGCTACTGCTACTGCTACTGCTACTGCTACTGCTACTGCTACTGCTACTGCTACTGCTACTGCTACTGCTACTGCTACTGCTACTGCTACTGCTACTGCTACTGCTACTGCTACTGCTACTGCTACTGCTACTGCTACTGCTACTGCTACTGCTACTACTACTACTACTACTACTACTACTACTACTACTACTACTACTGCTACTACTACTACTGCTACTACTACTACTACTACTACTACTACTACTACTACTACTACTACTACTACTACTACTATGCTATTACACTACTGCGCTATTAGACGCTGTTAAACTTAAAATATGTTACAATTAGGGTTGTTCAGTTTTTTTTGGTTTTTTTGATTTTATTATTAACATTATTTATAAATATATTAATTTCAATATTATATCATTTAAAATTAGTATCAATATTAATAATAATGTTATATATTATATAAATTATACAATGTATAATTTCAAAAAATATATTAATATTAATAACAATTTACTCCAAAAAAATAAAATTATTTATAAATATATTTATTTCAATACTATATTATCATTTAATATTAGTTTCAATATTATTAATAATATTATAGACTATATTATATAAAGTATACCATGTATATCAAAAATATCAAAAAATATAAGAAAATAACAATTTACTAACAAAAATAATATTAATTATGGTGATATTTTATATGAAATTTATTCATATTTTATTGAAATAGATCAAAGAATTAGATATTAAAAATTATAAAAATTACACTATTCAAATGTTTAAAATATATTTATATTTATTATAATGTAATTAAATATATTATAGAAAATGTTCATAATATTATTATATATAATAAGATCAAAGCATTTAGTAAATGATTCACTTGCTCTAAAATTGTATATTATAATATATATTAATATAATTATATTATGAATGCATTTTTTTTAAATATATACAAAGATTTATTTATATTTCATTTATCATTCTGTATTTTTTAATAAACATACCTGAACATAAGAAAAATATTATTTGGAATGAATTTACTAAATCCTTGTATAAATTATACTATAATACTTATTAATATAATATACACGAAATATCTAATAGTAATCATATCTACAAAAGTATTTATAACACTTTATTAAAAAGTATTAACAAATAAAAAAACCACTATTCTTCACACAAAAACCAATAAACCGTAAAAAACCACCAACCCTTGATACTATAGTACGAGTGAAAGTTATAATTAATACGATGTTAATAGTTAGTAATGGCAACATTTAAGTCACATGATCACATGATCAGCGTTACTACGTTGTCGTATTACTGTAATAACATAGCCTAACTTAGTTATCGCTAAGCGGCATCCACTAATAATAGAATAGGAGGTCTGTAATGGTAGTACCACGTGATGTTTACTTTAGATCCACGTCGTATATGTATACTATTATCAACTATATAATATATACTATGTGTAGGGGCGCTGCAACAGGGGGGACGGGGGGGATATGTCCCCCCCCCCACTTTAAAATCTAGGGGGACCTCATATGTATTGGTCCCCCTCGCTTTTACCACAAAATTTGTTTTGATTGGTTGGTTCCCCTACATACAGACCATCGTTCCAGCGTTGCCCCTAATGTGTATACTATCGTTGGAATGAACTCTAAAATGAGGAGTGTATTTCTACAGGCCGTGTGTGTAAACCACCGATAGTAGAATAGTAAGATAGGATAGAGCTAGTATTGCAGAGACTAGAACTATCGGCTTAAGTATTTGCAATGCATCACTTTTATATTTAATGATATGCGTGTATATATATATGCATGTGCATGGAAAGATGTGTATATATAAATGCATATCTCTATTTGTTCATTAACACTCGATAATAACATTTACAGAGATAAGCAATTCTCTGGATTTAGTTGAAAAGGATATCAAAGTGCTGTTCAAAAAGGTTTCCTACTTTAGTCAACATTTCACATTTTATATATACAATAACGCTAAAAATAGAATATATATGTGTGTGTGTGAGAATAGCTATCATTGTATGTATGTCTAATATACGACTGATTATATCATAAAACCATTTATTGTATTTAGTTTTCTGATATTTGTTCATATTGTATACGAAATACTTCATTTTCTGATTAAATTTATATCTTAAAGACACCTGTTTATAAATATTATTTTGCAGTTATTTATTAATTATTTTATCATATGCATTATACTATTATAATTATGGATGGAAAAAAGTTATTGGATAACAGAAATAACCTGTCTTTTTGTATAACTTATAAATTATTATCAATAATTTTAATTATTTAAAAATAAATATATATAACCAATAAATTCCGTTAGAAATTTATAGTCTGGATTATTTAGTTGGTTTATAATATTATTCTGATTCAATGATTATGCTAATAATTATATAAATAAATTAAAATAAACAATTTTGTTTTTTAAATATTAAAATCGTCAATATATAAGTTATAATCATAATTATAAAATAATATTTACCAAATAGGCATATAGATTATTATTGATAATTAATTATTTGAAATGAAGTGTATATTAAATATGAAATACTTATTTAGTGTACTTTATCGTACTTTTACTTACCCACCCACGTTCAATATTCAGGCTGCCAAAGATCTTAGCCTCGAGCCGAACAAGATCATCAAACTCGACTCTAATGCTCAGATCGGATATTTCTACAGAATCACACGCAAGGTTCACATCAGATCACTGCGAAACTTTTCTCTTAAACCATAATTTCTCAAGACTAATTATGTTTTACCTTAGATAGATTATAATCCTTGTTAAGCGAATGTACACTTTATGTGTTTTCATATTTGTTTAATAGGTTTTATTAGTATTACCATAATTTATATTATTATTACATGTCCGCAGTTTTTATCTTATCTCTATATTATTTCTATACTATAGTCATATCGCTATAGTATATATATAACCGTATTACCTCTACCCTAACACCCGCCCTCCCTACCCTAACACCCGCCCCTACCCAATACCCCTGCCCCCAGGAAGAGAAGGTCCTCCGCACCAACAAGAAGTACTCCATAGTAGACACATCGAAGGCATGCGTTCGCTTCACGGAGTCGCGCCTCGATCGTCTTAACGTTACGGTGCTCGACTTGAAGGCAAGTTATCGTGAGCAGCAGTCTACCCTCGTCACTCAAGTCATATCTATTGCCGGTACCTCCTCCCCCCCTCTGTTATCTATCTTCACCCTCGTATCTCTCCTTAATTATCTTTCTTCTCTCTCGTCTCTCTCCATCCATCTCGTCTCTCCCTCCCTCCCTTGCATATCTCCTCTATTATCCCTATCTCCTCCCACTAGTATCCCTATCTCCTCCCACTATTATCCCATCCCTCATATGATGAGTCATATCTCTATCACTCTCGTCACTCCATCCATCATCTCTACGTCTCTCTCTTGTTTCTCCATCCCTCATCCATTTCCCTCCACTATCTATCTCCTCTCTCGTCTCTCATCTATCTCGTTTCCCTTATCCCTATCCCCTACATCTCTCTGCCCCTCCTCACCCCTTCCCTCGTCTCTCCACTCTTCATTACCCCTCTCCTACGCCCCCCCTTCATCTCTCCGCAGCTGGCTACATTGAATCCATCGAGGCGATCGCTTCGTTGACCTCTAAACTCGACGTGTTCGTATCGCTAAGTCACATGATCTCTAAAGCCCCGGCTACCTACGTACGACCCAAACTACTACCCTCCGGTTTGTCCATTGCGTTATATATCGTAGTAGTGGTGGATGATGATATAGGTATAGTATAGTCGGGTAGGTATATAGTAGGTATATAGTAGGTATAGTATAGTCGAGTTCATTCTCTCGTGGTATAATATAGAATTATCTACTCTATATAATGGAACAGTAATAATTATTCTATCATAATATAATCTAGTTTAATATATTATAGTGATCATATTAATTTATATATTATTTATATATTATATTATTGTATATAAATTGATATAATCGTATTTCAGTGTTATTTCACTGATAATAGAGAAAGTGTGATGGAGAGAATGGAGTAGCTGTTTTTAAAATGTCCACGATAAATAAAACATATATATAATAATATGCAAATAAATATAAACTATGCTTCGTACTACAATCGTACTAGCCTCACATCTAATCGTAATGCTATTAAAGGTGAGGGAATATTGATTCTAGACGGACTTAGACACTGCTGCCTCGAGGTACAGGACAACATCTCGTACATTGCCAACGATGCCAGATTCAGTAAAGGTTCGCTCCTGCAGCTAATATTTAGAACTAAATTAGAAAATAGTAAATATATAAAAAATAGATATGAAAAAATATATAAAAAATTCAAAATATAATTTTTAAATCGCACATACAAATTGTTAATAACAATACCATATTGTTATTAACAATTTTATTAACAATGCATAAATAATATTTAATCGTAATTATTGAAATCAAAATTCTATATAAGTTATATATATATAGTGATGGTATAGCAATATCGCTGATATATTTTTGATATTACACTAACGTGCATACTTTTTTATCTAATATCTCTAGGTGTATTAATGTTGCCTAGTGTATTTATTTTAATCATCTATATATATATGTATATATATTTATATAGTATATATTATATACATATAATATTTAATAATACTTTTACTTTTTACTTTTATCCCATGACTCTTGAATCTTGGGTGACATTTGAATATTTCACACAACAACGTCGCCATTTGTTTCGATATTTTGTCATCATCAATAGGTCGCCGAGATCTATGGATGTCCATTTGTAAATGTTGTCCATCCATTCCATCTTTGGGCGGCCGCGAGGTCTTGCACCTTCTATTTGTCCTCGTTTAATAATAATATATATATTATATATCCTATATATTATAAATATTATTGAGTGTTACGTTGTTCCGCTCTTCATTGCCTCGCATCGCTAACACCATCACTAACGACTCTCCCCCCCCCCCCCCCCCCCCCGTGGCAGACAAAGACTGTTTCCAGATCATCACCGGGCCGAACATGGGCGGCAAGTCCACGTACATCCGGTCGGTGGCCCTCGCCGTCCTATTGGCTCAGATCGGCTGCTACGTCCCCGCTGACAACGCCGAGATCTCATTGGTCGACGCGCTGCTCACTAGGATAGGCGCCGGCGACGTCCAATCTAAGGGCGTCTCCACCTTCATGGCCGAGATGCTGGACACGGCCTCCATTCTCAAGGTCATTGTATAACCGCGCCCCAATAGCGGTGTATGCGCGCGACTTTTACCCGTATAAGTACGATAATAGACGAGTCGACGCCGTATAATTAACTATCGCATATATATACGTGTATCGGAAAGAGTAGTCAACGCAGAGATCACCAAACTCTTAGTATGTGGTTTTAATGATTTACCAGTACGGTCTCGTGACCGGCCACAGCGCGCGTGTGAGGATGACTCGCGAATAGTTCACATCGCATCCTTTAATGAAACAGGCGTATTCACTGAACACAGATTATAATCTATGTTCAGTGAATTATAAATCACCGACGCGCCGTTTATCCTAGTGAATTCATGCGTCACTCTATTATAACTATAATGCAAGCGGATGATGCTTGAAGTCGTAGCTAACTATCGTAGTTAACTCTCACCTATCACGCATCGTTATCTCCTTATACTGAAAGCACCACAAACTTATACTCAAAAACCCAAACCCAACCAAAAACCCAAACCCAACCCACCTAAAATAACAATAACAATTAATTAATTGCCTGAATCACATGATGTATACGCCACGCACAACGATCACAGAGTGCCACTAAGAACTCACTGATCATCATAGACGAACTGGGAAGGGGAAGCTCTACTTACGACGGGTTCGGTCTCGCCTGGGCCATATCAGAGTTAGTACCTACAACTTAGCTTACTAACACCTACATCCTAACTTAACTTTGCTTAAGCAGGTAATTACCGTATCTTAACCTAGATTAACCTAGCTTAACCTTGCATAGCCTTGCTTAACGTGTTTAACCTTTTTTAATCATATTTAATATTAGAGTTAGTACTACCACCTACAACTTAACTTAACCTTGCTTGACTTTCATTAACCTTGCTTAGCCTAGCTATTACTTATTTAACCTTGTTTAATCATACTTAGAATCAGATTTAGTTCTACGGCCTACCCATTTTATATATAATTTTTATTTATAAAGCAAATATTTTTTATATATAAAATAATTTATGTAATCATTAAATCATTTATCTATCATTTCATGTAAAAATCTTATCTTAATTCGATATATAGATACGACGAAAACGATTTTTCATAACATCTACTAATAGTATAAATAATAATATATTATTTTGAATAATATTAAATATTTATATTTTTTGTATAAATAAATAATTTATTTATTTCATTTATTACTAATTAGTAATTACTAGTTATAACTTATTTTTTTATATTCATATATATTTATGATTTTTTATAATATAACAGATGTTTTATAATATAGATTTATATATTTATGTTGTCCTATACTGATAATAATACTCTTGTCAATCAGCCCACTTTGACCTTGCCTCTATCACCCCACTTGACCTTGCCTCTATCACCCTACCAGTCACATAATCTCCGAGATTGGATGTTTCACGATGTTTGCGACCCATTTCCACGAGTTGACCGCCCTCTCCGGTCAGTATGTCAAGGTCGGCAACTTTCACGTCATGGCCATCACTACCGATGACTCTCTGACCCTACTCTATAAAGTGCAAAGAGGTTGTTATCGTCATGGCAACCGCCACTACTATAATCATATATTGTTATTTTAACTTGATATATATATAATATATATTTTATAATAATTTGTAATTAAATATATATATTTTTATATATGAAAATAGTAAATATCTATAATTTTATTTTTAAATTATTTTTAAGTTATTAATTCTAATAGTACTAGTAAAATAAAAATTTTACTTTAATATTGATTTTCTCAGTATATTTTTTTCTGATATGGTATATCCAGTTAAAAATACCCACAATTTTCAAGACTTAATATATAATAATACAATTTTCAAATTATATAAATAATAATTAGATATATAATAATCAAGTTATTTTTGTTCAAAAATGTTTAGAAAATTATGAATACAATACTTTATACAATTAAATTATTAAATAATCAATAATCTAAATAACAATAAACCAAATTTTCAATAATTGAAATTCTCAATAGCTTTGCACTATTTGACAATTGCAATCGTTAATAGATGTATCATAATAATAATCCCTATTCCTATACCAGATTGCATAATAATTAATTGAAATATATTTAAAATATATTTAATTTCTAAAGAATAACACATACATTTTCTATATAGAATATAAATTTAAATTCATAAATTTACATATATTCATAAAATTCTTTGAAAATGATTATTCTATTATATAATTTTTATTATTTATTAAATTTATTAAATTTAAATTCATAAATTTACATAAATTCATAAAATTCTTTGAAAATGATTATTCTATTATATAATTTTTATTATTTAATAAATGTATTCTTTAATATAATATAAATGCTAAATTATTTGTTAATTTTTTTCCATTCATAAATCAATTGTTTAAATTCTACATTCTATTAAATTATTAATTTAACATATTTTAAAAAATGTATTTGAACCTGTATTTGATCAAATACGACAATCAAATACAAATACATCATTGAATAATCATTAAAATTCAAATACAAATACGTATTTGACCCTTAGAGGGCGCTAATAATATCGGAATATATAGTAAATAACTATATTTTAATATATAGTATGAATCTCTACATGTATATCGTGTATAAAAGTGTGTGTTTATATTTTATAATGAATGTGTTTATATAAATTAAGTGTAATCAATTAAATATTAGACTTTTAGTAATATAATAATTTGATACCTTTATATTTAATAACGCCCCCTATTATTGAACTATATAACTTCTTGCCTTTAGTTGGCTGTAATCCATACATCTAGTTAATATATGTAATATATATATATATAGTAGAAATACTATAACGTAACTATTATAGTGCATTTTTTTATAATTTTTATAATATATTCTATTTATTTATTATATGGATACTACGATAAAAAATTGAGTATATTCAATAGATGTTATATGATATAACATATATCGTACAACCTTTACTTATTTGTTAAAAGTACAATAATCGCGATTATAATATTTTTTTAAATGATTTCTATGAAGATGTTATCTTCATTTGTAAACTGTACGTTGCGACTACACCTCTTATAAACAATATAACAATCTATAAATAGAAATTATTGCGTAACAAAACAACGTTACATAACGCGAAGGTAGCGCATCGTTTAAATGCTGACCCGCCCCTCCGACAGGCATTTGTGATCGCAGTTTTGGACTCCACGTCGCCAAGCTAACTCATTTCCCCGAACATGTGATCCAGGTTCATCACCTACTATCGTAATACTAGTACAGCTATGTATGAATAGCTATATATCATAAGTATATTAATCCATTTAAACTAATTACCTAGATTATTATTCTAAAAAATATTTTTAAAAGTCTATATATATATATTTAATAATTACTTACGCAATGTATGAATTATATAAACATATAATGACTGATATTAAAAGAAATTCAATAATTAATTATTATATAATTACTACTAGCAGAATTTATATTCGATATGATTGCCTAAGCTATTCCATATATACACATATATATATATATATACACATATATATATATATATACTAAATTAATTTAAATATACCACTTAAAAGTATTTTTTAATATAATTACTAAAGTAATCTTTGAATTCGATGATGGCGAAAACTATAGTAAAGAGTAAATCTTATTTGTGAGTGATTTAGAAGAATTAAGAAATGAATATTTTATTTTATTATTTTTATTATTAAAAAAAATATCTAATAATTATTATTATATGTTTCAGTATGCCAAAATGAAAGCTGATGAAATGGAGGATTTCTATTCTGGGAATTTGCAGGAGAAACTGGTTTATAAATGTCATCTAAATAATCATAGTATTTCACAATCTCGTTAATGGTTTCGTTATGTAATATTATGTTATATAATATATATGATGTATTATAATACAATATATGTAAATCATGAATTTAAAGATATAGATTATATTGAATTAATGCGTTAATAGAGTCTCACGTGAAGTGTGTATTTATGTGAGAAATAATCAAATTTATTACGTTTATCTACCATATAATTACGTTTATCTAGCATATATACCGGATCGTGTATTGTATTTATAGAGGTATTATTTGTATGTTAATTTAGGGAATAATACTGCAAATTTCATCATATTGAAAAGTATACTTAAATTATACTAAGTAGTGCAGGGGTATAATAGTATTAGTATTAGTATTTAAATACACCTATTTCATGTGTTTGATTTGATTTGTTATACTTTAACCTGATCCCAGGTAACTTACATAATATAGCGGAGGGTATTACGTGATCACATATATATAGTCTTTGGTTGCGCCCCCTACATTGTATACTAACACCTACTCCCCCCCCCTACATTGTAGACTAACACCTACTCCCCCCTATATTGTATACTAACACCTACTCCCCCCCCCTATATTGTAGACTAACACCTACTCCCCCCCCTACATTGTATACCCCTACACCTAATCCCCCCTACATTGTATACCCCTACATTGTAGACTAACACCTACTCCCCCCTACATTGTCTACTAACACCTACTCCCCCCTACATTGTATACTAACACCTACTCCCCCCTACATTGTATACCCCTACACCTACTCCCCCCTACATTGTCTACTAACACCTACTCCCCCCTACATTGTCTACTAACACCTACTCCCCCCCTACATTGTATACCCCTACACCTACTCCCCCCTACATTGTATACTAACACCTACTCCCCCCTACATTGTCTACTAACACCTACTGCCCCCTACATTGTATACCCCTACACCTACTCCCCCCTACATTGTATACTAACACCTACTCCCCCCTACATTGTAGACTAACACCTACTCCCCCCTACATTGTAGACTAACACCTACTCCCCCCTACATTGTATACTAACACCTACTGCCCCCTACATTGTCTACTAACACCTACTCCCCCCTACATTGTCTACTAACACCTACTGCCCCCTACATTGTATACCCCTACACCTACTCCCCCCTACATTGTATACTAACACCTACTCCCCCCTACATTGTAGACTAACACCTACTCCCCCCTACATTGTAGACTAACACCTACTCCCCCTACATTGTATACTAACACCTACTCCCCCCTCTCACAGGAGGGTGAAGAAATGATCAAGAAGTTCATCGAAGACTTTGAATCTCTGAAGGACAACGACGAAAGCATCCAGAAGCTCAAGGACGAGATACTCGCTAAAGGCAACGCCTACATTAAGAGTTTATGTCCTCGAATCGGATAGGTCATATCCTCGAACACGTGCATTCGGGTATTCGTGTTTTTTTATACTTAACTTAAAAGTTTATAATAATATAATAATAAATATCATATTTCTTTAAAATTTCTTTTTACCTAATAATAACATATACTTTACAGTCTGTCATTAATTATCACTTTATCTTTCTTGATTGCCATAGCTTTAGAAGAAACAATATATCATTATAATAATGTTATATATATATATTAATAGATATACCGTTGAATTTGATGTCCCATAGGTTTTGTTATCAGACCAATGGTATAGTTATCTACTTATATATTGTACTTAACTGAATTGCAAGGCGATATTAAAACATAGTCATCATAATCACATTGATACAGCTACACATACACTAAACTAATGGGCTTATCTCTTAAGCTATGGGTTATCATTTAAGCTATGGGTTATACTGTTCATGTATATCAACTGACTCCCTGATACTAATCTGAGAGGAGAGGAATAGAGAGATAAAGAGAGAGTATGATAGATAGAGGGAGAGAAAGAGAGAGAGAGATAGAGATAGGTTGGGAGAGAAAGAGATATAGAGGGAGTGATGAGTGACTTATAAAGAATACAACTAACTAGATTATGAATGAACTTATTAACTGTAGAATATCTGTAAACCTGTAACAGATTCTGTATGGTCGTAACAGTGATAACGGATAACAACATTTACTTTTATAAATAATGTTCACGCGCAGTAACATACCACAACATAACATAAGCAATCATCACGTGCGCGTGTGAGTGTGTGTGAGTCACCTATGTAGATTACACGCGATCGTGACTCACCTCCGCTATACCCATATGTATGAATTGAGTTCCCGTACATATGGTGGTGGCGAGAACATTCGTATCGTATCGATACTGAACTATAAGGTAAACGGGTTATATGCCTGGTATAATGACCAGGTAGAGTAGGTTTTAAATCTAAACAAAATATAAACACACTTTCTATGCCAGATCCAATGAATTTGAAATCATGGCATAACAATTATTTATATTCGGGTTTACTATGTACATATATATATACTATATAAATTTATGAAATTAAACAAAATATAATAAATGATTATATTATTATTTATACATATCTTTAATCTGATACAAATATTCCTTATATAGATTATTATTGTCATCGTTATTATTGACCTATTAACCACTCGATGATGCTATTCTATTAACAGCAATGAATCATGTGTAATACACGCATGGTAATCTATTCTACCTATAGTTAATATTCAAGTGCATGATAAATACAGCCACTACGTTGAGTATAAGTGCATAGGCCTATGCACATAAAACGATACTAGAACTCTCGGTGATAGCATTCCAATATACTCGCTTCAAACGATAACTTTATTGTACTAGTAAAAGGTTAATATAATTTTAGGTAATAATTATAATTGTAGACTAATATTATTTATTTATCAAAAGAAATTCTTTTAAAGAATATATATATATATATCTCTTTAAACCATGGATGCCTGAAACATGAAAGCGGCTTCGAAGGAATATTAGATCCATATGTTATAAGTGAAAGCTTTATCTATGTTCCTGGATGGGATGAAAGGACTCCACAAAAATAAAATATCAATAATAATAATACATAAATACATGCACGTATTATACGGGATATGCGTTACAGGTTATAGAGGGATAGAAACATGCAGAACCGTACGGCTGCAGCGAGCATCGTTGTTCTCCTGCTACTGCTGCAACTGTACACCCACGTGGATGCAGTTTCATTCTCTACCCCACCTTCCTGCGACTGTGATATTAAGTTCATGAAACTGCTGGTAAGCTGCAGACAGAACATCTTCAAGTTAGTGCCCCTACCCTCCTACAGGGTGGCGGCGTCTCGCGGTACGTTAGGCGTCGTGTTTAGCGTCGTAACAGGTTTTAACGATGGCGTTAGTACTCGTATTTGTCATCGAGTTACGATGAATATCGCGCTATTTATGTAATCCTATACCGTAATCGTAATTCTAATATCGTATTTAAACGCAACTCTTCCGTGTTACCGTTCAATGACGACGACATAGTTGAAGCCGTACTCGCGAATATTCGCAAATATCTAATAGACCAATAGTAGACCAATGAAATACGATTATTATCAAATTCTCGTGAATAATCGCGCGTATGGCCTCACGTTTATTTCTATTATGATATTTGTGATATTTTTACTACGATGATATATTATTGATATTGATAACATTTAATATACAACGGTTATATCAGTTTCTGTAGATATAACATCGTTTATAGTAAACACCCACCACCCGTATGCTATATAGCTATACCTAGTTTAGTTCTGCATGTAATCGTTTTTTAGATTTGTTATATTAAAATTCGAAACTTTCAGTAATTAACAAACGAAATCTGTTTTCTCTCATCCCATGTATTCTAACAAATATTAGGCGATGATAAATATATTAATTTAAAATTTTCCCTATTTTTGATAATTCATAATTATAGAATTGTATATACTTTAAATATCTTATAATATAGTATATTAGTATATAGTAATAGTATATTACTATTATAGTACATAAAGTAATAATTATTTTATTATTAAAAATAACAAACATATTCAACAAAAGTCGTTAAGCCACGCATAGCCTTAATTAATATCATTTTTTCATAATATATTTCAATATATCTTAACATAGAAAATATAGAAATAATATATATATATATATACAGTAAAACCTCTCTATAAGAAACTATTTTTTTTCAGTACTTTTTTTCTTATAGAGAGGTTTTCTTATAAAGAGGTTTTTACTTTTCCAATGATTTTAAGAATTAATTTATAATTGAAAATGCATTATATAACATATATGGTTATATATATATAGTATATTTATTTATATTTATTTAAAAGTATTAATCAAAAGAATAGTTTAGAAATTTATTTAAAAATAACATTTATTAATTAATTTTGATAAATTTTAATAAATGTATGGATATACAATAACAATTATTAATTAATTTTAATTCATTTCGAGCTATTTATAAAATATTTGTATGAAAAAAAAATATCTTATATAATAATTAATTTCTATAATTGTTTTCAATATATAATAATTCTATTTATATGTAATTATTTTTTATATTTTGAATACAATAAGTTTCTTATAAAGAGGTTTTTCTTATATTTTTCTTATAAAATTTTCTTATAAAGAGGTTTTTTAATGTGGAAAAGGTTGAATTCCAACCAAATGTGTGAACAATTTTCTTATAAAGAGGTTTTTCTTATAAAGAGGTTTCTTATAGAGAGGTTTTACTGTATATTAATGTAACTATTTTAACTATTTAACTATTTAACCTATTATAATATTTACAAACATAGACAAATTTAAAATGTTAAAGGTTATAGTTATATTATATTAATTATCGTAAAAAAAGTTTAAAAATGTCCAAAAAAATAATAATAATAATATTTACTTATTGACCTACAAATAGCGTATACATATATATATATATATATATATATGTATATGCCTATAACAAAAATATAATAACATAGTGCCATACTCTGACAGGAATTGTGTGGAAGTTGCAGAACGTCTCTACGTAGGTTGTTTGAAGCAATGCGGCTACTACAAGTGAACCTGTATCGCTACTACAATAACACACACACAGACACGCAAATAGTATTCCGTAC
This sequence comes from Osedax fenrisi, assembly GCA_964019155.1. Classification (NCBI taxonomy): domain Eukaryota; kingdom Metazoa; phylum Annelida; class Polychaeta; order Sabellida; family Siboglinidae; genus Osedax; species Osedax fenrisi. The sequence goes on from OZ025239.1 coordinate 77,292,403, forward strand.
TACCTATTGTACGCCATGATAGTATACTATAGTATATATATATATATATATATAGTATAAATATATATACACTTGCTTTACGCTAATAAATTATCATTAATTAGCGTGGGAATTATTTCATTTATTTTTAATTCGACGTTAAATCACCTATACAATGTATAGTATACATATATATATATAATTGTCCGAGTAACACAGTTGGCTGAGGCGTTAGACACACTGATAGTAGGACGCGTGTTGAAACAATATTAATTAATATTCAGAAGTGATGTTATACGAAGGGACATTGGAGCTTATAAGTTAAACTGGGTGGAATGAAAGTAACAATAACGATATATTACGCGAATTTTTTCACTTACAAAAATACGTCGTCACTATACGAATGATCAATACTAGTTTACGCTACACCGAGTAGGGGGAGGGGCGTGTCCTCATAAGTGTACGCCTACTTCTCGTGTTCGTACGCGTTCGCCCCATCGATATAAAGAAAGTGGACCTGTGCAATTGAATGTAGTGTATGGCACTATCCGCTACGAGCGCTGCAGTCGAAACCCACTATCTGACCCACTACTTTTTATTTATAATAATATTTATTTATACATATATATATATTGATAATTACTACCAATTTTAATGTATTATCTATACTAGAATTAAAATTATATATTTAAAATACATCATATCTACATTCCTCGTAATTTTGTATATTTAAATTGAAGATATCATATTATTTTATTGATATTTATAATCTAAATCCATTGATATAGATGGAAGTCACTTTAAAATATGTTGACGAAAAGCCTACTGATTTAATATTTGACATATATAATATGACTAATATCCAATCAAAATCACTTATAACATGTTGTTAATTTATCGATAAAAGTGCCATTCACGTATCTATCTATTATATGCATTTGTGCGTCAATTGCTTATCCACTTTCTTTATATCGATGGTTCGCCCATGACATATTTCACTTTAAACATTTATGATGTCATGTTAGAGTGACGTATGTACAATAGATAGCTGTGCTAAATAGATAGATGTGCGCACACTATGTTTCACTAGGCATCTACTTATAGTATGTGTGTTCTTAATACATTGTTCTTAATACATCGTTCTTAATACATTGTTTCCCCTACATTTCCGTATTAGTGATATGTAATCTGACGCCAACATATACCCATAAACCTCGCTAAACCCATGAATAATAGACACGACGAAACAATTGCGAAGTAGAAGGCATCGTATCAGATGATATAATTCATTGTAATTATTAAAACCATGCTCTTTTATTATATATTACATAATGAATTGATAATAGTAATTATATATATATGCAGTATATAATAGGTACAGTATATAATATACTATATAGTATCACATGAGTGTTAATCACATATTTAATTATGTATGGTGTCTATTATTATAGTAATAGAGAAAGCTGGTGTTTACTATTCTGTAACATATATATATGTATATATATTTATATATGTATAATAATAATATCAGAATTTAGGCATGACCGTGGTAAACGAAGAAGCGCGATGCTTATCTAGTCATTATATATATATATATATATATATATATATATATATATATATATGTATATATGTGTTATATGGTTTAAAACAAATCAAATAACATTAGCTAATAATTATTGTATTGTTAAATATACTACCATTTAAAAATTAATTTGTTACTATACATTTACTGGGAATAGATTGAACATAATCAACATAGAACTGTAAAAGATTACATTTAATATTTGAATACCTCGATAGTCGATGTTTCACATAGGCTCGTTTGTTCATCTCCTAGTATTTCGTTTGTCTCTGGAATCAGCTTATTCTAGATTATTCTCCCAAGAATCTTACTAGCTAGTAATGACTAATAAAGTTAATGATTCAGTAGTTAGAGCGTGTCTTCGATTAATCTTTCTTTAGAAATAGGATCACTAGCTATATTTTCCTTGATTTGGGCCATTCTTTTATCATCCAATAGAATTATAGATACTATTAATTGTTACTTATAGAATATATACTTCAAAAACATAAATTATTGTATTAAAAGATTTTTTTTAATTATCATATGAAGACATTATATTAATATTGAACTTGTATGTTATTAATTTTAAAATTGATATATACATGAATATTTCATTGAAATTCAGTTATAAATATAATTATATATTATATTAAAACCCACAGTTTGAAAGCTATTGTACTACTCCTATTATTTATATATTGATATAGAAACAATATATATGATTTAAAATAAATACAACATGAGTGAAAATATGTAAACAATAGAAAATAAAGAAATATAATTATAGATGATACACAATATGTTAATTACGAGAAGATCTCCTATATATCGATATCATAGGGAGACTTTACTTTTATATAGCAGGATATCAGAATGATAAGACGTCAGATACCCAGGCACTTTGGTTTAAACCCTTTCGGCCCAATAAAATAGGTCTTAAATTAATATGTAGGTGCATAGGTGCACCATGGTATTCTATAATTTAGTATACAAAATGACCGTCTCTCATAAAACCTGGATGCTTTAAGAGACCATAGAATAGTTGGTTATAACAAGACCTCCTATAACTGAGGTTATATATATCTTATAGGAGGTCTTAGTTATAAGCATAAATAACAAATACACTTTTTTTTCTTCGTTTTTATGGTTATAAGTAACGACTTCATCAACTTACCTGGATGGGATGAAAGGACTACGTCTAAATAAATTAAAAATATAACAGTACAATATAAATTGATAAGAAATATAAAATAAGGTTTAATATTAGGAATTCCCTTAGAGTTGTACTATTCATATACTAATTTTGAATATTATATAGCATTAGGTATACCTAGGTATCACACCGCAGTACATGTACAAGTAAACACGTTTACTATATTAAATTATTAAAAATACGAATACATATGTTGGTGTTATGATGGTATATACTATATAAAATCGATATAAATAATAAACTATATATCGATGATATATACATGTAACTTATATATATATATATATATATATATATATATATATATATATATATATATATATATTATTCATGTATCAAATATATAATAATATCAAAGATTTTTTAAGGAAAAATGTTGTATAATCGTAAGGAATATTAAGTATAAATTAATTTAAAAGAATGGTATTATAGTTTCACATTAGGTAGTAAACACTTACCTATATAATACATATACATCCTTAATATAACAGGATATACATTTTTATAATCTATTTATAAAGAATTAGCATACTTATGTTTTCTTACTGTGTTAGGAAATCTATAGATATATATATATATTCAAAAATAGGAATAATTATTTTAAGATAAGATATCACGCTATACTTTTTATAGTGTAACATTAACACATAATGGAAATAGTATGACAACAAGGCGAAGTTATATATATATATATATATATATATATATATATATAAATATATATTTATATATAAATATATAACAGGGAGTGTTATATATTAGCTTCGCAACATATTTGATACTATATTTGATATATATAATATATATATCTGCAGTATTTAAAACTATAATAATAGTTGACTAAATCAATGACAAAACGTCGTAATATCACAATATACTTTATTTTACGGGTTATAAGCTTAAACTATATATAGAAGCTATAATAGCTATAGTTCTATCAAGGATATGTCCTTGGTTCTAGCTCTATATTTAAAAGACTCTGACTTTTATAATTTATTTGTCATTCGAATGGATTCGAATAATATCGTTCTTGTATTATTGGTATTTATAAATTCAAATATATTAAATTATAAATACAAATATACATCACATTATATACATACTGATTATATATTTAATGATTAACTTAGTTACTTATTTATTAAATATTAAATTGTATAATCTATATTTCCATAATCATATCAATAAACTTTAGTTTAACTATATATCTGTAATATATTTAAGTTAATTTTATAAATTCTGAATCTAATTTATGAAATATTTTATTAAAAGTACTTTATATAATATACAGTTTATATGTTATACTTCTAATACTATTATATCTAGATATATGTTTTAAATTAATATATTAATTATATATTATACATCTATTTTTTTGAAGTAGTATTATACTAACTTACTAATAGTAAGTAGGTATAACGTACTCTAGTAAAGTTCTTAAAATTAAAATATATATTAAATATGATGAAAAATATTAGTCAACAAATGTTAAAAATGTATATAAATAATTGTTTAAGATGTAATTATAGAGATTATCGCAAAACTACTACTCATTCTGAAGGTTGTATAATATATTATTTATATATATATTATATTATTATAATATAATTATTATAATAATTATATATAATATAATTATTATATTAAATTATATATATATATATATATTATATATATATATATATATATATATATATATTATTATAATAATATATAATCATTATAAACATAATAATGTATATGATATATTATTTATATGTAGATATAATATTATATTTAATTATATATTATATTATATTTAATATACACAGTTTTTTTCTTAATCATATTATTATATGTAATACTAACTTTTAATATTATAATATTAATATTTATTTATATTAATAATTACCACACAAATATACAACCTATTAATTAAATGATTAAGATATTATTCTAAATAAATAATGAAGTCATACTCTCGTTTTGCTCTAATTTTTGTATTATTTTAATAAACATTTACTTTATGACACATTCTAATGTTTATATTTATATATTATATCTATTTATAATAAATAACTAAATAGGAATATACATTTACGTAGGTGAATAATAATATAAATGATGTGTCTACTAATATTAAAAAGTCTATTCATATCATTAAGAAGTAATGTAAGTAACGCCCATTCTAGATAAACCCAAGGATAAACGGACCCAAGCGAAGAGTAGAACAGAAATGTTCAGCTACGCACAAGATCTCGAAGACGAATCCTACAAATTAGATTCCGCGTCGATCGGAAAAGATATGAAAAGGTTTCATCTTTAGTTTAACCTCTGCGATTCACTCACTATAGTAAAAGAGGAGATGGTTCCGTTTTGTACTTACTCTTAGGTGATTCCGTAGCTGTAGTTCGTAATTAATCTGTCGCTAATCTATATATGCCATGCCTATTAATAAATGATAATAATTATTATTTATTAGAAGTATTTTCTTATGATTCGTATAATAAAATAGATAGGAATAAATTTTGCATTCTAATTTCTTTTAAAGTGATTAGAAATAAAATATATATTTTGAAGTTGCGTCGCCTTGTAACTATATCCCCTATTACGTTAATCTCGCTCGGTGACAAGTCGTAGCTCGTATCTCTAGCGAGGTAGTTATTACAAGTACAACATTCTTTTATTTTGTGTAGTCCTTTCATCCCAACCAGAAACTTAGATGAAGTTTTCACTTATAACCATATGGCTCTAATATCCCTTCGAAGCCGCTCTCATGTTAAGGCATCCGTGGTTTTAACGAGAGCCGATCATTTTTTTATACGCAATTATATAAGTTCATTACTACTTTTAAATATTATTGTAAGACCTATTTTATTGGTGCGGACGAGGCTCGAACCCTTGTCCTACTACCTGTGTATCTGACGTCTTAACCAGCTGAGCCACACAGGTAATCATTAATATAAGTTATATTATATAACATTCATTAATGTATTACCTACGAGTGGTTAGCATTGTCTATTGTGATATGACTGTTGAATCTGGTCATGTTTGGGTGACTTTTTAATAAAATAATAGTATTAATAGTATTAATATAGTGTAAATAGTATTCATATTATATTAATAATGTATAATTTAATAATACAGTATTCATATTTATTTATTCATTCTTTATTAAAATGTTCTAGTTTAAAAGTTGAAAACTATTTTCTACTCTCCTATTTTCATGTCAACTTTAATATGATTTTGATTATTACTTTATTTAAAAATAAATATAATCTTATCTCATGTTATCTCATGTTATCTTATGTTATCTAATCTTTATGTTATGCGCGTAACAGAGAGATTGACCAGCACTACGAATACCTGAAGAAGAGGACCATTAAGCACAAGTTCTTCCGAGACCCACAGAAAGTCAATCTTCTCACGTGGTCGGCTAAGGAACAGATTAGGTTCGTGTTTGTCTCAAACTACGACCGATAGCGATAGCATTTGTATGACCTTTAAGAATGAATGTTCCTCAGAATTAGTTGTTTATTTTTAATTAAACTTATTTAAATCTATTTGATGTGGTATTTATTTATTTGATTTTTTGAGATGTTTATTATAAAATAAACTTCCGTCCGGTATAGATGTAACTGATTAACTATTTTTGTATCATTTTTAATTACCACCTATAATATATATAAATATCATTAAGAAAATATGATATATTTAAAACTAAAACATAAAATTGGTCCATAAAGAATGCCCATAAGAGTAACATTTATCAATATTAATTAATATTAATTAATAGATGACGAAATGATTAAGGGCCGGCGCAACACCCCGAGTTTAACATGGTGGAGATAGGAAAATCATGGAATACTAAAAATAGATTCAATCTATGTATACTTCAAAATATCAACTAATTTTTTTTATATATTATATAACTAATATTTACAAATATAACTATCGAGGATGATAATTAGATTATTAAAAATATATTAAAAATGGACTAAAATTATACATATTTCTAGAAAAAAAAATATGCAAGAAATTTCAATAAAATATAAAAAATATTATATATAATTGAATAATTTATTAGATTTATATAGTTATATCTGAAGAGTAACATAATATTAATATTCTGTGAAAATGTCATGGCATTTCAATAAGTATTTCTATAATTATATCCGATTATAATCGGTTCAAACATAGATGGTACAGTTTTTTTTTATTCAGAGATATTCACGTTTTAAAAATTAGAGATTAGAAAATATTATCATATTTATATGAACTATTTTTCGAGCTCGTATTTATAAATGCTTATTTATGTCATTTTAAAGCACTTTTATGCACTGTTCTATATACCATTTTAAAGAGAAATAATCAAATATGAATCATAATTTATGATTATTATATAAAAAATATTTAAAAAAATAATATTTTATTTACAAAATATGGGTGTTGCACTTAATGAAAGGGTATAGGAATATTATATTTCACACTGATTAGTACACCGGAGTATCATATTAATTCTATAAATTCAAGTTGTAATTCTATTCATTCCACGTATATATCATCGATATAAAGAAAGTGGGTAAGCAATTGAATGTAGTGTATGGCACTTAGCGATAGAGGCGCTGCAGTCGAAACCTACTACTAAATACCTACTAAATTTTTAATTATTATTATTTATTTATACATATATATTTATAATTACTACCAATTTTAATGTATTATATATACTAAAAATAAAATTATATATTTAAAATACAGTATATCAACATTCGTAATTTTGTGTATTTAAATTGAAGATGTCATGCTATTTTATTGATATTTATAATCTAAATCCATTGATATAGATAGAAGCCACTTTAATCTATTTCGACGAAAAACCTACTGTTTTAATATTTGACATATTTAATATGACTAATATCCAATCAAAATCACTGATGCCATTTTGTTAATTTATCGATAAAAGTGACATTCGCCTATCTATGTTTTACATGCATTGCGTGCGTCAATTGCACAGGTCCACTTTCTTTATATCTATGATATATATATATATATATATTTATATATTTATTATATATATATATTATAAATGTAAATTAACTCTCATATGAAGACATATACCAAATTGCTGTCGCTTCTATCGTTACGGAATCATTAAGTATAATAACACACTCGTGCATCAAACACATATACGGCAAAATCCCATGCATCACGATCCTTTACATCACATACGCGTGCATCATACTCATGCATCACCAGCCTTTACATCACACACGCGTGCATCATACTCATGCATCACCAGCCTTTACATCACACACGCGTGCATCATACTCATGCATCACCAGCCTTTACATCACACACTCGTGCATCATACTAATGCATCACCAGCCTGTAAATCACACACGCGTGCATCATACTCATGCATCACGCGCCTGTACATATGCGTGCATCACACCAGATATCTGAACGCAGAGTTCCCCGAGGAATGGACAGCACTACGGATCGCCGAGAGTTTCCCAGTCGATGAACAGGGAGTTCGTAAGTTACTCAGGTTCAGTGTTACCTCTATTGTAGAATAGTGCTTTAGATAGGGCACTATATCATCAGATCAGACGTGTTAGCATTGCTGTGTACTATTATGCTTTACGATGACTATCTGTATTATAATTATATATTTGAATTATATATTAAATTAATTATATATTATTTTAATTATATTTTAATTTATATATATATTATTTTAATTATGTATATTTCATATAGATCATGTTAAATTTCAGCCTAGCCGAATTTGTCAAACCACATTTTTTTTGTTGAAAATTTAATTAATTTATATATTTTTTTTTTTATATATTCTCAACACTTGTGAGATTTTAGAATATAACGATTGTTTATAATGATTACCTTGCCTTTCCTTCATATGGTTTTAACATACCTGTATATGGAGGCCTGTCTTATAGTGCTTACAATTCACAACTCTAGTATCCCATTGCTCGAAGCATTACTATGTTCTTATGTCTCTCTCTTATTAGGGTCTAGCATCGTTTATCTGCATTATTAGTATTACTATATTGAAGCGAATCTGTTTGATACTTACTAGGTACATTTATTTTACGTTGTTTTATTGTTCCTAAATTATGTTTTACAAGCATCGATTATAATATTCATTATTGAATTCTAGTTTATCGGTGTGTTATTTTGTAGACTATATTTCTATCAGTATTGATATATTAGATTCCTTATCATACATATATTTAGTGTTAGATTTGTTGTATTTATTTATAAATATATTAAATAAATCAATGTTATATTGTATTCTAGTTAATTTCTAGTTAATAATATTAATTATATATATTAAATGATTTTTTCATATTGTTCAGAAGTCAATATTTGAATGTAGTATAATGAATTTAGTACAAATCGATGCAAAAACTCGTTTTTATATGATGATTTATTTCCATATGATTATATAAAATTCATAATATAATGTAATACACATTATATATTTCATAATATTAATATTAATACTATAGAAAAATATCTTTCAATTCAAACCTAATTTATAAATAAATTCATATTTTTTATAACATATTTATAAAGAAACACATATGTTAAAAAAACTATTCAATGAATATATATATTTGGGAGGACAACATGTTTCCAAGGCAGAGATGAAGAGCAGACTCTCTATTATAATATTATACTAATTATAATTATAATAATTTATAGATACTACTTCACTGTTTTTGATTCAAAAAAATATGTCAAACCTTTATATAGACAAAATGAATATCATTTAAATTAATCAACTGATTTAATAAATTGCAATATATATATTATATATATATCACAATATCATACATATTATAATATTATATTATATAGTTATAAATAATTAAGTAATATATTAGTATTCTATTTTTTAGAATAATTGTTACCATTATAAACAATAAAATGTTAGAAAAATATTTTAAATAAAAATCTTAACAATAAACATATATTATATATATAGGTATATATTTATTTTTCTTTAATAATAAAAATGTCTCATTACATATGGTTATAGTTACCAAACATTCATGTAATTATTGTACATATATGTTGTTTTATCATTTATAAATCATATATATTTTAAATTAAATAACTTTGTTATAATCTAAAAATTATGCTTATTGACATAGATTTCCACAAAATTACAAAACAGTAGCTTATAAATATATCATTATATCATAATATCATTAATATAATCATAAATTCATATAGATACATAGATATTTAATACACATCTGCGTATAGTGTTCCAAAAATGTAGAGAAAATATAGCTGATATTATCTAAGACAGAATTTATTTAAATAATATTTATACCAATTCATTTATTTGCATTTAAAATGTACATTATCGCGTTTTATATTCTTAAAAACAATAATAGCCTCCTTTAGCTAAAGAGGTCCCTACTCCAATCAGTTATGATATTATATAACATAACTGATGTTGTAAAATGTTTTAATTTCTCATTATTCTTTGTTTATTTAAATAACCTATGGCAGAAAATATCGTTAGAAAATATTCATACTTATACTTTCAATTATATATTTCGACTATATTCGCTTAAATAAACTATCCATCGCCTCCATTTCAAACGTCTACAGATCGTCGTTCAGCAATCCTAGTCGGCTAGAAATCAAGCGCCACGACCAAAGAGTGGCGTCGGCCATGCAGAGTCTGTCGCGAGCCAAGAAGAGCGCGGTACCTCTGCTGGAGAACGCTAGCGGGGCCGACCACTTGCCCCTACCGTCCGGGCCCGCCCCCTCCTCCGATGAGAGGCTACCCGCCCCCTCTAAACGCCGTAAGATGGGGCTCTACGAGTCGCTGGTCACTGAGAACGGAGTGAAATCTACGCGACCTGTCACTCAAACCGGAACCGATCGCAAACGTAAACTTCAACTTAAACCTAGTTTTAATAAATATTAATAATCGGCGTCATATCATGCACTATTTTAAATGATTATTTCACGACACTCAATAGCCATGCTTTACAACTTGCTTGATAGCCCGCCCTCCCACCCGCCCGCTATCTCTTTACCTGTAACGTATGTTGTAATTGGTATTTATTCCTCATTTGTCATTTTTTATAGAAAATAACTATTTTTGATAGGTTGAAAATTTAATTTTTGTAATAATTTTGTATATTTTTTTTATATTAATATTTTATACTAAACAGTAATTGGCAAAAAGCAAATTTTTATGATCGTCAATCGTCGATTATGATCATTGAAAAATGCTCGATCGTAGTGATGTGCTAACGATCGACTATTAAATAGGTAATGATACCAAAGACCTTGTAGATAGATAGTTGTGCTATCAAAGCCAAGATACATAGTAGCCTATTGTAACATGTCACTTCACACAAGTGTATAGGACATATGGGTATTTAATTATATCATAGATATTAATAATATGCTAAACATATTATTATTTTATGTATTTATTACAATAAAAATATCAAATGTATGTATACATTTATTAATAATATTAATATTATTTATAAATAGGCTCATTATTAATTTAGTAAACATTTAATAGGCTATTTCTTGTTATAATAAATTCTATTTTGTATAATAATTATAATTCATATAAATTATTCAATAAAATAAATTTGAGCAATCTAATCTGTACTACATTTTTTATTATAACTTTTGTATTAATTTTATTTTAATAAAAATATAATATATATATTATAGAATTTAATAAGCTTTCCAATGATACTAATTTTATTATAATATCATTAATATAAAAAATGTCATTCCCTTAGTTATTGTCCCTTAGTGGGTCAAAATGTCACGATCTAATATTTCATAAATTATATACTCTATTTATACATATGCTCAAAATTATATATATATATTTAAACAAATATACATACAATTTATATAAATTATATTGTATTCGAATGTTTAATTTTAAATTAATATTAAAATATTTATATTATAATACATTATTTTAAGTATTTAGCATTATATGAATCTAAAAGTAATTATTTTATCTAATAATGATTATATATATTAAACATTAAATTCGTTTACTAGGTTAAGTAATTATATATTATATGACAAATTTAAATAAAGTGTATGTAATTAAGAAAGAAAATTATAAATATGACCAATTCAAAGAGCGTGTCTTAATAAATCAATAGATCTTTAACAAATACAATTTTTAGTTATTGATTTACCATGATTGACCTTGGGCTATGGTTATATGTATAGTAGAATACTATAAGTTGATCAAAATCCATGGAATTTAATCTAAATTTTTTAACATTTATAAAATAGAAAAAAGCTAGTAAATAAAGCAAATCTTTACAATATCATTAAATTTGAGTATATGAAATATATTTGAAAATAAAATTAGTATTTTCGAATAATTTCTGTGTAAGCATTCATATATGTTTTATGAATATAATACTATAGAAAAATATCACATGATGTATTAGGTAATAAATGACCTTTGTATAACACACATTATAATGATAGCTTATAAACTGTTATCTTAAATATACTTTGTACACTGGTTACACACACAATAAATAATTATTTTATCCTTTTCCAGATCCCGATATTTTTATATATTTAATTACAATTTTATTTGAAAATTCGAAGCAATACAAATGTATTATAAATTGTTAATAATTGTAAATAATATGTATTATATTTCAATAATAAATTGAAGTAAGCCATAAGGGGGGAGGCGCGCGTTCATCTAACCAATGCTAATTTAGCTCTATCTAAAAACGTTAAGGATAAATAACTAATGGAGATAATTACATAATTTTTTTTGTATTCAACAGATACTTTCCTCCATCATATAGGATCTGTCTTTTTATAAATGTACTTAATTTAAAATATTGTAAAAAAATAGTCTCAATTAATTAAATATTTATTTTTAATTTTTTTCATTATAATGCAAGTTTATCATCATTTATTTAATTAATATAAAATATAATAATAAATCCAACAGGATTCCTATAGATGTAAATGTTTTATATTTATAGTAGAAATTTCAGATAAAAATAATACAAATTAAAAAAGTAGTAGGCATTTACATGAGGTTACTAAGTGAAATAGTAGAAACTTTAGAAAATGACGTTCAAAGTTTTGTTAATTAAACAAATTTTCACAAAATATTATAAAATATATATATATATATTACGTTTATATATACAAATGACAAGTAAAATATAATGCTATACAAACAACACTGAAACAATAATAATTAGTACTAATATAGAGTAGTACCAAAGATTTTCCGAAGCAAAGATATAACACTCCCTATTCATGCAACGTAATTTAGTAATATCCCTAACCGCTGCTAGCAGTAGTATCGAAATCACTGAAATAGATTTAGGTTCGGTTCTGTTTGCATACAAAAATGTTTTCATTGCTCTATTAAATTATATGCAATATAAATTAGCTTTTACTCACTAAATATATACTTATAGCATTTAAGACATACATATCATATTTGTTTATTATATATTAGTAATGAACACTTAGTTTTCATCATATAAATATTAATTTAAAGCATATTATTTAACATTTTAAAAGTGTATAGTTAAATACGAATTTACATTATAAACAACACATAGTTCCTAAAAGTAACCCGCTATAGGTGGCACCAGGGTATTTTGTATACAAATTCGAATTACACGATTTCGCGTAAGTGTTATATCTTTCCTTCGGAAAATCTTTGGTAGTACTCAAATATATATTATAATTAGATATACAAATAAATATATGTATAGAAGTTATAAAATAGACAAATATAAATTTATATTTATAGTAATAGTTTAATAATAGTTATAAAGTATTATAAAAAATAAATAATGAGTAATTTAAAATAAATAAAGAATATAACGTATTGACTAGACAGAGCTAATTATAGAAAGAACATTTCAAAATCGTCTGTTTGGAAGGGTATCTTTTCAACTAATGATATCTTGTTATACACATAAGTGATTTGTTTATTAATTATATAGAATATATCTATAATCTATGCTTAATGTAAAAATATAAATTTGTTTAGTAAAATATTTGTATATGATATCGAAATATACAATTAAATGTGACAAGTATTTACAAAAAATCCTGTTAATTTCAAATAATTATTATATTGATTACGCTTATAAAAACACTTTATATTGATATAAATACTCTAAAATAATTAATGAAAATTTACAAATATATAAATAAGATATTAAACATGGATAATAAATTGTTGTTGTTAAAATAAAAATATTAATCATATTTTAACTTTGATTAAGATCTGAGGTCTCGGGTTAGAGGTTGGATAACCCATATGAGGTGGATCAGGCCCCAAGGGTTAGTCATTCCCTTAATGTAGTGGTATTGACATATCCTGACATAAAAACCAGCATAACCAATATAGAGAATTAGAGAATTCTGATCATCTAATTATACTACGAATCATTAAGGCTTTAAAAGAGGATATATAGAAATAAAATATGCTACAGTATAAATACAAATATTTCCAATAATATATATATATAAATTCAAGACTGAATTATACAATGAAGATATTGAAGTCATCTGGAACTATCTACAGGAATATATATATTTTATATTTATTTTTACCAACATATATATGACTATTTTTATAATTTATATAAAACAGCTTATGAATTGAAAAGTTACTCTATTTACAGTTTAAATATTATTTATAAATGAATCTGCATATTACTGAATAATACTTATTAATATAAAATGTACAATATTTAATGATTACGGTATCCCCTCACTAATACAAATATGTGAAGAAATTTAGAAATAATTATGATATATATATTTGATATGGAAGCAAACTTATCCTTGGTATTACAAGTTTATTTTATATAAAAATAATGTAGATATATTAAATAAATTGAAATATATGACAACATATTATTATGATGTAACACTTAAAAATTCTAAGACTAGGTTATATAAACAATGGAATTTAAAATTAATTATCTTATGTATAAAATAAACAATATTAGGAATTTGATGTTTATTTCATAAATATTATATAATACCGAACAGGTATCTAGAATAATAATTGATTAAGAAATAAATAGACGTAAAATATATACAGAATATATAAACTTGGTGATATATTATTAAACAAATTGTAATGGTATAAAATAGATGTCAACATACGCATATCAATGTCCTATGAACAAATAAGTAATGGAATCCACAAGTATTATTGGTGATTTAATGTTATTAATGATTTCCTATTTCTCAACGGCCCCAACTTTCATAGCATAACTATTTCCATTCACGACAGCTTTAGCTCTAGCTTTCATGGCTGCAATTGACATATGTCTAGCATTGGTCATTTGTTCTCTTTTCATTTCCAGAGACATATTAGAGGCAGGAGATAGTCCGAGACAAGCTCTGAATACATTCTCTATGCAAGCGCGTTGTCTAAAGAGGGCATTAATAACGGGCGCTCCAGCGGGTACTAAAGGTGCTTTACATAAGTAAGATAGTAGAGATAGAACAGAGTTAAATCGTTCGTAGGATCCACCCTCTACGCTGTATTCGATACGTTCACAAATCTCAGCTAGAATCACCAGATCGAGGATAATAGGGGCGGCTAATAAAGAGTCTTCACAAGTGTTATGTATAACAATGGTAGAATGACCTCCCAGCATTAACTCCGAGGTGTATTCGTCCATGGCTCGTTTACTGTCACCGACGTAGGGAACATACTTGATGACAACGCAATGATCGGGATGCTCACCAGGGGCATATAGTTCATGGTTCGACGCTACCATATCATCTACTACATTCGATTTCGAGATCTGTTATGAAATATTTCATCATTAATATCAGAGGTATAATTATTAAGTATTTTTAAAAACATATTGTACATTATATTATATAATTAATACACGATACAAAGTATGTAGAATATTCAAGTTGATTGATAACTAGTTCTATAAACAATTGATAAATGTCAAGATTATAATCAATCATTTTAAATATAACAATATATCTTATATAAGAAATGCTTATTAAGCATATTATATATATATATATATATTTACATTTTATAGTGTAAATTATATAAATTTGTTAATAGAATTATTTTAAAACGACGAAATTAATAATTATCTTATTAATTAAACATTTGTTTTATAATGCATTTAAAAATCATAAAAACTATAATGCATATTAAATATATGCTAACCTCCTTAGACTTGAATTGTTTTGGTGCGGAGAGATTCTTACCATCATTGTTACCAAGATGATTGTACGAGACAATAGAGGTAGGTTTGATACCAGCAGATACGAGGAAATCAACCAGAACAGACTTCAGTTTTGTTTGACCAGATTTGAAGTCATCTCCGGCAATGTAAACTCTGTGCTTCTGTGCTAATTCTAATACACCGGGTACAAATGTATTCTGAGGAGAACCTATGTAATGTCACATAGTTACTTTACCATATAAGGAATGCATGTATGCACACCATCTATCAATCACTCAAATGTCATTTCTTATATAAGTTAACAAATCCATTTGAATAATTCTATACATGCATACAAATACAAATATATAAATAGAAATAATGTGATTATAATGAGATGATCGATCGAACCATTAATATAAGTGCATCCTTCTAGTATACTGGCAACAGCAAACACAGTAGAAGGGGACACCTCCTCTTCTCCTCTCTCAATGGACGCTAATAATGTCTCAGCTGTATCGTTCAAACCAACACCTACCTCACAGAATCTTTCAGTATTAGCAGTCCAAAGTATAATTACCTAATTGTTGATTGTATCGATATAGAACTCTATAGAATGTATCTCTTTAATGAGTTCAAACCTTGTCCAGTTTCTCCTTCTGTTTAAATTCACGGATATCTTTACGGATTTGCTCTAGGTGATCAGCCTTCGATCCAGGTAGAACATTATCAGCTCTATCCGATTGGTTAGCGGCAATGAAGTCCGGGTAGTAAATAGAAGGACGAGGCTTCAAGTTAATCATCATAGGACGTAGTTGTTGTTGTAGGGCGTAATCAACGACTTCCGCTCTCTTCATCGAGTCAGCCAGATTCAAGGCCGAGATATCCCATCCTAATAATGGGTTAGCGTAGATATAGAAGTGCCATTTAAGCGGTGTGTGTATGACTAACCATCAAAGATGATATCATTGGGTGCTACCATTGGCATTAGGTCTTTAAAAGCGATATTCACATCTGAACCGTTCTCACTGCATTGCCCTAGGCAAACCGTACTGGCTTGGGTTAGAGAACCGTAATAGTTGGCTATATGTTCACCTTCTTTTGTGTTCCAGGACAGACAGTGTCTGTATTGTAGTATAACAACAATAATATACATAATTCACTGGTTTTATTGATATTTACTAATATGAAAATAGAATATAAGCTAGTAGGTAAAATATAAAACTATAAATATATATATAATAATATTAGATAAAATATTTACTTCGGAAGTATTAATAATTAAATAAATAAACTACAAAAATGATATAAAATTTGTATAATCTACAGTAATTAACTTATAAATAGTCTACATAAAAGTGTTATCTCAGTGACGCCCTCGAATCACTAACTTATTAGCGAGAGTGGCGGCGGTGACCGTGGATCCGTTATTGCCTCCCCAACCGACCAGCATGCAGCCGACGCGAGGAACGCGACGCTGAGTTCTGAAGTTGTAGGTGGTCTCGCGAGGCGTCGCCTCAACGCAACCGTTGGCATCCCTGCGTACGTCCGTGGTACGATACACGTACTTGGATTCAATGTACTCGTCCGAATACGTAACGTCTTCGCTGTTCACGCGCACTTTATCAGTCATGATGATGATGTCGGGCTGGCTCTGTGTAAACGACGAGCGTGTTGATGAACATGAAAAAATGAAGCGTTAATGAAAGAGATTATGTTTGTTTATACATAGATGAAGTGCATAAATACTTGATATTTACTACTTGTCTCGAATAAACAATAATAATATTGGAATTATGTTAAGTAAAACAATTCAATTTATGTACACTTTTTTATGTTTGTATATATATATATATATATGTTTCTAAATATAGACTTTGTATATTGTCTATATATCAGATAATAATAGCAGACTTTTTTCGAAAGATGCTACTTAAATGTCTGTTACTATTATAAAAAAAGTACATATGTACCAACTATATTGGTATTTATTCTATAGATACACTATTCATATAATTCCACATATTATTATTAAATGATTTATATGTAAATATTTAATATGAATAAAATTACATATTATATATTTTTAGATATTTTAATATATTAAGGTTAAATATTTGTATACTATCAGTTATTTATATAGATAATTATTGCATAAGGTATAGATGATTAATTAACAATTTGGATTATTATTTATTTATTTATTAAAATTAATATAAATAATATATGGTTAATGTTATATTAACTTAATGTAAGTGATATTTTTTATATTATTTTTTTTAAATGTGAGAAATAGGTCAAGTAGGGCGTGTCTAATTTCAATATGTACCGGCTATCAACTAAACATCTTATATTTTATTAATCTATATATTATATAATATTATATATATACATATACATTTATATAAATACATCTGTATAAAATATGTAGTGAAAGTATCATAAATGTTAATAATTAATGATGGAGAATATAAAATATTAGCTATTATATTGAACCCGTTTGTTTTGATTAATCTTGCCGGGGTTAAATTTAAAATATGTTATATTTATCACTATATTATTTATAAGTGTTACAATTAATATACATATATTAATATATATATATATATATATATATATATATACATACTAAATACATGTTCATCTTAAAGATTAGATAATCATGTACACTAATGTGTCAATACCGAAGCGAGTATTTTAAATTTGAACTCACAAATTATATATTAATATATTAATACTATTTAAAATAGTAATCAAAACAAACGTGGAATATTCAATACATACCATTATCAATAAGGTGGATTTTTATTGCATTTAGTATATATATATATGTATAATATATTACTACTATTACAATAATAATATACGAGTAAATATATATATATATATATCTAACTGATGATAAAAATGAATATATTATATAATTTTTTTTTTAAATACTATATATTTGAATATTATAATTTTTGTTTAAATAAAATATATAAACATTATATATAACCAATTGTAGATGAATTAATAATACTATTTAATTATATCATATACTATATATCATGAAGTCTTTTGCATAATGCATATTTATCGTAATATGCCATTTGTTGTTTGTAAAGAATTAAAATAATTATACAGTATTTCTCAATTATATTTTCAATTACATGTATTACATGATGTAGTATTATAATTAACATTGCATAATCGTGATAATAAGTATACTACATTATTAGTATTACTCGTAACATAATGCATAATGTTTTATATAGTTTATATAATGACTACTCACGCCGGTAAAGGTTCAGGTAGGAAATAAATTATGGCAATGCCTCCTACAAATCTTATAACATTCCATATCTTTCCTGGCCTGGATGTTATTGTTTTTCTTAAATATTTTGAATTATACAGAAGCTCACGATTTTTATTTGTACGTAAATAGTTTCGTATTTACTTATATATTAGTAATGTATTTAACAAAAGTATAATACATTATATATATAATATTTTATCATATATTATTTTCTGTATTATGTTATATATACTATTTAACAGTGCACTATTTGTTATAAAAAACCTACTATATAAATACGCTATTTTATAAGCCAATCAGACTTGGTTATTTTACACAGTAGCTTCATACGGTATTTTTTAATATTGTATCAATACCATGTTATTGATTATATATATATTCTATAGGATCAAGCCATATATAGATATTATTCTACTACCCAGCAAACAGTAAGAGCAGCATAATAGCAGCATAATAGCATATGCTAGAGCCTCAAATGTTTACATTGTGCTATTATGCTGCTATTAAATGTATATTATGCTGCTATTATGCTGCTATTAATTTGTCACGCTATTATTCTGCTGTTATACTGCTATTATGCTGCCATTATGCTGCTATTAATTTTAAAAGTATATTATGCTGCTATTATAATAATAGCAGCATAATAGCAGCATAATATACATTTAATAGCAGCATAATAGCACAATGTAAACATTTGAGGCTCTAGCATATGCTGTTATGCTGCTATTATGCTGCTCTTACTGTTTGCTGGGTAGATATATGTTATGATAATACTTGATGGCTATATACATCACATGAATCTGGTTGGATGGAATACATATTAGTGATATATATTAATCTATTTATTGCAGAGAATATCCTTGTTTGTAAATTTAGGCTGATGTCGATATACAAATCAGGGGAGAATTCGGAGAAATCTTCGTGAATCAAACTATTTGTTAAATATAACCAATGACCTTGATCTAACACATTTTACACTGTACAGTACACTACATCAATTCTTATACTATAGAAAACGATATAAATATGTATACTATAATGGGTCATATTATATATAAAATATCCTATATTAAATATAAAATGTTCACTACACTTTGATATCTATAGACTAGTTTATAAGTCATTATATTGACATATTATATCAGTAATTAAAAAGCACACGGGATAATATAAACTATATTTAATTTATACTAACTATAGTTAGTATATATCTACATTTAAATACTAAACGTGAACCCGTGATATATATATATATATATATATATAAATAATGTTCTATACTATATTAACGTTCATGTAGTCTACTATAATAGTAGGCTACACGAGCGATGTGCTATGGGAATATGATAGTAGGTTTTTTCAATGAGATACCAGGGAGATACTATAAATTATAGTCTATAATGTACAAAATGTCTAGTGTTTGCCTTCATATGTTATTCAAATAATATGCGGGTATGGTCAGGGCCGGCTTAAGGGGGGGGCAAACCGGGCAATTGCCCGGGGCCCCACATTTTAGGGGGCCTATGAATTATTTAAGAAACATTTTTTTTACTATTTATATAAAAAAATGTGTTCTTAACTGTATTTTTCTTATATATTATTAATTCTAATTAAACAAATTAAAATAATATAATAAATTAATTAAATATGAGTCATTTAGGCCGATTTAAAAAGTGAATTTTACACAAATTTCTAAAATTACACGAAGATATAGTGGAAACAGGTACATATGAAGATGTTGGAGCACATGATAATAGTGATAACCATAGATCAAAATAGTATGAAACAGATTGATAAATATTTTTTTGATAAACTAGAAAGTGATAAATTATAAACGTATATAAGGGAATATTAACCATAGTTGAATCAATTAACAATTTGTAATTTTATAATTAGTTTACGAAAAAAAAAGTATTCTTTTTTTTATTAAAATTAAATATGAGATATATATTAATATCTATTTTAACTATGATTTCTGATACCTGTAAAGGATTATATTGATTATAAATTACAAAAAAAAACGATATTCTATATAGATTTATAATTGTTATAGTAATTAAAACTAATTATATATTTTCAAAATAATTTTTCTTAAAAAATTAATTTTCTCTAACTACTGTTCGTATTAATAAAAGGTGTATCTTCTCATAGTGTATATATTATTATAATTGTGTTAGTGTAAATAATATATATATATATATATATAAAATAGTTTTAATTTAAATAGGAATATTCTGCTTTATAATATTTGTAATAATCACTATTGATGGAAGGGAATTATGTACTTATAATTTTCTACATACTATTATTAGAGAAAGAAATTATATTTATTGAAACAGATATTATTTATAATATATATATATATATATATATATAATCTAAATATAATACTAAAGGCATTTTTGCAATTATCCAACTAGTACTTACAACAAAATGTTTAGATTTACATAACCCTCATCTATATATTTATAGATAAATACACACAATGGCGATATTCGTATTGGAGACAAGAGACAAGTTATCACTGATAACTAAATAATTGAAAAAATATAAAATTTAAAATATTATATTATATATCAGTATACTAAATTCTAGATATATCACATGTAGGCATACCTTATAAGTTAACCTTCATTCGTTAACATTCATATGGTCATCACAAGCAGATTTTATTAGGAATTTATCTTGTGGATTTCTCAAAATCCTACATAATTTATATCTGATATTATATATGTTAAAATATTACGTAAATTAAATTACTAGAATCAATTGATTACATTAATTATTGATTACATTAATGTATTTATTCAATAAAATGCAAGAATTTGAGACTTCAATGTTATAAAAACCGTGGATATAATTACTTTGTGGAGTAAAGTCGATTAGAAAAGTATTACAATTTAGGTTAAATTGAGATAAAAGCGGTAATACAAAATATTGATGCACTCTAAATATATAGGCGAGCATATAAATGAATAAGAGAAGTTGATTAGAGTATACAAACAAAACAAATTACAACATAATTAGTATAATGATAACATATGATCAAATTAGTGAATTTACATCATATAAGAAGTTAAAAATGACTATTTTCTAACAATAGTTGACAACTTAATTGATATATAGGAATACCTACTTATAAGCAGAGCTGGGCACGATACTACAAAAAATGTATAATAGATACAATTACAATTACACACTTTTTTCTTATAATAGATACTACTACAATTACTTTAAAAAAAATCATAGTAGATACAATTACAAATACATTATTTTCTTAGTAGATACATCTTAGTAGATACAAATACATTATAATTATATACAATGTATATATTATATAGATATAAATAATATTTATATATATATATATATTATATCATATAATATATATTTATAATTATATATATAAATATATATTCATCGATGTTGATTTGAAAGTACATATCAAGGAACATTAAGAGGGCATACCAATAGGTACAAGTATTTTCACTTTAAAACTATTTTCTATAAAGTTAACTATAATTTTACTGGGAAACCCCCATACTTTCCGGCAACTTGCCTGAAATATAATAACTTTATAGGGTATCTCATTACAACTTGATAGAAAATGGTTTTAAAGTTACAATATTTCCGGTAAGTTGCAGAAAAATCTTGTTGTGGGATACCCCCTTTATACGGAAATAATGTCCGGAAATGTTTTATAGAAAGTGATTTTCCAGTAATTTGTAGTGGGATACCCCTTTTAAAGTTACTATTTTTCCGGAAAGTTGCCGGAAAGTAAGAGGGTAACCCACTAAAATTGTATTTAACTTGCTAGAAAATAACTTTCTAAAAATATTTCAGGACATTATTTCCGGAAATACTGCTAGTGGGATACCTCCTTTAAAATGACATATTAAATATTTACACCTTATAACGTGTTCTTCAATAGATGATCTAGAATACATTTGTTGATATTTATTGACATTTAATGATGCCCACGATGAATATTTTAGTGTACCAGCGTTTATTTCATCTTAAATCATACTATGAGCCATTACAGACTATAGAGAAATATACATTATTACAATATACTATTTTTCAACTAAAAATATTCAGCGACCTCAACTTTCGAATGTTAAACATGAATATAGTAAATTATCAAATATTCAAAAAATTAATTATTAATATATTATTAATTATTATTATTTAGAATTATCATATTTATTAAAATTATTTTATCTTTTTATCTTTTTCTATATAATATATAATTTTGAATAATATATCAATTATTATACAAAATTTATTATCAAAATAATGTATTTTCTTTCAATAAATATATATAATGGTTTTTGAGAATAAATCACTATAATTGATATATCATAATTTTTAACAATGAATTAATTTCAATATTTACAAAAGATATTTTATTACAAAATATATATATATATATAATGTATATATATTAAAATTAATTTATAAAATGATATTATAAAATATTGATATAAAATAAATATAATGACCAAATGTTATATTATTTAATAAAATGTATCTGTTTAAATAATTGTCTAATACGTAGATACTATTTATGACTAATAGATACGATTACAAATACTTTTGTAATTTTTATAATAGATACAAATAATATTTTTTTTTTATTTATTGAAATCTCTTATATATATTAAATACAAATATATCTACGATACTGATTTATTGCCTTAATAGATACTGTATCGGCGATACTGCCCAGCTCTGCTTATAAGTATATAAGAAATACTAAAAAAGATAATCATGTAGTTATTACTAATTATATAAATAATATGTATATATATATATCATCTGACATCAGCAATTAAGATGATTAGTATATAAGATAATTCAGTATTAAACATACATTATACCATATTGATATACACCTCAAAGGAATGGACAATACAAATATGAATATATATATATATATATATATATATATATATATATATATATGATGAGCTAGATATATCCAAATGTAGACATTTTCATCATAATATATGTAATGGTAAATAATTACACTTGAGAGGGAAGCCTCTCTAAACTTAAACTTATAAATACTTTTCTATGAAATTATCTGACACATTAAATACTTTCAAGTCTGTAACATTATCTTTAGAATCAAAGTTAATTAATAAATTGATAATGAATAAATAATACTGATTTAGAAGAGGAAAGCTAGTAATACAAATATGTAATCATATCATTTTAACTAATTATGTCATTTAATCAATACTTATATCATTTGTATTAATTAATTTATATATTATAAAATATTACAGTGCAATGATTTTAAGTATGTATCGTAATATCTATTTACATCCATAGCGTGAAGGAGAGTGGGACTCCTTCACACGATACATGTGAATAGATATGAAAAAACAAAATTTGTTAAAGATTAGAAATATTTTTACATAATTTGATCACACATATAATAATAATACATCATTTATAAGTATATATATATATATATATATATATATATATTGAAGAGTTATAGATATTAATTAATTTTAGAATGGCCCATTTAATATGTTATGAAATTCTTATGGGGCCCATACGTTTTTTTTGCCCGGGGCCCATATTTTGCTTAAGCCGGCCCTGGGTATGGTAATACCTAGCAGGTATGGTAAGTTACCATTGACTTGTATTGGGGAATATAAGTCAATGGGTAAAACACATTGAAAGTCTAACTGATTAGCTTCCCCAATTGTAGTTGTGTGTTATCATTACAATACTACCTATAGGTATACCCTACTACTTATATTATCTTATCTTATATAGCATTACTTGTATCATTATGATACTATTATACATTACAATATGTTATATTCGTACTGCATACATGTCGGGAATTACAGGCAAGACCTCCTATAACCTCCGGTTAACAAACCGAGGCTATAGGAGTTCTTGTTACAGGGCACTATAACTCTATTGTGTTATATAACTATATTGTGGTAATAGCCTATTACTAATACACCTAACACGTAGGGCATGTAAGCATGCCGTTTGTAGATGATCGATATAGGCCTATACTTATTTTAATAATACATTATACCGACATTGTACATGCCTATAGTAGAATAACAACACATAACTAATGTATAGTATATTGTAGAATACATAGGGTATCTGTTACCTACTGAGGATCGTGTATTGCACTTAGTGGTATGTGTTATTCTACTTGGTGTACGTGGTCATTGGTGTACGTGGTATACGTCAGACTATAGATAACATCAGACTATAGTCAGTTATAATATCCTATAGGATATCCATCATGTATACATGATGGATGTAAGCGATGTGTTCATATAGTAATATATTACATTCAGATAATCGATATAACTGTACATAAATGTGTATATGACATAGGTGATATATATATACGCATACATTTCGGGATATATATGAATTGCAGCAGGCGATGGCCTAGAAATGAAATACAAGTAGGTTTATTTAATTTAATAATAATCTTAGTTTAATAATGATTATCAAATAACTAAGATGATATTCAACTGATGCGAGAACCTATATTATACTCGTATACACCTATATAGTATACACCTATAGGTGTAGCGAATGTATACGGAAATAAGTAGTCTTAAGAAAATCGATAATATAGCACTATTTCCGAGATACAACTCGTTACCATGGTAATAAATATAGGCGATAATTTATAAACAAAATTATATTAATATAAATATATATTATTAAGAATCTATAACGCGTAGTGATATGTCTACACACACACACACAAACGATACGTACTTTTTCAATAAGGGGCGTTGATGAGTTATCTCTCAGTTGGCTGGTTGACTACTAATGATTAAGAACGGCGCGTCTATCTACTATATAGCTGGCTCGGCTCTCGCTACTATAGTCACGCGCACGCACGCACGCACGCACGCTGCCGAGTACTCGTGTACCCGGCAGAGCGCTAAGTACATGTGTTCTAAGCGCGGCACCAACGAGAGAGAGAACAATGCTTAGCGACAGCATTCTCAAGAGCTCGGTGTGGAGTGTGTATCCCCGTGTACTACGCGCTCGTTGTGTAGTGTACACGCTTTTTGAACTACGCGAAAAGTAGTACGGTCGGAGATGTCGAATTTCTAGGATACGCCGTTCACTATTAAACCAAGACCTCCTATAACCTCGGAGGTTATAGGAGGTCTGATTAAACGCGATAGCCTGTTGTACGGCCTACATACACACACACACACATACACACACACACACATACATACACACGCGTAAGTATACCATTATAATAATTATAATACGATATTTCGAAATATATAATTCCACTTGTGTGATTAATTTCTACAAAACACAAAGCATATCGAATTTCTACTAGGACACAATGATGACATACTAAATACACTTACCTACGGTATGCCGGTGGCTACGTATCGGTAAACTAGGAGAATATAGAACCACTAGTGTAGACCAGTAAAGTGTATGTATTCTAGGATATAGAGAGAGAGAGAGAGAGAGAGAGAGAGAGAGTACGTATACGTATAGGTGGTACGACCTATGGACTAGAATTGATGCATGACATTGTGGTGCGTGCGTGCGTGCACGTAGTATCACGTGTGCTGCGCGCGCGCTCACTTGCGTGAGTCATGCGTAGAGTACGAGCGTACCTGACGTAAACACGCTATGTGTGTGTATGTGTGGGTTAATCAATGGGCGCGCGTGTGTTCTAATGTACACGGTTTTTGAACCCGGTAGATGCAGTCACCCGCCCGCCCGCATATTTCTAGGATAATCGCGTTATCAATTTTTTATGTGCTTATATATAAAATAATATATTTTGTTTACGTAAAAGTATGATTCATTTACTATCCATTATATACTTAATAATATAATGATCAAATTAACTCATTTTATGTTATAAAATATCATGGGTTTTTATTTAAATCTATGGCAAAACTAAAATCGATGTTTAATATCTACAAAACGAAAATAATGTTGATCATTCTTAGGATTTTTCCATATATGTTATGTTATTTTGTCTGGTGGAATTGTTTTTAATGAATTATATACATACGTATATATTAAAAGACATAGGTGCACATAAATGCACAAATATATGTGTATACCCATAGACCAATATATATACACACACATACAAACACACACACACATACACACACAAACACACACACACATATATATATATATATATATATATATATATATATATATATATATATATATATATATATATATATATATATATATATATATATATATATATATATGTATATTATTTATATAAAACATATGCATAATAATGTGAATAGTAGCTCGACAGTACATTGAGAATCAGACCATACGGGTCAAGTTGATTGGACGATATCAAACATGCCACACGTTGTTTCATTGCATTATTACACCTGCTATACTAATAAGGACATTGCTTATATATATATGTTATGTTTAAGTTCGTGTTTACAAAACCTGTTATACATAAAGGATAATCAAGGGACAATTATAATTGTATTATTATATAACCAATATAGTTATTATATACTCGGAAGTAATGTTTGATATCAGCCATATGTATTGAGTTCCAGTTATATGTTTACATATATTAAGTACATTATAATATTTATATTATATTATATATAATTAATAAGTATACCTATCTATAGATCGTAAACAAATATATATAGAAGGAAACATAGTATATGTGATATCACATACTCTAATATGTAAATATGAATACCTAATATTAAATTAAAAATACGTATTCGAATTTAGAAATAAAGAACTGAATACAGTGCGAGAGATCTGTCGCTATCGTGTTTCCATATCTCACACCTCTCTCGCTAGTGCTCGCTGCATTACGTAACTGATTAGCTGACTGAGCGGTTGTTACGTAATCAGTAGGTAATCTACATCTACACCATGATACCGATGTTCACATAACACACACACATACACACACACACACACACACTATAGGAACTTACAGTGTATACTTACTTGTATATACCCTATATATAGGGCCTATATACACCCTATATGGATATCATATAGGAAGGGGTACCGTGGAAGTCAACGTTAAATAGTAATTATGTTTATATAGTAACCACTTTAAAGATGGTATATCAGCTATAGGATGTATATTACGCAGAATTCTCTTGAGAAGGGGCACACTATAGTGTCTACACTACACCCCATTATATGTACCAATACCTCATATAACCACGAGGTTATAGGAGGTATTGTATATACCCCTGCACATACCCCTGCACATACCCCTGCACATACCCCTGCACATACACGCGAGAATAGGCCGTGGGTATACGCATACAGGTGACGCCATTTTCCTAAAAGTATCATCGCCCCCCACGTGTCCACTCCCCTATTGTCATTTACCGCACCCACAGTAGTAGGGAGAAAGACAGAGAGAGGGGTGTAGATGGAAGGATATATATATATATATATATATATATATATATATATATATATATATAAACTGAAGATATATACATATAAGAAGAGAGAGGAAGGGAGAGGAGGAGATAGATAAAGATATATATATATATATATATATATATATATATATATATATATAGAAGGATGGAGAGTAGGAGGTAGATGTAACACAACCGGATGTTGTTATTATCTTAGTGGTTAAGACATACGATACCAGAGGGCATTCACCGTACGCCGTACGTCGTATGTTCTTCATATTACGTAATCACTGACACTTAGGTGTCAGGCATATGGAAGAATTTGACCAGTGGTCAAGTATTCTGACGCCGAGAAAGGCGTTATCTTAGTCAGGTATTGGAGTGTTATCTCTTATCTTAGTCAGGTATGGGAGTGTTATCTCTTATCTTAGTCAGGTATGGGAGTGTTATATATTATCTTAGTCAGGTATGGGCGTGTTATATCTTATCTTAGTCAGGTATGGGAGTGTTATCTCTTATCTTAGGTAGGTATGGAAGTGTTATATCTTATCTTAGTCAGGTATGGGAGTGTTATATCTTATCTTAGGCAGGTATGGAAGTGTTATCTCTTATCTTAGTCAGGTATGGGAGTGTTATCTCTTATCTTAGTCAGGTATGGAAGTGTTATCTCTTATCTTAGGCAGGTATGGAAGTGTTATATCTTATCTTAGTCAGGTATGGGAGTGTTATATCTTATCTTAGTCAGGTATGGGAGTGTTATATATTATCTTAGTCAGGTATGGGCGTGTTATATCTTATCTTAGTCAGGTATGGAAGTGTTATCTCTTATCTTAGGCAGGTATGGAAGTGTTATATATTATCTTAGTCAGGTATGGGAGTGTTATATCTTATCTTAGTCAGGTATGGGAGTGTTATATCTTATCTTAGGCAGGTATGGAAATGTTATCCTTTATAGTTGATGAATAGTAGAGTATACTATAGTATCTCTTATCGTATATATATATATATAGATAGGGGATGGTATTTCTTATATAGGGTGGATTATAGGGGACCCATTAAGATATAGCGATAAGTCACAATGCTCCTACTTCTATAATGATAGGTGAATACGATGCACCCGGCATATGGTGTAGTAATAGTTTATTATTAGGTTATCAGGAGGTCAAGGGTTATTATATTTATAGCCCAGAGAGTTAAGTCCGGGGCTACTGTTAACGCCTGGCTCTGAGGCCACACTTGCTAATATTAAAGCGAATTTGCGAACAATAATTGCGGTTTTATCGATAAAACATGTCGGATGTTTGCGAATATTAGCAATTGCGGATTTTCGAACTAATATTCACAAGTTGTGTCTCCGATTTAATTGTAGTCGGTGAAGCGGAACTGCATCCTAAAAGTTAAACATTCCTATTGGAATAATGGTATACCATGACTCTAGCATCGATATAAAGAAAGCTTTCTTTATATCGATGGACTCTAGGCAGGAGGACAATACCCAATCAATGTTAATACAATTTACTTTAGAGAAATCGTATTCAGTAAATAATATTTTTTTTAGGTATAATGTATACAATGTACACACGTACGAGTAGTATATATATATATATATATATATATATATATATATATATATATATATATATATATATATATATATCTATATATATATATAATGATAACTATACACCTATTCACTAACGATTACTTCCGTATTATACCTCATTATTGCTGACGTATACTATACGTCGTATAGTCACGTGTGCATGAGTGTTTGATTACGAGTGTGTGTGTGCGTAAGTGTGTGCGCACGGTCGGGTACATCCACGCATCGGTATGCCATCGCTTGTAGATAAGAGATTGTATTGTATTTCACACACACACTCACACACTCACGCACTCACCGTTACTACACTGGCTTCGATAGATTCGGGTGCACTATATCGATCATCTGATGTTGTGCCTCCGCCGTGTGGCGTGCGGTGTTCTTAACATCACTGAACCGAGATACGGGGGCTTGGCGATTCACCGAAATGTAATGAGCGAGAACAATGCTACTAAACTGGCATAGGTTCACCGTAAGACATTCTCGAGCACTTACACTTCTAGCTGATACTACACTTTTTACATAATATATATATATATATATATATATATATATATATGAGGTATATTAAATAATATATATACAAATTTACCTATGTGTAATAAAGTATATGTATATTATAGGTATATATATAATAATATGTTAACCTATAGGATAATATGGAATTTTAAATAAAAGTGCCAAACTGTATATAGTGTTATAAAAAAGTAAATAAATGAACATTAGTTGATTGATTGATTTATTGATGAATTTCTATTTAAGTTATTACATAATAGTAAGTAAAAAGTCAATTTAATTTCCATAGACCTATATATAAGATAATCCTCTATAGAGGATTATATTGAGCTCTTTACTAATGTCTGACGATAACATACGTCATTGCAATATAAAAATAACTATTATTATAAATTACGAAATATATTACGTAGACTATGCCATATTCTCATTCTTACACGTAATACGCCTATAGTCTACAATTACCGTCCCCATCATATCTCAGTAACTATAAAAGATATAACAAAATAGTTAATATATATATATATTAACTATTAGTAATGTAATGATAATTATGAATAAGTAGGATTTTGTTTTAAAAAATAATAAATTCTACAATAGTTATTTGATAAAATATAATATTATGGTTTTACTTTTTAAATATTTGAATAATAGTTTAGTTTAAATAATTATAAATACTTTATTAATTAAAATAAAACGTAATGCTATACATACTATAGTATGCACACTATATATAGTGTAGATCAATTAAATATTTATAAAAATTACAAAGAGAATTTAATTTGGATAAATAATAACCAATATATCTTAATTATAGCAACCTATATGATTTTCCCATTACCTTCCTCCTAAATTACCCTAATACCGACCACATGTGATTTATTATATCCAATCAAAATAGATCAGTGTTTTATTTTTAAATATTCGTAAGTAGTATGTGTTCCATTAATATAGAATACAGATTCATAACTACATTCGATTATATATACATTGCTTAATAAATAATAGTGTACACTATTTTAATATAAAATATATAAAGTTTAAATATAAATGTAATATTAAAACTTAGATTAAATAATACATAAATTGTGTGCATGTACTATGTAATTCATTACATCTAGTTATATCTGCTATTTTGATTTTATATTATACTATTACAATTAATTCTACCACGAGTATTTTACGGGGGTCGGTAATTGGAGAAAGGGAAAAATATATGACAAATAATAAAAATAAAATTAAAATATATTGTAAAAATAAACGAAAAATGTACGAAAATATAAATAATACAAGTTTTTTAAATGATGGAATTGAAATATTCTATTTCTACTTTAAAAATATTGGATTCTTCTTAATTTTGTAACCTGTAATAGTATTACATTACTAATGATATATATCATAAATATATTAAACTATATAGTTTAATATATTTAAATAATAAATTTTAAATATATTATAAACAGAACATGATAATAATCAAATAAACAAATAATTATTATAATAATACGAAACAAACAAAATAATGTAATAGTTATCACTTTTGAAATCGGTAATAATATTAGGTTACCTACATTATTAATTTTATATTTTAATAGTATGATAAAATTGAAACATATATATATATATATATATATATATATATATATATATATGGGGAAAGTAACCTATTACGGAACTTAACAATAAATGGTATTAACATTTCATGGCTCATTATTTGTATTCAAAATTACAATATATTAATATTTTATGATTATAGATATTATTGTGATTTTAAAATTGCATTTAATCTTTTAATTCCACAATTAACGGTGGTGTATTCCGGATTAGGTACCCATGTGCGAATACGGACACCATGTGTTATAATACGGAAACCCTATATAACACTAGATAAACTATATATTATTGATGAATCACGATTCATGACTAGTCAGACAAATTACAATTATATTATTTATAATTAATTTTATCAATTTATTATAATTAGTAATTAATTTTTAATTTTTATTATTTTGTTAATTAATAATACAATTTAAGTACCTACATAATAACATTTTTAGATTTAGCTTTATTGGTGTTATTAATATTATAACGCACGCGATTTTTATGAAAATCAGAATAGTTCATATATATATATATTATTTTCGAGTAATTATTCGAAAATAAGAAACAATCTATAATATTGAAAATTAATAACCTTCTACTGAATATAATATAAATTAATAGAAACAAAAGTGATATAAACTAAAATTGATTTAACAAAATCCATAGGAATTATTATTTATATACCTACTAGAAATTATTATTATATATATAATATGTATACTTAGCGGAAGACAAAATATTACCCTGTGATTATGGAATATGAAGTTACATTAGGTGAATTAATAATAAAGGTAACTTTAATGAATTAATGGAATTTAAAATAAATTCTGGAGATACAATACTTTCTGACCATATGGTCATACGGGAAAGTCCCCGATTACCGACCCCTAAATGATTATTTGTAATAACTTATTCAATATTAAATATATTTAATTGAAATTTTGTAATTAGGGTAATATTATGGCTATTTTTTCTGAATAATGTGGCTATTTTAAATTTTTGATATAATTATATTTACAAGAATAAACCGGGGGGTCGGTAATCGGATACATGTGCCTAATACCGACCCCCTTCTCCTATTACCGACCCCCTAAAATAATCGTGGTATAAATAATTGTAGTATTATAATATCCAATAAAAAGAGTAGATATACATAAATATAATTAATTATAACACAGATTACACTACTAGCATTACGAACTTACGGAAATCACTAAACTGGCTACCTACAATTGACAACATCAACATTAAACTACTAACTATACTTTACAAAACTACAAAAACAACTCAACCTCATAATTTACATACTTTACTTCACAAACAAACCACTAACAGACAACTGAGACAAACATATAGACTTGACATACCGACTACACGATTACGAAAGTACGGTAACAAACGATTTAGCTGGAGAGGTGCAACTCTCTGGAATAAACTTCCCTAATCCATACGCAAAGAAGATATGTCAATAACAACTTTCAAATATAAACTCAAGGAGCTATTTAAACGTTCCCCACTAAAATACCTCTTATCTAACCCTCTTTGAAATGTAATCGTGTTATTATATTATTATTATATTATTATATTTAAGAATGTTATTTTATTATATTATTTTTACGGATGATCGTTAAATCATCCAGGAACCCACACCTGTAAACTGTTCGACAAACAGTAAAACACATTGTAGAATGTTATATTAATCGTTGTGTATAAATAAATACTATTACTACATACACGCAATTTATTTTTTATTGAATTTATATTTTAATAGTAATATTAAATTTAAATTTAAATAGTGTATATTATTATTTAATATTTATCTAAAAATCAGTATGTATATAATCAACTGGAATTATAGCCGCCGGAACTAGTTTTTCCCAGGGGGGTTTTAAGAAATAAGTATAATTTATCAACTAAATACTAGACTGTCATTATTTTAAAATATATCTTGTAACATATAATAGAGTACAAATTATGATTTATTTTAAATGTTAAAACATATAATTATAATTATACTTAGTTAATTAACAAAATATGAATCCCATAATGAACATATCTAGAATATTTTAAATAAATATGTATATTATAACAAGAATAAATCCCAAAATAGTTTATATATTTATTATGTTATACTTATAAACAATTATGTACAATTATTTCTTTGGCAAAATTCTTTTATAAATTTATTGTTGTCAATAGAATCTAATATATCCTGATGTGCATTGCAGATAGCCAATATGTTTATTTTTGCTGTGTACTTTGTGACCTTCCCAGCAAACAATTTATCGATGCTTTTGGACGCTTTTGAGAATT
>OZ025239.1:77337156-77399399 GCA_964019155.1 Osedax fenrisi
ACAATATCGATTCTCAATCATTTAAAAATATAGTTATTTTAAATATTAAAAATAAATCTTATAGATCTAATTATATTTTAAAATGTGTCGAAAATATTTTGAATTTTTCATAATGTGTTAAAAAGTTATAAACTTTTACATAAGCAACATACATTTTCATACATTTTCACCCTAATTTCACATAATATCGATACCACTGTTATCTCAGAGTTAAAAAAACTACATTTTAAAATAGCTATTATATGTTTATATCTACTTAATAATTATAAATAAAATTTGAAAATATTTAATTGAGAAATAATAAAGTTATGATGATTTATTGTAAGGGTATCGCGATATTCGAGTACTCTCCCCTACCTGGTACCTGGTACCTGGTACAATATACGCGATGATGTTATGATTACAAACCCTTTAGTGGGTATTCGCACGAAACCCTTTAGTATAATAAGTGCGTGACTAAAGGGTTGTAATTTATTATACCAAACCGTTTATTTCGAAGAACGGCATAACTAAAGGTTTACAAACACTTTGTTTAAACGGACATGTTTAAACGGACATCGATTAAAGGGTTTAATTCACGAAAACGAAAGGGTTTTTTTAACAGTGTACGACTTGCGCTGTATTAGCAGGTGTTATTTACGATAAGTTTAATATTATCACGCGTTACCACGGTAACCGTGTACAACGACAACATCACTACAAACCGGTCACGTGACGTATCCCCTACCGTACGCAGGATGCATTAACATGAACAAGGTGAAATTGAACACCAACATACCTTGTGAGATAATGAGTAATTTGAAGTTGTTGCAGGCTTCATTCCTAAAATGCAAACTATCCAAGGTAAACAATCCATCGACGATATTTAAACGTTATATATCTACAATATGTGTGTGCTTCATATATTTCGTTATGTATTTATATCCTATATGATACTATCTTTAAATATTAATACGCTTGTATAGCTTTATATAATAAACACACTTTTATATATACAAAAAGTGCTTACATATTTAATACACGAAGTAGAAATAATATATAGTACTACCTAAGTATGAATAAATATATTATTTAAAATTGTACTTAATATCATATTATTACGATTAATTATTAAATATGTGTGTGTGCGTGTGTGTGTTACCTACGTCATATCGATTAGTGTGGTTTATAATCGTATCATAATTATATATTGAACATTTTCTAATAATATTGAATATCACCCTCGTTCCCTCTTATTTAACCCCCCCCCGCCACCCCGCCACCCCGCCACCAGCGTCTATCTATACCGGAACTAATGAAAGGGCAATACTCCCAGAATTACCAGTTCACCAGGTGGCTGCATGGTTTCTATAGCGAGAACATAGCAGCTGCCCACTACGGTGAACTGGCCGGACGTTATGACCCGGTGGTCGCTAGATTCGGCCAGAGTATCGGTGACGGCAAGACATGCAGTAAGTGTACGCGTGTGTATGTGCGTGAGTGTGGGCGTGTGTATGTGCGCTTGTGGGCGTGTTTACTTACCATGTGGTACACACCTTTTGAATTTGTATATTATAATATAAACTATGTTAATATATATATATATGCTATTCTAATACTACCAATGAATATATTTAGGAATTTTGTATACTCATATTTTATTATGACTTACTTTCAACTATAGTTGTATACTATATAAATGTAAACTATGTAAACTATATTATATGTGTAATATGAAGTATTTATTTGTACGGCGATCAAATTTAGTTAGGTTTATTTATTTGTATAGGTTATAAGTTAGAAAACGTATACATAAAATACAACTTGTATTGCCATTACAATAGATATATTGATAGATAGATATTGGCATATTAATATACAGAATTAGGTCTATAGACCATATATACATATCTATAAATTTATTTAATGAAGTTTAGTTCTGTATATTAATATGCCAATATCTATCTATCAATATATCTATTGTAATGGCAATACAAGTTGTATTTTATGTATACGTTTTCTAAATTATAACGTATCCTAACTAAATTTGATCACCGTAAAAATATATACTTCATATTACACATATTATATATATTTCTTTAATTTAATATTTATTATTTATGGGCAAGTGGGCAATAACAACAGAAAATAGGCATATTATTTTGACGCTCTTTAGAAGAATATATTATATATATATATATTATTATAAATCAACAGAAATTTTTTTATTATTAAAATTCTTCTAATAAATATTACTATTAATATTATTATTATTATTATTATTATTATATTATCATATTTAATATAGATATTAATTATTATTAGAATTGTAAATAAATATCTCTTACATTTATTATTTATTTCATAGGCCCAATGAAGAAAATGACTAAGAAGGGTTAATATGCATAACATCTATGACATATTTATGTATTGTTACTCATACACCCATGTGTTCCCGCACACACACACACACACAAATATATATATATATATATATATATATATATATATATATATATATATATATATATATATATATAGATAATATATCGTTATATTTTGTTGTTATTATTTGATTAACTTTAATACATATTTAAGCAATCGTTAGTTCGTATTAATATACTAGTATACTATAGACGTCTATAGACCATATTAATGAAGTGTGAGGAATGTATTAAAGTAGCTTATCACACACTACAGTGTCGTCAACTAAGCTACGCAAGAGCGCTTCGGAAATCACTCCTCGCAATACGCCGAAAAAGCTTCTATCCACCAGAGTATCGACTACGGCATTGAAACGATGTCAGATGGAAAGAGCGGAGAAAGCGAGTCCGATGGAAAGAACGAAAGAAATATCAGAGAAAGCGAGTCCGGTGGAAAGATCGAAGAAGGCGAGTCCGATAGAAAAGCTCAGCGCAGATAGCTATAAGAACGATGCGGTGAAAACGACGCCGAAAAGAGGTTTTATTCGAATCAACAATGTATTGATTCCGCGGCCGACGTTAGTTACACCCACTATCGAACGCGAGACTGTCGGTGAGCCAGAACCCGAAGTGGTAATAGATACTGTTGTACTAGGCCCTAACCTACTTCAGGAAAGTACTAAACAGTCAACATCCGGTAGTCCTGAACACGTGACATGTGTAACCGAAGTTTCGAAGTCTACGGAGCCTACTAACGTTGGCAAGGTAGCCGAAACTAAGTCTATTATGTCTACTAATGATGACATGAATCAACTAGCAATAGATTTGATTGATTTCAGCATTGGCGGCGATGGCATGATTCTTAATGAATTGACTGCCGATAGGAGACTATCGAACGAAATTAGCCTCTATGTGACACCGAAATCCAAAAAGAAAATGTGCCTTATGGACGATGACATTTCGGAAACTGGAGAGCTTTAGGGGTACACACCTGACCCTACAGGGACCCGGATAGGAAGATGGGTCTACTACTGACACGGATACCGATACCACCGGGAAGCTGAACTTGAGATGACCGTGACTGTGATTGACACTTCGTATAACTATTATGTAATAGTGTATCGTTATTACGTTATACACCATAGTATTATTATCTAGAACACATCTGTGATAACTCATTGTATAGTTTAATTAAAATATATAGCTCACTACTATCATTGTATTAATATATGTATCAAGGTTTACTTATACATATTCATATAACATATAACAATATTGTATATATTATATTATATTATTTGTATATATATATAAACATATATACGTATATCTACTGTATAAATTTATTCGTGATTACAACTTGTGATCATTTATTGTATAGATTAAATAAAATATATAACACTATTATAGTATTCCTATGACTTGTTTAATTGTAGATATTATTTATATATATAATATATAGTACAAAATACATATATTAATCAACATTTGAAAGTAAAATGATGGTGGTCATTACCTCCAACGGTAGAGATGGGGTGAATAGATGGGGTGCATATATTTGGAAATACCTCTTCATAGTACGATGAATCATTTAGTTAACTTCTTGAAGACAAAACCAGTCGATGACCCAAATTATCCGTTCAAACATACTTCTCTTGGCGATAAATGTCTTAAATATATCGTACCTGAAATAAAAGTAATGATAATACATATTTAAATATAGTTATTGTTCATTACACATGTGCATAATATTACTCTTTTTGTCGATCTCACGCTCGAATGTTTATATAATGGTTACTTAATATTCTAATCGAACAAGCAATTGCTTTAATTCTGTCGGTGAGTTTCATGTGTAATTTCATACAAATTTAATTATAATAGTTCTTTGATGAAATAACGTGAGAAGTAAGAATTTAGGTTAATTTTATTGTAATATATTTCTGATATAAGAAAATGTTCTCCTGCATAAAGTCAGTAGGATCTAAGCCTATAGATCACTATTTAAGCCTATGATCACTGAAGAATAATTTATCATCAACAATGACACATAGAATGACACCTATATATTTAATTTTATTAGATGGCATAATTTTCAAATTATCAATACAAATAGGAGAGTTATTAAAATCGTGCGGTATATTCAGTAGTTCAGACAGCGGTGTTCAGCATTAAATTATTATTTAATAGCCAATTATTTATCTGATTTGCTTTTAACAAAAAGAATTAAACAATAGAACTTTTTAATAAAATAAATTAGAATATCATCAGCATTTAGATGACATTTAAGATACTTCTAATTAATAATCATACTAGAAATGTGATACATTGAAAAAAGTTAATGACCTAAAATATAGTCTTGGATAGGGGAAAGTCTCTGGTTACCGACACATAAATGATTATTTGTAATAACTTATTCAATATTAAATATATTTATTTGAAATTGTGTAATTAGGGTAGTATTATGGCAATGAATAAAGTGGATATTTTAAATTTTTGATATAATTATATTTACAAGAATAAACAGGGGGTCGGTAATTGGATACATGTACCTAATACCGACCCCCTTCTCCTATTACCGACTCCCTAAAATAATTGTGGTATAAATAATTGTAGTATTATAATTTCCAATCAACATAGTAGATATTCATAAATATAATTAATTATAACATGCAAGCAATTATTTGTTATAGAATTGATGTTATAATTGTAATATTAAATTTAAATTTAAACTTTATAGTAATTAAAATAGTGTATATTATTATTTAATATTTATTTATTAATCAGTATGTATAATCAACTGGAATCATGAATCCTAAATATATATATCAATGATACACAAACAACTTACGATATATTTAAAGTAAAATACGGATATATTTTGATTGGATATTATAAATCACATGGGGTCGGTATTAATGTAATTTAGGGGGTCGGTAATAGGAAAATCATATGGGTTGCTACAATTAAGATATATTGGTTAATAGTTATTCAAATTAAATTATTTTTATAATAGTTATAAACATGTTATTGATCTACAATATTATGTGCAGTATTAAGTTTTCTTTTAAATAATAAAGTATTTACAATGATTTAAAAAAGTTATTATTCAAATATTTAAAAAGTAAAAACAGAATATTACATTTTATCAAATGACAATTGTAGGATTACATATTTTTTAAAACAAAATACTTATTCATATTATTCATTAAATTACTAACAGTTCGTGTATATATTATTTTTTGATATATCGTATAGTTACTGAGACACGAGAGGGGGTCAGTAATCGGAGACTTTCCCCTACTCCGTTTTTAAATTTGTACTTGCCCAATTAGCATTATTAATGTTCACTGAAATGGATCTATCAGTGATACATTACAATACAAAATTAAGTGCAGTATCAAAAATACCAATATAAATACCTATAACCTAAGCCTACTTTTCATAATTTCAAATGACAGAATATACTCTTTATATATAAATTGCAGTCGATAAATCTACTAACATAAATTATAGTTTGAGATTTGTATATAATTTATTGATAGTATCTAATATATAAGTCAACACAGTAGCATTACTATGATTTTGTTATAAGCATTGAAAAACACAAGATAAATCATTAATTTAAAATCGTATAATTAATGAAATCGTATAATACGATTTTGTAAACAAAACCACAAACATAGGTTGGTTAATATAGGTTTAACCTAAATGGTTAATTTGAGGAACTATGTGTTGTAAAAGTTGTATCAGACTATATCACCTACACTTTTAAAATGTAAACTAATGTTTTAAATTATTATTTATTTGATGAAAACTATAGTAAATCAATAATATCAATTAATCAATAATATATGTAGGTTTTAAATGATATAAATATCTATGTGGGGAGTAACAATTTCTAATTTATATTGCATGTAATTTAGTAGAGCAATGACAATATTGTTGTATTGAAACCGCGCCTAACCATATCTATTTCATTGATTCGATACTAGTTATTAATTATGTTGAATATATAACATATATATATAATATAGGGAGTGTTATATATATACCAAATATATATATTTGGTTCAAAAAATATTTGGTATTAGTATACCATATATATTGATAAATATCAATAGTATATCTATATCTACTTATAAATATTTATTAATATTATGTTATTTAAAATATTTGAAACCGCAAAATATTTCATTATATAGTTATTCTTTTGATATATTTTTATAAATTAAAAAAAATACTTATTCATATTAAAACATAAAATATTTCTTATATATAATATAGATATTAAATAAACTGTTAATATTATACATTAATAAATTTTCTAAAGTTATTACAGTTTAAAAAAATAAAAGACTGGTTCTATTTAAATAATAATTAAATATAGGGGAAAGTCTCCGATTACCGACCCCCTCCTAATACCGACCCCTCTCGTATCTCAGTAACTATAAGAGATATAAAAAATTATATATACATGAACTGTTAATAATTTAATGATACATATGAATAAGTATTTAAAAAAAAAAATATTCAATCTTACAATTGTTATTTGATAAAATGTAATATTCTCTTTTTACTTTTTAAATATTTGAATAATAACTTTTTTTAAATCATTGTAAATTATTTATTAATTAAAAGAAAACTTAATACTGAGCATAATATTGTAGATCAATAAAATGTTTATAATTATTATAAAAATAATTTAATTTGAATAACTATTAACCAATATATCTTAATTATAGTAAACCATATGCATTTCCTATCACCGACCCCCTAAATTACCCTAATACCGACCCCATGTGATTTATGATATCCAATCAAAATAGATTTGTATTTTACTTTAAAATATATCGTATACGAAAAACAACCTATAGGTTGTTTTTGTATCATTGATATAGATTTAGGATGCATGGTTCCAGTTGATTATATACATACTAATTAAAAAATAAATATTAAATAATAATATACACTATTTTAATATAATATTACTATAAAGTTTAAATTTAAAATTAATATTACTATTAAAACATAAATAAATTGCGTACATGTTATAACTAATTATATTTATGTATATCTACTATTTTTATTGGATATTATAATACTACAATTATTTATACCACGATTATTTTAAGGGGTCGGTAATAGGAGAATGGGGTCGGTATTAGGCACATGTATCCGATTATCGACCCCCTGTTTATTCTTGTAAATATAATTATATCAAAAATAGCTACATTATTTATTGCCATAATTTTACCCTAATTACAAAATTACAATATATTTAATATTGAATAATTTATTACAAATAATCATTTAGGGGTCGGTAATCGGAGACTTTCCCCTATTGAGAGTGTATTTAATTAGGTATTTGTATAAAATACACCAAACAAACTATCAAATACAAATACGTATTTGACCCCAAGACTGTAGACTATTCATAAATATTCACATTTTATAGAAAATGTTTTCATGATAGTCATAGTTTTCATTGTGTGCTTTTTTAAATTGTTAGGATTATGTAGATGTCCTATGTAATATTATGTAGATTAATTTTAATTTTAATGATATACTATTATATTAATGCTATATCCATATATCATTACATATGTAAATATATATATAAGTTTTCCAAGCTAATTATTTAATGTATTATTATAATTGTAATTATAAGTTCAAACTTAATTAGGAACATATGCAATGTATAGATTTAATATGAAATTAAAATCTTATTCGTCATTATAAATAAAATTAATAAAATAATTATGTATGTGTATCTTGTAACCATGTTAACCGTTTAACTATTTAACCATATTATTAGATTATAATCTATTATAAGTTATAATTTATAATGCCAGATTAAATGATCCTGCATGAGTGAAAGAGAGGTCATCGATGCTGCTCACAACCGGACAAAATGGAGAAGGGTATGCGTGTCGTTGTCAAGTCATGCCCCCCTACGATCAACAGGTCAAGGGACTAAGTAAGTAAGTAAAGTAAGTTATAATAGATGCAAAAGAATGATATAATATTCGCACATAATAATCTATTTGTAGGACTTTCCTACATCCTATTCGCGCGAACCATGTAGTATTTGATGCTGGGCACTTATACACACACACACACACACACACTTAACCGTGCGTGGGTAGGTATCTATGTCGGTGTGCATTACACATAGCATTACACATAGATATGCACATAGAATTACACCTATAGGGTGTATAACTCGTGCTGTGGTTTATATTCATTCGGTATCGTTATATACATTATAATTTGGTATACCCACTGCTAATGTCTACGGGTATCATATATATTACAGATTTTGTTAAGAATTTACTTCGCATAATCTTTTTATTTATCATGTAGCACGGCCATCATGTATTCCTATCCAATTATAATGTCTATTGGTATCATATATTAGTCTTACCCAATTATAATCCCAATCCTATGTTATGATACCGCATGAATATAAAGAATAGCACGAGTTATATAAGGGGATAATTCTAATGGCTAGGTCGTGTAGGTATATTTCATATATATATAATATATTATATATGTACCCTACCTATTAGTTATTGTACCTTAAAATATACAATATTTTAATTTTATTTATCCTAAACATATTAATATAGTGTTATCTATAGAGTTTAATTATATAATTAGTGTATAGTAGTGATGTAAATGATGCCGAGCTTTTGATGCCGAGCGGAGACTTTTGATTTTTAATTCCGAGCCGAGACTTTCATTTTCGGAAAAAAAAACGAGCCCGAGCCGAGCCGAGAATCTAGCCAAACGAGCCCGAGCCGAGTTGAGACTTTTACAAAACATTACCGAGTCGAAATGATGCTTTTTTTAGAAATCATATTTTAATACTAATGTTTATATATTTCATATTTACATCAATTTAAAAAAATAATCTGCGCCAACTTCGCGATTCAGTGAATAATAATGTAAATTTCATCTAGTAGTGTAAATGATACCGAGCTTTTTGATGCCGAGCTGAGACTTTAATTTTCGGAAAAAAAACGAGACCGAGCCGAGCCGAGACTATAGCCAAGCGAGCCCGAGCCAAGACTATAACAAAACGAGCCAGAGCCGACTTGAGACTTTAGGTGACTGAGAATGAGACTGCATCATGCTTTAGATTTGAGCATAATTTACATCACTAGTATATAGGTACCTACTATCATTAACATGTATTAATACACATATATATAAAATAGTGAAATATAATTAGTTAATATAAATAATGAAATTAGATTAAAATATAAAGAAGTGGGACTAGTAAAGATTAAGAATATTAATATAATTATATAATTAATATTAATTATTAATACATTAAGGTATTGAATTAAATACATCAATTGATATGATTATGTACGGAATAGGTAAACAAATTAACAATTATCCTAAAAATAAAACTTAAGATATTACATAATTCATATATAATGTCAATGTTAACATATAATAAAAATAGGTAGTAGGATATATGAGCATTATAAACAGGAGAATTGTAGGAATTTGTTAATAATATTTACACAAGTAAAATAAGGCGAGTGTAGGTAGTGTATATTTCAATAATATTTAAATAATTAATTAATTAAT
The DNA here is from genome assembly GCA_964019155.1 of Osedax fenrisi. Lineage (NCBI taxonomy): Eukaryota > Metazoa > Annelida > Polychaeta > Sabellida > Siboglinidae > Osedax > Osedax fenrisi. The sequence continues at coordinate 77,347,161 of OZ025239.1, forward strand.
AATATATAAATAATAATATCACATTAAGGTTTATATTAAGTATGTAGGATACCTACTAATCATGATTACACCTATACCTACAAGCTGTACATTAAATCTAATAAGTAGGTTATTAAGGAGAATATGTAAATCTTATTTAATAATCGTAAGGTTAAAAAAGAAAGTTATTTGCTCAGAGAGAATGCAATGCCAGCAACACAGTCAAACATCATTTTAGAAACCTAAGTCTAAGGCTAGAAGATATGATACATCATCATAACATAATCATACCATACCATACCATATACTATACCATACTCATTCAATAACATTGTGCACTGTCCTTAGAACAACATCAGTGCTGGTTCAGCACCCAATATATAATGTATCATGTTTACATTGATAATATTCATAATTATATAAATAGTCTAAATTAGTATTTTATATTTTTTAATTATTTGTATTTTAATTATTTATAGTGCTGATATATCTAATAAACTGATTTTTTATTACGTTTTTAAATTTATGAAAAAAATATCAACTAAAAACCTTCTCAAGAATATACAAATGTATCGATATGAAATATAACACTATATTATTAAAAACTAAAGCATTCTAAACATTATTTAAATAATTTCTATATTTGTTATCAAATATTAATTAAATTATAAGTATACGTATTCGGACATGGGTACCGAATACGGACACCACCGTTATCTATTGAATGAAAAGATTAAATAAAATTTTAAAATCACAATAATATCTATAATCATATAATATTAATATACTGTATTCTATAACAGTATAGAATATACTGTAATTTTTGAATACAAATATTGAGTCATAAAATGTTAAGATTATTTATTGTTAAAGTGTCCGTATTAGGTTGACTTTCCCCTACATAATGATGTTATGGGACGGTAGAAATGTTTGCAAGGTTAGGCTACGTATATTACTTCGGGGTGTAAACTGTATAAGCGATTAGCGGAATAGGACGATCATTTAGGTATTCGATAGTTTATATACATATATATATACCTATATATAAACGACTTCGATAAGACATTATAATATATATATAATGATCTATATATAATATATAATATATAATATAATATATAATGTGTATAATGATCTATATATAAATTTTCCGGTAAGTAAAAACATCCTCTGAGTTCATGGTTGATGAAAGTATTCCACCACAATACAAAATAAAGATGTAAGATACTTTATAATATTTAATAATATATACTTTTAGATTTGTTATATAATAATAAAAAGATTAATCCATAATAAATGATATATGGTATACTATAGTATGTTACCATGGTTACCTGGGTCGCGTAGTTAGTGTAGCGGGGTTATCACGTAGACATAGCATTAGGATAACCTAAATATAATGTCTATGGATGCTCACCTCGAATATCCTCCAGAACTTTCTACAGGGTTTCATTATTATCTGTGATTCTCACAATGATAGGGATACACTGCAGTAGATACACATTACCTTATGTTAGCTATCCACGTTGTCTTAGGTCTACCTATGTTCTGTCGGCCTTCAATATTTCCTTGAAGTAGGTTCCTATTAGTTTTACTAGTCTGTTCATTCGGGTTAGGCCGTACCATGGAGTTATAGTTTACCTATATAAAGACCTCATATACCTCGTTTATAGGAGGTATTGACTAGATGGCCGTAACGTTTACGTCTTTTAACAATTGCCAGTAAATCGTTATACGAACCAACCTAATAGCAACACCTCCTATAACCTCAGAGGTTATAGGAGGTCTTGATAATAGGGTCCCTATTTATAAGTTCGATTACATATTCATGTTTTATCCTACATCTATACGTTATAAAAGTATCTTACTAGGATATGTGTTGCTATAAATATTGTGATTATTTTTTCTAATTTGGCGATCTATGTCCATGTGTCGCAAGCATACACACATATCTACTTTACCACGGTAGCACTGCAGTGCTTGAATTCACTAATTAAACTTTATGTTTCAGTCAAATTAAGTTTCGAATCATCTTAGAGGGCCCTCGGTGAAAATCAGAAGAGACATCTCAAAGAAATAACCGATCACACAACTTCTTCAGCAATCGGGTATCGGTTACATGGGACAATCTTCCTGCTCGTCTAACTAAAATGAAGTCTCTTCCATTATTCAAATCGGGTGTTTCTGCGATATTGTCTAGTAGCTTATGAGCATGTTCATTCTACCTTGTTCATTTATTTATATCTTTTTATTTATTACCTTATTTATTGTTGTCCTCGTATGTTATGTTAGGACAGTCGGGTTGTGATGGGTGTCGGGAAGTAAGGATGCCAGCGTGGAATCAACTGGTCAAATGTTCCACTCCACGGCATAGGAAATGATTCACCCTTTCCTTAAAGCTGAGATCTGTCGCGGACCTGTTGGAATATCATTAACATATATATACCTATAGGTTAAACCTACGGACCAATCTATGGCATATGTAAATCAATAATGTTAATACATTTACTTATTCTTTATTATTAGTTTTGTCTCCTGTTTTGTGTCATTTTGAATATCTATTTTCTATATTCAATAAATTATATTATTATTATTAATTATTAAATGTGTTTACTACTCCATATTAATTTAATTTTTTTTCGTGATTTGTCGGCTTGTGCCGCTCAATATAATACTTATTTCTTTGAACCTTCTTCACTAATATAATAAAATATATATATTTAAAATAGTCCAGTATTTCGATTTCTTATTTGTTTCCTTATGGTTGTATTTACTATCATTGAATATGAATATATATATAGGATGACTATATATGAATGACCAGACAAGATTTTGTTTTTCATTCATTTAGACTTTTAAGCCAACTCTGATTATTATTATTATATATAAATATATATATAAATATATATATATATATATATATATATATAAAATATATATATTATATATATATCAATGGCATATCCAGGAATATGTCAATGTGTGGTCTAAATTCGTAAACAAATGTATTTATATAGTAATACATGTATAATAAGATTTTGAATATATAGGTTTATATTTATATATACATATATATATATATATATATATATATATATATATATATATACATCTAAGGGGCGAAACCAGGTAATATCAACTTGATATTATCAAGACCTCCTATAAGAGGTTATAGGAGGTCTTGGTAATATATGGTCGTATGTATATGTATATTTATATTATTGGTCCTATATAATACAATATATAAATTATAATATAATACCATGGGGATGGTTTTTTCTTCACCTATGGACACCTGTATCCGCCCCTGGATAGATTCATATTTATATATATACTCGTATTCTATTATAATAGCATATACTATATATAGTGGTATACAAAAAGATATATAATTATGTATATATCTATTTAAATATCCGTGGGTATAACCAATACCTCCTATAACCTCGGGGAGGTCTTGGTATAACCAGTACCAGTACTCTGAACCAGTATAACATTTTCTCTTATATATTATTAATTTGAATATCTTTGTAATCAATTAGCATTATGGGTCTTGTTTACTTTCTTAATTTTATAATTTTCTATTGTTATTGATCTATTAATATTTTTAATTTTGTATATTATTTAGAATTTATTGTTTAATAATAATTGTCTAATAATAGTATTTTAATAAATTAATAATTACATTTTTATTCTATGTGTTATTATGGTAAATATGTATATACTTGTAAGTATATTTATATTATTTAATTATATATATTCGTAATAATGTAATTTATAAAATAATTTAAAATTAATAATACTATAAATTATAAATATTATAGTATACTAAGTATACTACTTATTATAATAATAGTAAATATTTATATATTATTAACATATTAATTTATTCTACACAATATAAACTATTATAATATATGATATATAATTATATCTAAATATAAAGATATGAAAGATTTCTCAATAAAATATTTAAAATTATTAATAATCGTCTGGAAAATTAATTTTGTTTAATACTTTAAGCTTTATCTATATATAATCGATTACTGATTATTTATATATATTCCCTCATTATTATAATAGTTTTCCTCTGTGATATAATTACATACGATGCAGTAAATTATGCGTAGCTAGTATATGACTACATCCATTGGATGATCCAACTAAACTTTAATCTACAAGATTATCTTATATGTTGAAGATACACATGCAAATATTAATACTCTATATTAAACTATAGTAGTTTACTAGGATAATGTGAAGAAGTGTACTAACGACATCCTTCCGAAGTTTGCAAGGATGTAGATTTTTAAATTAACATTATTCATATGAGGTTTTCTCAGAAAATGTCTGAGATATTACAAATAACTTATTAGTAATAATATTACTGAACTATTTTAATATAACACAAGAATTAGTTATACTCAATTCCTTATGATTAATACTAAATAAGTCAAATTATAAAACAATATCCTCTAGAACAGTGGTTACCAACCTTTTTTATCATGAACCTTTTTTTAAATACTTTTAATTAAAAAATATACCATGACCCTATGAACAATTTTATTTTTGTATTATTTAAACTTAATCGTAAACTATAATATATTGGATATAAATATTATTATAAATATTTTTATAAATTGGCTCATGACCAAAACAAAAACCCAATGACCCAAATTTGGGTCATGACCCATAGGTTAGGAACCACTGCTCTAGAACGTATAATAATGATATTAAAAATTGACATCCTTAGTATTTATACCAGGGATGTCTATAGTACTCTTGTTTACATGATCCGTTTACTATATATTCCGATATTATTTCGATATCATTAGAACCTCTATTGTTGAATTATGGATTGTATTTGCTTTTAGTAGAGTTACATCTATTATAATACAACATATATTATCTCTATCATTATGGTACCTGGTCAAAAGCTTCGCGATTTGAATGCCCACAAAATTGTTTATTCAAATTAGTGATTTTACAATAAAGTATGATTGGCCATTATAATTAGGCTAATTAAATTAGCGTATGTCTATTTATAAACTATCATACATGAAGCGGCTTATCAGTAACATATATATATATATATATATATATGTGTGTGTGGAACTATTGTGGAAGAATTAATTTAAATTTGAATAAATACTTGTTATTACTTTCGGTGTTTGACGAGCATTGCACTGTAAAAAGTGAGTTTTTTTCAATTTAGATATTTTATGTTATGTGTACAAGTCAATCTATTCTATTTATAGTCATTTACATGTAAATATATAGGTGTAAATATGTATTATTTAAAAAATTCAGATACATTCAATATTTGATATTCTTAATTATTTTTGAATAAAATCCATTCATATATGAATGTTATAACATATAACTCTAATTAAAAATGTAGTGTCTTTTATATTCTAAAATTAACTTCAATTATAAATTATAATTTATAATACAAATATGATAAAGACTAAGTTAATATTATAAGTATTACCACAGATATTGTGAAGCAAAGATGGTTCACTCCCTATCTAATCTATGTAATTATTTCAGTATAGTTCTCATACCAACCACGAGATGGATACACATGTATTATTATAAGTTATATTTACTATTAATAATTCATAAGGTAATTAATCTAATTATCAGAATAATATACTTTTGATATTATAATAGGGTATATGAATTATATATTAAAAAATATATTTTCAAATTACGAAATTTTCACATTATTGACAGTTTATTGAATCTATCTACTTTTGACCTTGAAAAATTCAATAACATATATATGAATTCACTTTTGATATCTTCAAATAATATTTTTACAGAGCACTTACTTTTCGATATTAACCGAATATTTATATATATCTTAATTTAAGATTATATTATGGTATTTTATTCGAATTTACATGTAAATAGATATAAAATCCAAAAATATATTTTAGTTCTCATACCCGTCGCATTTGAGCTAGTGTCATTTTTATTTCAATAATTCGATCGAGTGAACCATCTTTCCTTCGGAAAATCTTTGGTAATATTATAAATTTCTGGAGATGATGCATAGCCCTCGCTATCAGGCTAAATAATATATTATCTAGTATTTATAACTAATTTATAACTAATTATTTATATTTATTAACAAACAGAAATATAAACATATATTTATATACTATATATTTTACATATTATGATAACTGTAAGTTATAATTTATAACAGATATTTAACTATATCAAAACACGAGACTAATTGTTATATCATACTACTCGTATTCTCTAAAATATACTGTCGATAAATATATTTAATAAATATTATTTATATAATAATTTTTATATTTAGGTATACCCGACTTAATATATAGATTAAATCTAGTACAAATGAATGGAAAATATGTACATTTGATTATAATCTGTAGTCGCCACTTAGTAAACTTGTTGTTTATTGTACTATCATTTTATATTACTATCTATTATATTATCAATATAAATACTGTGAATACTAGTTTAAGAGTCATCAACCAAAATGTAGCCTTGTATTGCGTACTATATAATTAGTATTAAACAGATATCTATATATGTGTCATCAATAACGTCTCATAATTGAAGGTTCTCTCAAACCTGTAGCAGTTATGTTGAGAATGAATTTCATAAATATAAATTTTATAATTTTGTAATTTATTGAAGGGTTCCTATATTTTTGGCAAAAAACTATTATACAGGGAAAAAATGACAAGCGGTAAAATAAATTATTTCTTCGTTAATCTAACGTTAATCTCCATGTTAATCTAACGTAAAAACACATCTCTTCCATCTTATTGTATGGTAATAAGTGCTTATTAAAATGCTCAGTAAAAACAGAAAAAACTAATTCTCTCTAAATAGAGTACATTTTTTATAATTTTTTTTATTAAATTAAAGTAGTAATTTATTTAGAAAGATTAATATAATTAATAAATAGTTTCTTATTAATAATTTACAAATAAATTGTTAATAATGTTACTAATTTTTTATTACTTTTTAATTTATAAAGATACATTTTTTTATTAAATAAATTATGTTATTTAACTTTGTCTATACTATATATTGATCACTGAAAATATTACTAGTTAATAACTATTAGTTATTTTCAATAGAATCAATTAACATACATAACATAACAATTTAACAGCATTTATTTAATTTATATAATATATTATTATTAAACAATTTATCTTAATAAATAATATCTTAATAAAAAAAATTAATGAAGGTTTTTACCATGTCAAGTAATACGGAAATTCTCTAATTATAAGTGTATTATAGTATTATATAGTTTGATAATTTTATATTAACCATCATATAAAACATCTATAAATGATATTTACTTGTAAATTATACTATATTAATTTTAATTTTGAATACAAATTAGGTTTTATAATTTATACTTTAATATAGTTTTTACTGGACAGGTTATTTTCAGTTTTTACGATAGACATTTAAAAACCTATGGAACCCCGATTTAATGTAATTACTTAATTTGATATGTTTTTTTAAACAACATACTAAGAATAATGAAATATAATTAAATTAAATAATACTTATATTGGAATACATTATGTCTACATCAACGTTGCCAATTGCATAACAGTCACGAGTTGATGAGTCATATAAATACTTCTTTAGTGCTTCGTATATTATTATATTATGTCATATCAATAAGCGCATCTCTATTACGACCACCATCTAAGCACACTCTATACATACTTATAATAGTTTCAATGTGTAAACAAATGATATTCAACTATCATTATCGTATCCAATGTATATATCGTAGCATTTTGACCTATATATATATTATTATTAATATTACACACTCATATTATATATTTTTGTTTTATGATAATGTAGGATTATGATGTTCGCAGATATAGTTATTTATTTCTAATGTGTACCACCTTATATATATATCAAAGTGTAGTTATGTAAATATGAAAGTGTAAATATATACTATATGTAAACAAATAACATTAGACTTATTTGATCTATTTACATATTAGATCCAATGTTACTTCCAGGGATTAAAATTTCAACACAAAAGAGAAATTGGAAATGTATATATACATATATTATATATTGAATTAAATATTTTAGATATTGTTTCATTTATTATTAAAGATATCATTGTAACAAATATAATCATATAATTAAAGTGTCGGCGTCATCATGGTATTAATATGGTCACCTTTCATTAATACGCAGATTTTTCTACGTGATCGCTCAACGACAATATTGAACTTTTCAATCGCAGTTAGTATTGTAGCATGTTCATGGCTCCCGGTCCCTAACCCCATTGCCCCGGTCCCTAACCCCATTGCCCCGGTCTCTAACCACATAGCCCCGGTCCCTAACCCCATAGCCCCGTCCCTAACCCCATAGCCCCGGTCCCTAACCCCATAGCCCCGGTCCCTAACCCCTCTCCACGTATCACAGGTAACGAATCGCTGAGACCAACATGACTAACCCCTACGAAGACGGCATGCTAGCGTTCGATCAGAGATCTCCCCACATGAACATGATGGGGGCCCCCCAACAACAACCACCGGGTGGTCCCCCCCCGCCCCAGATGCCCCCCGTACAGATGTTCCAACGACAGATGACGCCCGCCGGCATGATGCAGCTACCTCCCGGGCAAGGCCCGCATCCTCCTCCCCATCCCCACATGCTACTACAACAACGGATGGAACCGTCGTCACCCGGTATGATGCCCAACCCTATGCCCAACGGTATGGTGATGGGTCCTCAAGGCCCCATGGTGCACATGGATCAACCGCTTCCTCTACCCGGTCAACCCCATCACGGTGCCGGCCCACCTCACCCCGGACCGCCGCCGCCGGGACCTCCCCATCATCCCGGACCGCCCTCGAATCAACACATGGGTCAGGGTCCCGGTCACCCGGCGAACGCCATGCAACTCAATAGACTTCCGGGTGCCATGGGTCCTCAGGGGCCCCACAGCGGACCCCCCGGTGCTCCCCCCCCGCCCCATCCGTCTCTCATGGCACCCGGTCATCCGGGACAGATGCTCATGCCACCGGGCATGCACCCGGGTATTCGAATGCCTCCTCAACAACATCCTCAGCATCCGATGCCCACTAATTCAAAGGTAGGCACCCCGTCGTACTGTATCGTAGCGTAATGTTTTAAGTAGTTATTAATGTAACAAATAGTGATCTACGGAGAGCTCGATACATTTACGCTCTTTACCGTACTATCCGCGCAATGTTACATAATAATAATAATAATAATATTTATTAGAAGAATTTAATTTTTTCTGTTAGATTATAACGATATTTATATAATATTTTCTTCTAAAGGGCTTCAAAATAATATGACTATTTTCATTGTTGTCGTTGGCCATCTATAACATATCTATAATATATAATATATACATATTTCTGTGGCAGTCATTTCCTCCGAATCAACCATTGGTGTTCAACGCATCTAATCCGAACGCCCCTCCCATCTATCCCTGCAGTGTGTGCCACTTTGAAGTACATGATAATGATCAAGCCATTCTTTGTGAAAGTGGTTGTAATTTTTGGTAAGTTTGTATAATTTCTAGTAGAAATTATAATTATATGTGTAATTAGTAATAATCTATTCATTAAAATATAGTATTTAACTTAACCGCTACAAATTATGTTACCAATTTAAAAATTATTATATTGATTATAAGTTACAGAAAAACAATATTTTATAGAAATGCCTTATAGTAATTAAACCTAATTAGTAATTTTCAAATTAATTGTACTCAGACTAATAATTGTTCTCTACCAGCATTAAAATAAATATTTAGATTCTCATAGTAATTTGTTTTTTGTTTATAAAAATAAATAATTCTTATCCAAGTAGTATTCTGTTTTATAGTTTTTTTTAAATAATTATATTGATGATATTCTATCAAATTAATTTTTTTATTTCAACATACTACATGTATTATACATGTATATATTATCGATATAAAGAAAGTGGATAAGCAATTGACACACGCAATGCATGTAAAAGATAGATACATGAATGGCATTTTTATCGATAAATCAACAAAATGGTATCAGTGATTTTGATTGGATATTAGTCATATTATATGTCAAATATTAAAACAGTAGGCTTTTCGTCGAAATAGATTAAAGTGACTTATATCTATAGATAGATATATGGATATATAGATATATCCATATCAATGGATTTAGATTACAAATACCAATAAAATAGTATGATATCTTCAATTTAAATACACAAAATGATGAGGAATGTTGATATGATGTATTTTAAAAATATAATTTTATTTTTAGTATAGATAGTACATTAAAATTGGTAGTGATTATCAATATATATATGATAAATACATATTATTATAAATAAAAAGTAGTGGGCCAGATAGTGGGTTTCGACTGCAGCGCTCGTAGCGGATAGTGCCATACACTACATTCAATTGCTTATCCACTTTCTTTATATCGATGGTATATATATAAAATAAGGACAGAACATGTGCTAATGCATATTTTGTGACATTTTTATTTTACTGTTGAGTGATATCATGGATCATGGTCCAGGAGAACATATTTGAATTATATAAACTAATCCATGTAAATATTTATTTTTAAATTAATGATTTCAATATGATTATATTAAAATTATAATATAATTTAATTCAAATTATATAATTTATAATGAAGACATAAATAAGATAGAAAAACATCTTTCAACTCAAACCGCATTTATAAATCATTTAGAATTTTAATAAATATTCACATAAAAATACAAATTAAAAAATATTAATGCATTTTATAATTACATTTTTATTTTATAAATAAATCTCCGACATCCTTGATTCAATGAATGAAATCATTGAAAATTTCAATTTGAAATACCACTGAAAAGTATTTATTTCGAAGTACCAATGGGAGATAGTGAGCAGATATCTTATCCTTGCCATTATGGATATATATTATATTTATTGAGAGGAATATCATTTATAGATATATACCAAATCCAAATATAATACAAAATGTTGGCAATTAGGCAGCTAGTTAGAGTATAGTTAGTTAGTACAGCTAGTTAGTATATCTATTTACAAATAATATTACAAATATAACTATATCTAATCGCCTTCATATATATTAATTACCTATCTATATGATACAGGTATTACAAAATTTCATGGAACTCGAAACTTTCTCAAATTATTTGTATATAATTATGAATATTTGTAAATAGTATTTATATTGTGAAGATACATGATGATACATGTACATTATAGTAAGTTGTAATAAGGACACTACTACTAGTCTATATCTTAATTGTCTGCCATTACATTATACTTACATTCAATGAACTATTACAGACACTAGGTATTTCTATTAATTTATAAATTAAAAATTATACTCCGACCCACTTTCCTATGATGAAATACTATGATATAATTATTCATGAAATTACTCAAACGTAATGTGGTAATCCATACCCCATCTTATTATTGGTTTTAGTACACTCGTTATTATACATTGATATATTTGTTTCAACAGTAATATTCATATAATTATGTCTGTGCATTCTCTATTTAAGATAAGTTCACCCTTTAGAAGTATTATCATTATTAAAATATTCCTTATAAAGATTATACTTACAAATAATGTTTCCTTTATTATTATCAGATATTAAAATAAATACAACTGTTTGTACGATTTAAATACTGATAATTATATCTTTTTATATATTTTATAAATAGTTTTTTATTAATAATATTGTATTAATTAATTAATCAGTGGTATACGAAGACATAAAACACCATCTACCTAATACAACCCTTAACAACACCTCCAGTACACGATACATTCACACTCCAACACCACCTCTATGCCATAATACAGGTTCCACAGACATTGTACGGGCCTATCAGAGTCTGCGTACCTCTACCTAACGAAGGAGTGCTACGCGGAGTGGGTGTGCGACTCTTGTCTGGCCGCCAAGTCGATACCACTGGTCAAGATGAAACCTTGACCTCGTTGACCCCATCAAGCACACTCTGGTCATCACCAACACTTAACCAATACAACTACTACACACGCCCATGTCAATTTCATATATAATTTATATATAAACAATAACTGAGTGACTTTATTTCATTTATTTTATAATAAACAGTTATATATATATATACATATACATATCATATGCGTATATATATATATATATATATATATTATTTATATATATATATAAATATTATATATATATATATGTTTCTATACACTTTCGTTATTTCTTTCGAAATAGGTAAAAATTCGATTTTATAAATGTAAATAAATTTGACCCTATTGTTACACACGTTGGCACATAAATGGCTTCTTGTTCTTCTCCTCTTCCTCCTCCTCCTGCTCTCATCGTCATGCACACTTCATACACACAGTCTTTAGTGAACCAATACATATATGCACACACGTATATAGATCTCCTAGCTAAATACTACGGGTTGGTGTTGGTCGATTTGTTGCCGGAATTTAGGTCGCGACCTCTGACCCTGCTGTTTCAAGGTCGCCGCAGCAGCCGACGACGACGAGGTCATCGACTTACCGGTGAAGGCGGTGAGCGGGGTGGCACCGACAAACTCGCCGCAAGCCCTCTGCAGCACCGGGGCAGGCGAAGAGGTCACCGCGAGACCCTCTTGACCAGCCGATCCGGCCGATACAGAGGTCTTGAGGGGCGTCGCCGAGGTGATGGTTGTGGGTTTTAGTACCGTCGGAAGGTGATAGGTGGACGCTCCGACGTTCTGTACGAGCGGTAGCGGCGTTTGACCCGTGTGGTGCGCCAGTATCATTTGTTTGTGTATCAACGACCTCGAGTCTACAGTGTGATTGTGTGTGGTTTAGTGATAGTGTTGAGATCGTAAAGATAATATTTGCGAACGCGGATTTCGAGGGAATATTCACCATGTAGCCAATATATCACGTAGAATAGTATAAAGTTAGTTTGTAATATCAACTTGATACTCATTGTTACATACTATATATAACAATAATAACAGAATATTAAAAATGCGTATTGATTTGTATGTTTCCCTTAATACACAACTATGATTTCATAATGGAAAAGAATATTAAATTATATATTATATAAAATACATTTTATTTTATTAAATTAATCAACCTACATTTAAATCTAGTTAAATATAACTCAATATCTTTTAGTGATCGAAAGGAAGCCTAATAATGAATAGGGTGTTTTTGTTGTGGTGTTGAATCAGCTTTACATGCTAGAAGCCTGAACTGAATTTGAATACAAACTGTCGGCTTTTCTCGAGTTGCTGCTACTGATCGAGATGGCTCTGTTCATCGTGTTACCGGAGGCTGCGCTGTCATCTCGACTGTCGTATCTCAACGGGGGCGGTGGAACCATTACCTGAGGTGTCGCGTGATATAGTTCTAATGAAATCCCAGTAAATTATATATTTTTTTTATAAAATAAAAAAAAAAATTCATATTAAAATAAATCCTAATATTAAAGTGACATAATCACTATAGGTTTATCTGTTATCTGCTCACGTTAATTACGTATAATGTTCCGGTACTGATTATTAGTTCTAATGTAAAATTATTTTTTGAATAGGTCGCTTTAGAAATGTTCTTAGCGCTAATCATTGTTTATATGTTCGACTCTGCCTTATCGACTTTATACTTTTAGAGAATACATTGCAACTTTTCACTTGTCTTTTAATAAGTAACTAGTTTAAGATAGAGTTATTAATATATTAATTTTCTATATCGTAAAAAATTTTAAATTTATTTTATAATGCAAATCTAAATAATATTACTCAATTTTGAATACAATTCAACTTTTTTATGACCTACATTAATATTGAACTTGATAGACAATCATATGTATAAACCCATACACAAACTATAGATAATAAATAGGAATTATATTAAAATATAAGTCGTACATGTTTCTAGAATATATCTATAAATTACTAATCTAATATTTTAGATACATATGTAGTATGGATATGTAAAATAAAAAAAATATTGTCTTCAGATTTAATAAAAGTTTCACGAAAGATTACGAAAAAAATAGCGAAATTTATCAATGTTTTTAATCTAAATCTAAATACGTATTATAAAAAATATTATACAAGAATACAGCGAAACAGGGAAAACATATTAAAATAATAGTATTTATAATAAATAAATACTATTAAATAGAATAACTCAATGAAAAACTGGATAAATACAGCGACTAATAATAATATAATTAATCCTATATATTAAATATAAAAAAGTTTAAATTATTAAAATGATAATGTTTTGAATAACCTAATATTTCTTATCTTTTCTAATGAACATTTTAGTTTTATTAGTGAATAATAACAATGGATCTCTCGAATATTATCTTAAATAGAATAATGGAAATTTTTTTCGAAAAAGAAATTTATTATATTATAAATAAATTGAAATCTGTATATGTTAGGATTGATTAATATGTATATATACAATTTATTAAATAAGTATGAACCAACATATAACAAGTTATTATTTACTTTAATTTCCTAATTAATTTGACAAATTATGCGAATTACCGATTTTTAGTTTGAAAATTAATTTAAATAAAGTTAATATAAAGTTATTTTTGTCCTTAAAATATTTAGTAAACGTTAACTTCTAAAAGTTCTCTGTAACTATTATTTGCTTTTAGAAAACATATTACTAAGTATACTTTAGATTACATTTTTTTAAATAATTTAAAAAGTTGTTACTATAGATGATTCTCAATTAGATACAAAAATTGGAATATCTCTAGATTAGTTTTTAAAAATAAATATTTATCAATATAAAATTAATTTTTATTGAACATCATTTTATTTAATAATGTTACCTCATGATATAAGAATTATATGAGAATTCAATTAATAACAACAAATAATAGAATACAACCTATACTAATGATAAATTGTTTTATAATAATAATTTACAATAATCTGTTGGGGAATACAAATTAATTATTTCAGCGCATTACATCGTTATTATGAAATCTTATTATATTTATATTATTTCATATATGTACTAGACTCTATCACTTGCACGATGATATTGTATATGATTATAAATGTGTATATATAGTGAGGTGGTTGCCTAGCGCTATCCGACATTTTAAGTTATTAATTTTGTTTATAAATATGTATATAATATATACTATATAGAGAGAAACGGATACAGTATTACCCGATTATTTATTTTGTATATGATTTTAGGTATATATATACATAAGAGGCCTGGTATTGATATAGTTATTAATATATATTTAATTGATTTACTTATAAAATATGATATTGTAAAAATACCATTTTTCTACATTTTATATATTCATTATCATTATGCTAAAAAAAATGTATATAAATGAAATAAAATTTCTAAACGTGTAATTTTTATATTAATAAATTAATTTGTTATTGAAAATAGAAAATTTAAATTGAAAAATATTGTCACAATGAAATGATAAATTCTTTACAAATATATTAAAAAAAATCTATATCATCGAATTGTTACAAATATAGGGGTTTTTACAGCGAGACGGAGTGTCTTAGAGTTTACTCGTTGGAATATGTGAATACATTATACTACTACTAATATCACTACACATATATATAAATATATAAACAAACTAACTATATTTTATATAATAGATATATTTATTTTTTCATACATTTATATTATTAATAGTGTTCATATATTGTACATTATAAAAATTATACAGTTTTATTTATATATTGATTTAAATTATTAA
The DNA here is from genome assembly GCA_964019155.1 of Osedax fenrisi. Lineage (NCBI taxonomy): Eukaryota > Metazoa > Annelida > Polychaeta > Sabellida > Siboglinidae > Osedax > Osedax fenrisi. The sequence continues at coordinate 77,362,950 of OZ025239.1, forward strand.
TTTTTTATTTGAATTATATTAAAAAAGATTTCCATATTATAGTTTTCCGATGACAAGTGAATGTAAACGTTAATTTTCGTTAGCTATTTATTTAGAATAATATTATTAGGGCATACGATACGCTAATTTAAGTTGTATATATATGTACAAATATATATTCGTACCACCGGCTAAGTTATATCTAATCTAATGCGAACAATAACGAATACATAAACATCGCCTAACTTGATATTGTTGTTTGTCGTACTCGTTGTCCTGTTGTTCTTGTCGCATCAGCGTCGCTTTCCTGTTTCCGTATCGTGTCCGTAACTACAACAAAACAGTTACATGTTACGGTTATGTAATAGTTATATTACGTAATATGCATACATAATAGTTGGGGTGGATAGTTACATAATAGTTGGGGTACATAGTTACATAATAGTAGCGTATCGTGAGTGTTTATAATATAGTAATGTAGTAGTTAAATGAGGCGGTTATCTACATGGTATCTGTAGTATATCGGGCTGGATGATAAGAGGATGATGAGGTTTAGGATGAGATAGAGTGGAGGAGACAGTGTAGAGGGATGGGAGGATGATAAGTGGATGATGAGGTTTAGGATGAGATGGAGTGGAGGAGACAGTATAGATGGAGACTAGAGGAGACTGAGATGGAGGTAAACACATCACTAACCGGAAGCGCGCGGTTGCCGTTCGATCGAGATTGTTTCTTCGTGTTCGGCGTATCGATAGACACGCCCCCTACGATGCCGGCGCCGCCCCCTCCTCCGCCGCCGCCTCGATACGCCGAAGAAGCGGCGGCGGCCACCACTACGCCGGCGCCGCCCCCGCCGCCCTGTTTAGAGCTCGGGGTGAGGGCGTAGGCGTTCGCATTGGAGTTGGAGGCGTACACAAACTTTGAGGACGCGAAGTTCTGACAGTGACGCGTGTCGCTGTGCGGGTAGATCCTCTGCACGTGGTGCTGACACAGGGACTGGTCGGACTGGTATTGCTGGGGGGTAGGGGGCGCTAGGGTTAGTGGGGTGGGGCGTGTTATTGTTATAGGGACTGGTCGGACTGGTATTGCTGGGGGGTAGGGGGCGCTAGGGTTAGTGGGGTGGGGCGTGTTATTGCTATTGCTATTGATCAGATATATAGGGACTGGTCGGACTGGTATTGCTGGGGGGTAGGGGGCGCTAGTGTTAGTGGGGTGTATTGTGCTAGTGTTCTCAATGTATATATATATATATATATATGGTGTAATAAACCGATTGAATTTATTCGAATAAACGAATTACTAAATAATCTAGTGTTCCACATCGATAAACTCTAATATTAATATTATTATTATAAATATTGTTATTGTTATTGTTATTGTTATTTATTTGGTGGAGTCCTTTCCTATATATATATATATATATATATATATATATATATATATATATATAAGTATTTATATTTATATATAAATAGATGTATTAACATTAAATTAATGTTTTGTTTTTATTTGTACTAATTAATGTTTAATTTATCAAATTTTAGAGTATACTTTATAAATTATGTATTAATCAATTTTAATAAAAATATACATTTTAAATATATATATATACAATATAAATATTTTAATTTGTGATATATTCTATCTAGTATATCAAAATTATACATGAATTAAATATAAAATTATATATTATTTATTTTAAGAAATAAAATATATAAATATTATAATATGGATATCATATTGTAGATATTATACCTTCCTCCTATAATTGATGAACGCATGTAAATACTATACTAAATATTTAAATTATTCAGAATAAATATTGCAATGATGGCCTAAAACAAAGATGGCACAAAACTAAGATAGTGATACAGAGATATAGCACTACAAAGATAGCGCTACAGATAGAGTGTCAGAGAGATAGCGATATAGATATAATGTGATACGGATAGATATCGATACAGAAAGACAGCGCTATAGAAAGACAGTAATACAGAGAGATATCGCTACACAGAGTGTCTAACATTGTGATAGAGGAACTTGTCGTTCTTGAGGTGTACGCCCATCGTGCCGGGTGTGCAGTGCAGCAGCCTATAGACGTGTTCCACTATACCTAGACCACGGACCAGATTGTCCCTCTGTTGGCAGTGGCAGCGGTTAGCTACATTGCATTGAATACTACACTTGTATCGCTACATGGCAGTGAACACTTGTGTGAATACATCCGTAATCGATGTTTCACCTAATGCTAATACGAAATTAAACGATGGCGAAACAGGCAAACAACCCATATTCTGAATTATATTGTTGTGTGTGAATATTTTATATTTTATAGATTTTTTTACGCACGAATTAATATTCGTCAACGAAACGGGTAGACGGTTAGATACGGTTAAACGAAGTAGTTTATTAGCGTAGTGTAATCAATTTTATTATCGGGAAATTACGAAAATTATCGGTTCATCTAAAAAAATACGTTTCAAATGCCAAGGAAATACTTCTTTCTAACATACATTATAGAATAATGATCTATTTCGTTTATTTTTACAGTAAACATAAAATATTATATTCTTCATTTTTTTAATATTGTATTATTCTTTGTTTATTAAATGCCAGTAGAAAATATTTCAATTTTTTACTTTATACTATCGAATATTTGTTGCTTAAATCACACAAAAAGTAAATCAACACATACACTAAAGCTACTACCTGAAGCAGACTGCTGATGCGCTCGAGTTCTTCGGCTTCGAGGATGTCCATCGGTTTCGTGTTGTCAACGACGACGTTGCAGGCGTCAAGGTTACAGCGAAGGTCGTCGGTGGAAGGTGCCGAAGAACCTTTGGGAACTTGAGACGCCGCAGTCTGGTAACACTGTAAAGGGGGTGTGGCGGTTAGCGCGTCGAAAGGGGGGCATAGTGACGGAAGGACAGAACTGTAGGGGGAAAGTGGGGGCAGACGGAGGAGGAGTAGTAGCTCGGAACTCAAGAAAGACGGAAAAATAGGTGAAAATCTCTAACGCGCGCGCGAAATCATACAGGCAAGCGGCTACGGTGGTAGTGGAACAATATGTTAAGTTGAAGGTTAAAGATGTTGTTGTTGTTGTTGTTGTTGTTGTGTTGTTGTTGTGGTTGCCTTATAACCGTTAACTAGTTAATGAAAAAACGAAAAATGGTAGTCACTGCAGGATCGGTTACGGAAAAGAGGAAAAGAGATAAGAGGGCAACATCCCGAAGGGCAAGACTCTACGGTGAGTGACACAGGGGCGAGGTGGTGGGGTGGTGGAGGAGTGCGAGGTAAGTCTACTGAGTGGGGGGGGGAGGGCGAAAAGTGCGATAAAGGCCTACTAGGGGCGCCACCTGCAGCGGGGAGTTCATAACGCTCGCTTTCACGTAGTTCAGCGTCACCGCAATCAACATGTTAGGCTGTGATCGGACGTTGAAGTTGGGGTTATGAACGGTAGGGACAGGGCTAGCGGGGCAGGGCGGGGTGTGGCGGGAGTGCGGTACGGGGGGGAGGCGCGCGTTTACTTTTAATAATTCACGCGCTTATATTTTACTATATCATCGTATTATATTATTATAACATTTAGTATATTATTATCACCGATTCGAGAATGTCGTAAGTTTATTCTACATATTTGTATCGATCTATTTTTATACTATTATTAATTAATCTATTTACTCTATATGTACATTGTACATGATATTATAAAATAAAATAATTCATTCAATCAATCAATCATTCAATCAATCAATCAATTAATCAATCAATCAATCGGGCACTCTAAGTAGAATCAGAGAATAGACATTGGTGTAAGTGTAAGATTGTTTCGATTAATCGAAATAAAGTATATTACATATTATATATTATATATTATATTACAATTAGTATAATTATAACATTATATTATAACAAACTATGACTAATAGCGCTAGAGACTCGCAACGATGATCGTTGTACAACTCTATACGACAACTCTGACCACTACTATCGCGCCCTGGTGGCAGGCGCTAACGTCAACTCTGGCGGCCGTGCCTCGCGATCCGTCAGACCTTCGCGATCTTCTGATGCGACGGTTCGTTCCTGAAGGTCGTACGAGAGAGGTGGTTAACATGACGTGGTCAATGGCGATACAAAGAATGCAGATGTGTAGAGCACGATAGTTTACGCTTAAAACATGTGAACGTAAGAGAAGGTCTAAGCACTAGTGTACGCGGCGAGGAATATTCGTGTTTTCCGTCGCATTAATTTTGTATAACTACGCTACTGAAAACTAGGAGTGTGTACGTTCGCATGTTATTCGTGTATATGCTTATTAATAATAAGGGACATGATTCAAATATGTATCGCGCGGTGAAAAAATGTTGTCAATTTGAAATATAATTAGATTGAATAAGCAGAAAAAGTTTAAAACGGATTTTTCCGCTTGTAAATTGAATCATAATTGAAAAACGAAGCGGAAAATAATGATAGTTTTCTGCGGGTACAACACTTGGCTGCTTAATCGCAGGGTAACATATAGAGACTTGGATGTATAGTAACTTCATATAGACTCTTCATTGCTCACCATGCAATAATAACCTGGACTTTCTGGTCGTAGGAAGTCTTTCTTACGCTTAATCATGGCATCGAGCTTCTCTTGCTTCCTCATGATCTCCTCCCTTTGTTGTCTGTACGAATTGTATGTTTACGTGTAGCCTTACTTAATATGAAAGTGTAATCAATAAGTGATATGTTGATTACATTACAACTAGTAAGGAAACGGCGTAAACAATTGTAAATTGTAATTTTTATCAACAAAAAATGTTAGTAAAATATTAAAATGTATTTAATTATGTTTAAAATGATGTTAACTACATATAAAAGTAATCATAAGTACTTTAAATTACATTATAACCATATCAGCATCAATAAATCGGTGTGAAAAATACAACTTTAAAAGCTTAGAACTTTTATTACATTTTTTTATTATTGTAGAATTCCATATATGGAAGATATATCTTTTGACACTTTCGATGAATCTTTATAATTTATTTAAGGTATACCTTATACAAAGTTAATCATATTCAATTATATTCTATAATATAACATTATTATATAAAATATTTAGAGACGTTTATGTTATAAATATAATAAAATCTAATTCGTCGCGCCTATTTTGTAACATAAACGTATCGAGATATATTTTATATAATAATATTATATTATAAAATATAATTGAATAAGATTAACTTTGTATAAGGTATATAGGTATAAGGTATATTTAAGGTATACCTTAAATAAATTATGTTATTTGTACATTACGGAAGTATGGAAGCGAACCTGGCGCACATGGACCTCGCCTTGCAAGCTGCGGTCTCCTGATACAGCGACCCGCTGTTGTGGAAGAACTTGTCGTACTTCTCGCAGCCGTCCTCGGGGTAGATACGCCGGAAGTTTCCGCTGTGCGACAGTTCGTACTTGTCGAGTTCGCCGACCCATTTCTGATGCGCTTTGTCCTGTTCCTCTCTGAGCGGGGGCGGGGGGGGTTAGGAGAGGCACTCCAGAGGCAGTTAGTGGCGCGGGTGCGTTCGTCGATGTAAAGAGAGTGCATAAACGATTGGTGTACGTATAAGATAGATATGTGAATGGAATTTTCTTCGATAAATTAACAAAATGGCATCGGCGATTTTTATTATTCATATTTTAATAAGATTAAAATAGTGTGATTTTCATCAATATGGAAATAAATAACTTCTCTCTATATCTATGTATGTAGATTATACATTAATAAAATAGTATGATATCTTTAATTCGAATACATTTACATACCAGAAACTGACAAATTATGAGAAATGTAAATATGTTTTATTATAACTATTATTATTAGTACATATAGTATAGTAAACTTTATCGTATAATTATCAATAAAATACTAATTTAACATTTATATTAGAGTGATTTTACTGCGGTGCCTCTATCGTACTACACTCATCTGTGCACGGTCTCACTACTTCGATAGGGTGTGCGCGCTGTATGACGATTAGAAGAGAACACGCTCGCAACGAAGTAACTCGAAACACGCGCAACACTTTCTACACGCACACTTTCTACACGCAAACGTGATAAACTGCGCGCTAGGGGTAGGGTATTCGCGTTACACAACGATAATTGCGGCGGCGGGTGATCTGGTGGTGTAGTGGTCGGACTCGGCATGCGGAGTGTCATGAGCGGCACGGATAGTTAGACGCACGCACTAACATTGTATGTACGCGATGCATCCACTTACTGTCCAACTGTACAACTGTCCATCTTGCCTGCTACAAAACACACACGCGCACGCTGCAAGTATGCATCGTTGATGTTCGTTGGATGTGCGCGAGCGATACGTACCGGAGACAGAGGCGGGCGGGCGGGTGGGTGGATGTCCGCTAAAAGAACTCGCCGTAGAATTACCGCAACTACGGCCGCTCTCTTAGTAATAGTGGGGGTTACGGGGTCGGGGGGGGGGGGGGGTGCGCGCGGGGGGCGGGCGGGGGCGTGAGAGGAAGCTAAACACCGAGTGCAACGACCACAACACCTTTTACACTGAACGTACTTGCTGTCTTTGCGGTTCTGCTTCTGGAAGAGACGTTCCTTGACTTTACGGCGCTCCTCCTCGATACACCTGAACAGGAGAGGGGTGCTAGATAATGTAAACGTTACCCTACTCTATAGATCCCACCCTATAACCCTACCATATAGACCCTACCCTATAGACACTACCCTATAGACCCTACCCTATAGATTCTACCTTATAGACCTTACCCTATAGACACTAAACTATACCATTACAAATTAGAGTACTGCGAATTCAATTTATGCAGATTGATAAACCATGACCAACATTTGCCTGTGACCTTACACAGGGTAAACGATTGGTATATTCACCGGGGTACAATATATATATATTTATTAGTGTTGGAAACGGTTTCGAATATCGAATCGAATATTCGATTCTTTCAAATAGTAAATTTTCGAATTTGACAGATATTCGAAAATGTCGAATACCTAAATCTAATTATTCGAAAATTTCGAATACCTAATTCTAAATATTTGAAAATATCGAATACCTAAAACTAATTATTCGAAAATTTCGAATGTTTAATTTAACTATTCGAAAAAAACGATAAAAGGCATGCATATATTTTATTATACAATAAACAAATAATTTAATACTATTACCCTAGGCTATTTACATCGTTTTAAACTTTTTAACCTTGCTCTCGAATTCTGAAGAATATTTTATATGGCTTTAAATATTTTAACAAAAAAACGTTCAAAATTAAGTCTTGAGAAATTAGACTTATTTGTAATTATCAATGATTATAATCATTAATCAAAATTCATAACCCTTTTTAAATAAATTTACTATTTGAAACCTTCAAATTGCATTTATTTACTATTTAAACCTTAGAAATGAATAATTTAACTATTCGAAAACTTTGAATACTTAATTTAATACAAATAATACTATTTAAAACCTTCAAAGTGTATTTATTTACTATTCGAAACCTTCGAATACTTAATTTAATAAAAAATAATATTATTTTAAACCTTCGAAGTGTATTTATTTACTATTTTACACATTAGAAATGAATAATTTAACTATTCGAAAACTTCGAATACTTAATTTAATAAAAATAATACTATTTGAAACCTTTGAAGTATATTTATTTACTATTCGAAACCTTCGAATACTTAATTTAATAAAAATAATACTATTTGAAACCTTCGAATACTTAATTTAATAAAAAATAATACTATTTGAAACCTTCGAAGTGTATTTATTTACTATTCGAAACCTTCGAATACTTAATTTAATAAAAATAATACTATTTGAAACCTTCGAAGTATATTTATTTACTATTCGAAACCTTCGAATACTTAATTTAATAAAAATAATACTATTTGAAACCTTCGAAGTATATTTATTTACTATTCGAAACCTTAGAATACTTAATTTAATAAAAATAATACTATTTGAAACCTTCGAAGTATATTTATTTACTATTCGAAACCTTCGAATACTTAATTTAATAAAAATAATACTATTTGAAACCTTCGAAGTATATTTATTTACTATTCGAAACCTTCGAATACTTAATTTAATAAAAATAATACTATTTGAAACCTTCGAAGTATATTTATTTACTATTCGAAACCTTCGAATACTTAATTTAATAAAAATAATACTATTTGAAACCTTCGAAGTCTATTTATTTACTATTCGAAACCTTCGAATACTTAATTTAATAAAAATAATACTATTTGAAACCTTCGAAGTATATTTATTTACTATTCTAAACCTTCGAATACTTAATTTAATAAAAATAATACTATTTGAAACCTTCGAATCATATTTATTTACTATTCGAAACCTTCGAATACTTAATTTAATAAAAATAATACTATTTGAAACCTTCGAAGTATATTTATTTACTATTCGAAACCTTCGAATGGGTGAAAAATCTGAAAATTTCCAACACTAATATTTATTAGGGTACATTTATACTATATTTTAGGGTACATGATTTAAATTCATCAGGCTACACTCTATACATTTATTAGGGAACAGTTATATTATATATTAGTTATGGTATATATATATGTATATTTATTAGGATACATGCATGTATTCTATATTCAGGGTGAATGGCTGTTAAATTCATTGGGATACACTATATACACACAAGCATACTTATATATGTATGTGAGTGTGTATCTGGATGTATATGTAAGTGTGAATATTGGTATATATTATATAATTATAGTATATATTATATAATAATACACATACACACATATAATAATACACATACACACATACACAAAAGTATTATATATACAAAGATTTTTCCTGGAAAAATGTTATATATATGTATATATATATATATATATATGTGTTTATTGGTCATTAATATCCATTAAATGGATTAATATATGTTAAATGGTAATAAAAAAAAGTAGGTGAGCTTCTGAATAGAAATATAATATTCAATTCATATACTATGAATAGAATGAAAAAAATAGATAAATGCATATTTTGAACAAATAATTAAAATTTGAATCAAAATTTAGTATTTTATTGTGTTATTTGAAGCATATTGACTATATATGTTAATCTGGATATTCATCAGTGCACCATGGTTATATTCCATACTTTATTCTTTACTTATAAGGTTAGTCTGTTATTTAAATATGCACTATATAACTAGAATAATCATATATATTTAGTTATATATTAAAATATAAATAAATTTGTGGTCTATATATTATGTAAATTACGAATGAATACTATTTATTTTATTTATATACTAAACATAAATAATTAATACACATGAAATATGTATGCAATAAATATAGTTATATAATAAGTAAAAAAGGAATCTTTTAACTGTTTACTCCATATCATCAGTTAATGAAGTTGCAGATCATCAAATATCGTTATTTTAATTTTATAATAGACTATAAACGAATATTATAACAAATACAGTAGTTGAATTTAAAAATAAAAATCATTATTTGTGTAAAAATATATTTCAAAGATGATAGTTTTTATAAAAACGTGGTTTTATCTTAGATTTTGAGTATATTTACAAAATATAACTTTATATAGTATTTATTTTGAATATACATAATTAAAATGATATAAATAAATATATAAATTATAAATACAAATTATATAATATTAATTTTCAATATTAAATTGGTATTCACCATAATAAAAGTGAGAATAGTCTATATGATATGTATATATATATATCAGAATAGCGTATGTGTTGAATTAAATGTAAAAATGAAAACAATAAACATTTTGTATAAATTAAGAATTTAAATTTAAAATGATCAATAATTGAATATATTTTCATTAATTTATGAAATAAATTTTTTACTTATTTTTTATATATTATATAAATAATAAGCGCGTATTTATTTTAAAATTGATAGAAATATAGGTCTTAACAATATTATTTACAAAGGATATTTCAACTGTGCGCGTCACTTTTAATATTATATTTAATCATATTCAGATATATCCTCAAAAGCATCTATTTCATTTATTTTTAATGTATTGGGTATCGAAATTATCATAATTATTGATGAAAAAGTTATTGTAAATATATATATATATATATATATATATACACGATATATCATGTATATGTATACATGTAACTTTATTAATTATATATTACATACAGGATATTGAAGATGAATGTATGATTATTGTCAATACAAATTATATATACATTATTATTATTTATGGAAAATTGTAATTATATTTATAATTTATGAAATTTCGGTTATTTTAAATTTGTATTTAATACTTATTTATTATATTATGTTATATTTTATTAAATTTTGATTAAATATATTATTACCTAAATAAAATAATAATTAATGTAGAAATATTTTAATTATTAATTTATCTAAATACTAAATATTAGTTAGTTTGTCATAATAAATTATTATAGAGTAGGATTAATTTATACAAGGCTACAGCGAACAACATTAAATTGGGGTATATGTCATATCGTTTAATGAGGGTACCCTCGTTAACATACACATATTACATACTAGTGATGTAAATGATGCTCAAATCTAAAGCATCGATGCAGTCTCATTCTCAGTAACCTAAAGTCTCAACTAGGCTCGGGCTCGTTTTGTAAAAGTCTCAGACTCTCGGACTCGGGTAGTTTTTTTTCCGAAAATTATTCTATCAGCTCGGCATCAATAACCAAAAGTCTCAGCTCGGCATTAAAAAGCGCGCCACCATTTACATCACTAGTACATTCTACCATACAATTTCATTAGAGTATATGGTATCTTGTAATTATTGTACTACAATGTAGTAACCACACGCTAATCTAGAGTATAGTTGTATCATTGTTAGGGTACTGATCGTATTTATACAAATTGTACACTAGTTAGTGTACGACTATGGGGACACCATTAATACCCTAAAAAGGCACTCGCTGTACCCTCATTTTTAACAGTGTATATATCTTAATCTATAGATCTAAAATAAAGACCCTACCTTATATACCCTAACCTATATCCTATACCCTATTTACCCTACCCTATATACTCCACCCTATAGACCCTATAAAATCCTAACCTTCTCCTGTCCACAGCTCCGAAGTTAATCAAATGCAGGGTATCCATGATCAGCGCCTCTTTGATCTCTTTGTCTAGTTTAGCATCGGTATGGAAGCTGGGCGAATGGTTTACCTGCAAGTTTAGTAACGAATTAGGTCGTAAGTGAGGTCGTAAGTGAGGTTGTAAGTGAGGTTGTAAGTGAGGTTGTAAGTGAGGTCGTAAGTGAGGTTGTAAGTGAGGTCGTAAGTGAGGTTGTAAGTGAGGTTGTAAGTGAGGTTGTAAGTGAGGTTGTAAGTGAGGTCGTAAGTGAGGTTGTAAGTGAGGTCGTAAGTGAGGTTGTAAGTGAGGTTGTAAGTGAGGTCGTAAGTGAGGTTGTAAGTGAGGTCGTAAGTGAGGTTGTAAGTGAGGTCGTAAGTGAGGTCGTAAGTGAGGTTGTAAGTGAGGTTGTAAGTGAGGTTGTAAGTGAGGTTGTAAGTGAGGTTGTAAGTGAGGTTGTAAGTGAGGTTGTAAGTGAGGTTGTAAGTGAGGTTGTAAGTGAGGTTGTAAGTGAGGTTGTAAGTGAGGTTGTAAGTGAGGTTGTAAGTAATGGTGAAATATATCTCAGATTATCACAATACGAGTTATTAGTTCGTGTAATAATAATAGTTATTATTAATTAATTATAGTAGCCGATTATCTAAAAATTATAGTCATAATTCGAATAATAAGTATATTTATATTCTATTTACATATACTTGGAATTTAGCTTACATATATCTTATTTTAGGCAGTTACTTGTAATAATAGGTTAAAGTTAAATTATAATAACCATTAATAAATTATCTGTAATGTATTGAATACAAAATCACTACTCGAAATATACTTGAATTATTTATATATAATACATTTTTTGAAACTAAAAATAATAACATATTTTAAGAATATATATAATTATTTGTTATCAATTATTTTTTGAAATGCATTTATTTCTAAAAACCATTTATTTATAATTTGATCAAAATTGTATAATAAATTTATATATTTCATAGATATTAATATTTATAAAACATCTATAATATTATTATGAATTTTAAAATTAATAAAATATGAAAATATCTAAAAGAAAAAATCTTATTTTATCAATTATAATTAATATATCTCTTCGAATACAATATTTTAGACTTTTACCTTCTTAACTAAAATTCTATTATACCTAAAATGATAAAATAATATTAATAATATGCTATATAGATAAAAAAAATGATGTAATTACATTTTGTTATAAATTTTAATAAAATATAATAAAGAATTTATAAAAACTAATAAAATACAATATAACTATTATCTTCAGAATCATATATATATATATATATATATATATATATATATATATATTATATAGCAGCCATTTAAAGTTATAATAAAAAATTGCTGGTAGACTATTGGGGAAGAAAATAAAAAAAGAAGAAAAAATAATAAGAAAAATACTTCACTCGATAACTAATCTATTTTATATATACAGTGTTGGACAACTATTAACTATCTAATCTACGACTGCCGCATTAACTCTCTATAGAGAGTATATAAATATCATGTGTACTTGTGCTTTATGTAACACTTCAATGTTATTTGTACAATTTTATGTAGCCATTTATATTATAACATTTTCACTTTGAAATCAAATAGTACTGGCATTCGCTCACTATATAGTGAAGAACTGCCCAACACTATATATATATGTAAAAAAAAGCGACCAAGGACGCCCGCCAAAAAGATGGTCTGATGGCATAACAGTGCGGTGAGCCATTATTAAATATAGAGAGACGAGCCAAACGACGAGATGCCTTCGGAAATTATGTATTCACGTGGAAAGCAAAGGGACGCTAAGCCTACGCATTTAAGTCAAGTCATATATATATATATTATATACATATATATATATCTTGTATACGTATACATGATTTCGCACCTCGAGTAGGTAGGGTTTCATGCGGCGGTCGATCATAATGTCGAAGCCGAGGATCTCGAAGCAGGCGCTGCCCCGAACGTGATTAGGGAAACACGTCCGGTAGTTGTGCTTGATGATCGGGTGCGCCGAGATCAGCGTCTTGATAATCACGTCGTCGATGTCCGCCCACAGTTTGTCTACGTCGTACCCCGACGCTCGCATCCACTTGTTCACCGTCGAGATTCGTCTACGTAGGGCGCGGGGGCGCGGGGGTTATGGATAAGTAGTAGGGTGTAGGAGGCCGGTTTAATAGGGCGTTATGGGTGTATATGTGGCATGGTTTGATGGGTATGATGGGTGTATATGGAGGGGGGGGTGGACAGTAGTAGTAGTAGTAGTAGTCGTTATTGTTTCGCGGGTTTGTGAAGACGACGCGTTGTTTAGGTTTTATAGGGCATGGTGGGTAATGGGGTTTATAGGGTATGGTGCTTGTATAGAGTTGTGGGTTTAGGGTATAATAGATGTATAAATAGTGGGGTTTATAGGGTATGATGTATATGTAGCAGTATGTATATTGTGAGGTGGATGTGTGGAGTAGTTGGCATAGGGCGAGGCGGGTATTAAGAGTGGTGCGTAAAAAGCAGTGAATGTACGGATTGATGGGTAAATAGATTAATGGGTGTATAGTTAGTGGGGTTTATAGGGCTTAGTGTGGTTTATAGGGCTTAGTGTGTATAGGTTACGATGTGAGGGATACCGCGGTACCTCGTTGCAAGTGAGTATTTGTTATACACTTGGAGTGTTAATTAAGATGTATTAATACGCAGCATATTACTAGCAATCAATCCCGCTGGAGCCATACAAGGCAGTGAGAGAGTGTTATTAATGCTTGCTTAGACCGTTAACAAATACACTCAATAGTAATCGTAATATAACATACGAATAGTGGAAACGTTTAAAGGATTAAACACGAGCGATTAAACATTAAACGATTACGTAAAGGATTAAACATTAAAATTGTTAAAATTAAACTACGTATAATAGTGTTCGAAATCGTTCGGTTTCTAATGTAGAATATCTTCGTTAAATAATATAAACTGAAATAAGTCGAGTACACTCGGCATACATACTACTAGTGTAGCACATACATACTACTAAAGTAATATATACTATATAGTAATGTAATCTAAAATAGTAAATAATATATAATATTATTGTTATCCTAATATACTTAGTAGTGATATACAAACAATATATAAACTGTCCTAGTAGTATACTATAATCTATTAGTATACACCTATTAACATATAGTAGTAGTCATTTGTCGACTGGTGGGATATACATGACAAGTAACACACGATCAGTAAGTGTAATACACAGGTTAGGATTACTGTGTGGATTTCATGTGGCGATTAGTCGGGGTCATTATTAACATGGAAGAGATACGAATTCACATTGTCTACTAGTATGTCTACTGATCAGAAATGTTGAATATTGGAGTTTACCGTTTATGTACATACATATATATATATCTACTATATATATATATTTATATATATGAATAACATTTAACATTAAGATATGTAGATAGGTAATATAGTTGTATTGTGTTACAATATATTTGTAATAATAGAATATCAATAATATTTCATTGTTGTTTAGTGCATTATTATACTAAGACCAATACTATAGGTATTATAAGATCTATAGTCAATCAAGATATGTGTAATAATTATATATATATATATATATATATATATATATATATATATATATATATATATATATGTGTATAATAGTTATATTCAATATACAATATGATTCATATTAATTGCACAGAAATAACATTATTAATAATATCATTATAATTAAGATAAAGTTTATAAAGTTTGGGTTACATGCATTTGTGATCAGGGTTAAGGGGGAAGGGGGACTAATGATGGTAGGCAGACTATGGAGACTTGCGGAGATGTTGGAGGTATGATGGGGGCATGATA
This sequence comes from Osedax fenrisi, assembly GCA_964019155.1. Taxonomy (NCBI): domain Eukaryota; kingdom Metazoa; phylum Annelida; class Polychaeta; order Sabellida; family Siboglinidae; genus Osedax; species Osedax fenrisi. The sequence goes on from OZ025239.1 coordinate 77,377,974, forward strand.
GGGGGTATGATGGAGCGATGATGGGGGTATGATGAAACCTCTTACTTCCAGCTTCATCGTCTCGTATGAAGTCGTTACTATTCTTATTGATCGCGTAGTTAGTGAGGTGCATGAACACGTTAGACTGTTGGGTGAGAGAGAGAGGGGTAGGGGTTGTTAAGTAGGGGGTGGGGTACTGAGAGAGATAGAGAGAGAGAGAGAGAGAGAGAGAGAGAGATAGAGGGGAGAGAGAGAGAGAGAGAGAGAGAGAGAGAGAGAGAGAGAGAGAGAGAGAGAAGAGAGAGAGAGAGAGAGAGAGATAGAGAGAGAGAGAGAGAGAGAGAGAGAGAGAGAGAGAGAGAGAGAGAGATAGAGGAGAGAGAGAGAGAAAGAGTGAGAGAGAGAGAGAGAGAGAGAGAATGAGAGAGAGAGAGAGAGAGAGGTGAGAGAGAGAGAGAGAGAGAGAGAGAGAGAGAGAGAGAGGAGAGAGAGAGAGAGAGAGAGAGAGAGAGAGAGAGAGAGGGAGAGAGAGAGAGAGAGAGAGAGAGAGAGAGAGAGAGAAGACTGACCACATTATGCTGAGTGGGTTCAATGTACTTAGTCGTAGCGAAGCGCGCGAGTCCGTCCTTGAACACAAATATCTGAGGGGGTCGCAGCCAGTCACCAGGGTGTAGATACGAAGGTCAAACTTGTAGCCGTCGATGAGGAAGGGCTAAAAAAGGTTCAAGGTCAAAATATTAGAGATCGGGCAGTAAACCTTAGCTAGAAATTATTTGAAGTTGATAATTGTTAACATATCTGGATTTGTTTATTGACTATATTAATAATAATACTTAATATTAATGATAAATGTTTTACATTGTGTTATATATAGATAACAATCTATAACATACATGGATTGATAATTAATATACAATATAATACATAATATTATGAATAATTTGATAAATTAATAATGTATTTCTTCAAGAAGTTTATTTATATAAATTGAAAAATTTCTATTATACAATAATAATCAGGTAACTTATGAAATTATTCATATTTAATATATTGTTGCAAATATTATAAATATATAATAAATAAATGAATATGTTATTACATAAATATTTTAAATAAAATAATAACTTTAGTCAATATATAACTAATTTTAATTGTAAAATTAAAAATTAATTAGTATTCAATTTTATGTTCTGTAGCAGAGAAATGGAGGCAGGTTTATTTTGAATATAATATTATTTCAAATATTCTCGAAGTTGATTTAAAATAATTTTATAAAAATATACAACTGGCGAATATTCTAAAACCGTATTTGCTAATATTCTCAAACATCCAACACGTTTTCTCCGTAAAAAGTGTGATTATTATTCACAAATAGTGGTGAATATTCACAAATAGTGATTATTATTCTAAAATTCGCTCAAATATTCACATCTTTTATATCATTTGCCGATTCAAACCCCAAAGATAAATCATCGAACCGTACTATATTATTTAATACTACTACTATAATCGTTTACTTGTGTTTATGTGCGTATGCGTATGCGTATGTGTGTGTATATATGTGTGTATGTGCGCGTTACCTTCGAGATATATTGTTGGCACAGGATGTGATCGTTCGGTTTGATTTCTTTAGGATTTTTCGTGACCCATATTCCGCGGCCCTGGCATCCAGTTTCCGGTTTCACGATGTAAGTCTTGTGCTTCTTCTGGCGGGTATAGGCTTGGAAGTCTCCGTAACTAATGGGTGGTGAGTTAGGCGCGCGTGTGTGTAAGTTAAATGTGCTCGTGATCGAGAGATATATTCATTGGATGCGGATAATCAATGTTGATATATAGATAGATAATTATCTATTATAATAGATATATAGATAGATTGATAATAGTTTATTGCATAGATTCAAAACGATGAGCAACAATATATAATAATGACAGAAATGTGTAAATAATAAAAATAAATATAAATAAGTTGTGATTTACACACACCGAGAGTAAATAAAATAATAATAAGACCCATCAACATTTAATATATTAATTCATTTTAATGTTTGGTAATGAAATCATATTACATTATGGATATGAGTACACTTTTATATTTTCAAATCAATAGATATCCTGGTGTCATAGTAATCATTTATAGAAAAGGAGAATATCGAATATGGCCCCCGTTTGTTTTGATTACGATTTCCGAGGTCAAATTTAAAATATATTATATGTATCACTTTATAATTAAAAATTATAATAAATCTAATTTATATATATAATATCTTATGATATATATTAAATTTGTATTTTTCATATCAGTTTATCATGTACATTAGTGAGTCAAATACAGAAATGAGTATTTTACCCCATATATAGTAATCAAAACAAACGGGGCCATATTCTGGACCATAGAAACAGCATAATATATCACTTTTCATTATATATATATATATAGATGATACGTTATATCATACAGTTGTAATACAAATCATAGGTGAATACCATGTAATGTTCATATGGGACAAATGCATGCATAATTTATTTACAAATTAATGACAAAAATATTGATCTAAATATATCCTAGCGAAGTTTTGATACGAAAAATTCAAGTTTATAAATTTTTACTGCAATCAGTTGTAAAAAAATATTTGAACTTTAATCTAATAGTTTTAATTTTAACTTATATCAATATTTATCTGTAATTAATTATAATTCATATTGTATTAATACATTAATACATTAATACATCCTATATAATAATTCACATTAAAAATTCAGATATTTTTAGTTTATTTAAATACTTTTAATTATTGAAATTATACAACTTAATAGAATTAGTTAAATAGTATATGTGATTATAATTAAATTTCTTAAAATCTATATTATTTAAGGGTCAGCAAATGCACGCTTTATACACTGAATATAGGAGATTTATATTTTTCATTATTATTAATAATAAATAAATTATTTGTGTATCTTGTAGATTATATTTAGAACTATACATGTAATCAATATTTTAGATCGTATAATAATTATAATAATATATAACCTATAAATTACTTATTTGTAAAATATTAAATATGTCAGAAATATTATAATAATTATATGTAATTAGTTATTATATGTAATTAGTTATTATATGTAATTAGTTATTATATGTAATTAGTTATTATATGTAATTAGTTATTATATGTAATTAGTTATTATATGTAATTAGTTATTATATGTAATTAGTTATTATAGGTAATTAGTTATTATATGTAGTCGTTTTGTTATATCTAAGTAGACATCATCAATACATTGTGAAAGTTTCATGTAGATTGGCAGAATTCAAAAGTTATGATACTTCAAAGAAAAAACATTACTTTTAAAAAAGTGCAGATATATGTTTTAAAAAAAATTGACTTATTTGTAGCATACATTAAAATGAAAGAAAATGTGCAGCAAGACAATTTTTTAGCTGAATTCAAATAATTATAAATTAATAAATAGTTTATATTTTTCATATAAGAGGTGATTTGTTTTCATTAGTATTTAAATTCGATATATTATCGCAGTAAATTAATCTTCTAATAAATAAAATTAACATTATTATTATTATTAAAACATTACTCTGCCACATCGCAGCGTTGATATATAACATCGATGACAGTCTCCCAGATGAGATGCGAGACACTGTAGGAGGGTAGCATACTAACTCGGCGGGTAGACACCAAGACTTCGGGAACACGTTGTACTCCTTGGGGAACAGTTTGTACATACGGTTCATGTTTCGCGCTAGCGTGTCCTTCCTGCAGATCTCACTCATGCTCGGGAAGTGGTTGATTTTCTGTTCGCGAATGGTTCGTATTAGGATGCATTCGTATCTATTATCTATTATATATACAGTCAACGAGAAACAGAAACTCAGAAACACCCCAAATTCATACTTTTCACACATTCTTGTTGGTTTTGTACCAATGTAAATATATGTACGATTAATTTGATATCTCAGACATATATTGATATTTCCTTCTAGTCTGAGTAAGCTAGAGTAGACTATTAGAGCCATATATGGTTATAAGTAAAAATGTCATCTAAGTTCCTGGATGGGAAAGGACTCCACCAAAAATAGAATAACAATAACAATATAACATTATAAATATAATATGACTGTGAACTAACGACATAAACCACTGTGCCGTCGGTAATTGCTATTTCACTTGTGTGTTATGTAATACTTGTGAGCAGAAACTTAGGTTGCGTTCACATGGCACATAATTTATACAGACTGTGAATATGTTTACATGACACCGTGTTCACGCCGCGCATTATCTATAATCTTTGGTAAATGTTCGCATATTGTTATTGTTATTTTGGTGGACTCCTTTCATCACATCCAGGAACTTAGATGACATTTTCACTTATAACCATATAGCTCTAATGTCCCTTAAAATCCGCTCTCATGTTAAGGCATCCATGTTTTTAACGAGAGCCTGATGACCATGTGCGTAAATATTGAATCAAACAAACTCAATCTAATAACTAATTTCATGAATAGAGACCTATATACGTGTATAAGATTGTATAAGATGTACGAAAGACACGTGAACATGACTTTAGTGCTTATACAGTGTACAGTTTAATTATAATATCGTGATTAAATAACTTGTAATTTAATGAGTTTTAATTACTTATAACTTAGCTTAGGTTGATGGCGACCTTTGATACGAGATGTAATGCTATAATATCAACATATGCGTATTTGTATTATTATTGTTGTTATTTTGGTGAAGTACTTTCATCGTATCCAGGAACTGAAAGTTTTCACTTACACTAAATGGTTTAATAATGTCCCTTCGAAGCTACTCTCATGTTAAGGCATCCGTGGTTTTACCGAGAGTCGATTATTTATGTATACACAATTATATAAGATCACTTCTGAATCTTATTTTAAGAATGGGGCCTATGGTTATGGATCCTGACGGGGTTTGAACCCGCGTCCTACTGACTGACACCTGCTTAGCTACTAGGCGTGCAGTTAATACTCTTAGTTTGTATATCATTTAGATTGTGATTGCTGTAGCATTGAAAGCTGGACAGATAGATAGCCTATACCGTTGTATCTAGTCAATGCATCAACTATCAACCTGTACACCTGATCCCCTGACCTGCTACAACAATCACACCCCGTGAGAATCACTCTTTCTCTCGTGCGGACCTGGTATTTCTTCATGTCCATGACGCGTTCCAGATTCACCGAGAAGTCGGTCCAGTACAGGTTCCAGTCTTCGTCCTCGGACACCTCCTTGAGGCCGAACCGCTTCGACACTCTGCGCACTGAAGGTGGGGTTAAGGTCATCGTGCGTGAATATCTCGCGATGCGTTTCGACACCTTTCGCGCGTTAGCATCGTAATATGTACGATTCTAATGTCGATACTAATGTGGATTCTAACGAAGGTTAACTATTAATAGATAACTGTTACAATGAATAACGCCCAGAGCGGTACGCAACTTAGAATTACGATAACTACAAGAGTGTATGTATATATTTATATAAGTGTATATGTATGTATGTATATATGTATATATGTAATTATGTATAATTCTAGGCACAATAATTAATGATAATATACGCATTTAATAATGGAGACTTATTCTACCAATGAATCATTCGAATTAGTTTGCAGTGATAAATCGTATTCTCATTGAAAACAACGGAAAAAGTATAATATCGACCAATGGAATAACCTGATTCATAGCGGCAATTAGTCAAACAAACGTAGAGAGTTCTGTGTGTGCGGTGTGTGTACGGGGGGTTAGAGGAGGTAGGGTAACGACTTCAGGGGTAAGCGGCGAAAAGTTCTAGAACATGCAGACACCAGACTGTACACTAAAACTACTACTACTACTACCACTAATACTAGAATATACGAGTGTATATTCTAGTCACTATTATTGACATTATGCTATAACACGATAACAGTTTTGCCGAGTTAAGGCCACGATATAAATCATAGCGCCTTTTTATATAACGATTCGTTGATACATATACGTATTATATAATGGCGTCTTGATTGATAACGTTAGCACATGCCGGCAAGCACACATAGGCGCACACGAACATGCGATTATGTCACTAGAGTCGTTGTAACGAGTGCCTAGTCGGTGGGGAACTCTTCTCAATGGTTGTTCACTAGGTGTGCTACATGCTAACAACGATTATATGCAGGCGGCAATGCATGAGTGTGCGCGCTTTGACTCTAGTGAATTCACGAGTGAGCTATTCGCTGTCACGAGTATATCTACTAGTAGGGCATGATTTTTGAATCGTAAAATTTAGAATCGAAAATAAATATTTAATAAATTCTAACTGAAATCTAATACAGTACGGTGATGAAAGCGAATTTAAATGTCGACACATTTCGCCTTAATCAAAGCAACACCAATGCGATCACTACTAATATTCACATCACAAACTCTCAACCTCGATACGGCTTCATACTTACGCTAAATTTGTACTACTAAAAGTAGGGGATAAAAGTGTTAAAGATTATAAAATTATATTATGATATATATAATATATATTATATATATATATTATGATATATATATATGTATGTGTGCGGAACAGGGGCAGACATCTTTCCTCGGTGTATCGAGATAGTGGCACCACCACCACCACCGCTGCGGTGTTACATAACTGTGCCGACCGATCAAGCGTGACCTATATCAGCAGGCACTCGGTCGGGTAATGGATACGGGTGTATAGATTAACGCAGCCACCGCCGCCGTTATTATTATTATGTGTAACGCGGCGTGAATAAGTATTTACACGCGCGCGCGCCTATGTTTACGTATGTATGTATGCACGCGCGTGTATGAATGTATGCACGCGCGTATATGAATGTACCCGTATAAATCTATAATTACGAGCGCGCGATCTAAAGATTTAGTGTGTCGGGAGGATTAGTGACCGCTGCATTGTTAGCTGCCCAGCCACTGCCGGTACAAGGCTTAATCCGCGCCCAACCGAAGAGGTATATTATGTAATGGTGTGTGTGGTAGTGTGTGTATGGTAGTGTGTGTGTGTGCGTCAGTGCCCCCTGGTCTATTGTTTACGCTAATATGGCTGGATATAATTGGGGCGGTGTCGGTAGCTGCCTGTAAACGCTCAAGCCGCGATCGGCTGGACACTGCGGTGCTAGTGGAGAGGAGTGGACGTACGGTGGGGTGAGGGCACTGGTCAGATAGTCTACTGGACGCAGTGGTTTTAGCTCAGACCAGTGGTGATTCAGGGTACTGGGCGTAATGATCCTAGTACAAGGTATTGGACGCAGTGGTCCTAGTACTAGACAGTGGTCAGCTATCCAGTGGACAATGTGATCTTAGCATAGAACTCAGTGGTCCTAGCTAATGATACTGGTCAGATATTCCAGTGGTCAAGGTACTGGACGTTACGGTGCTAGCACAGCGTAATAACTGTCCAGTTGACACAGTGGTCCTAGCTCAGGATAGTGGTCAGATAGTATACTGGACGGTACGGTCTTAGCTCGCGACAATGGACTCGGTGGTTCTAGCCCAGGCATGTGTGGTGGGTAGTGAAGCGCAGTGGTCGCGATGTTAACTTTTTACGTTTCCTCTTTTTCTTTTTCACTTTAGCGGTGGCGGCGACGACATTCGACGTGCTGATTTCGTTGAACTTCTCCGCTACGTCGTCGATAGGGTTCACCGGGAGGTCGTAACCTTCGCCGCCGTCTTCCTCCTCACCGATGTAGGAGAAATCTGCGAGGAACGATCGTTATGTCATTAGCTAACAGTTCGGATGGAATATAAGATTATGTATTTATTATGCATGCACATATATATATATATATATATATATATATATAACGTTTCATTTCGATCAATTAATTTATTTGTCCTAAAATAAATATTATCTATAGCAATGTTTACGCAACATAAATATGCCCGATTTTGATCGCCAGATATCAGCTGCTTTAAATAATTTATTTTATATTATTATTAAAATTTTAAATTTACAAGATATTTTACCGATATTTAGTATATATTCTAAAATAAAGATTTTAAGCTATAGATTTGTAGCCCATATCAGGCTGTATTAATTGGGTTTTATATATAATTCGTTATTAATGTATAGTATGCTGTACATCTGTGATTATAAATGGTGTATACTATTTTATATAGTAGATTATAAACAAGTATATATAGTAAATTGTACATTTTCTAATACATTTTAAATATTTAGATATATAATATCTAATATATAATATCCTAGATCTAAATATTTAACTTATTATTTATAAAACAGATGTAAGCTCTACTTCATATACATATATATATATATATATATATATATATATATATATATATATATATATATATATATATATATATATATATATATATATATATACATATATAAGCCCTGTCCGGACCATTACAATAAGTCTTAAGATAATATTTAGAAGTGATCTTATATAATTGTATATAAAAAAATAATCGGCTCTCATTAAAATTATGAATGTTTAACATGAGAGCTGCTTCGAAGGGACATTAGAGCCATATGGTTATAAGTGAAAACTTCATCTAAGTTCCTGGATGGGATGAAAGGACTCAATCAAAATAAAAAATTTAAAAATAACAATATAGTTATATATATTATCATATCATATTTATATAACTATATAAATATTAATATACGCAATAAATATGTAGATCATCTTATAACTTCATATGCATAGAAGTAAAAAATGATATATTTTATTTATATGAAAGGTCACATTCAATGTAGTAATAAGAATATTATATTAATGTAAATAAATTTATACTAGCACCTATATATTTCAAATAATGTAGCTATATATAACATATATTGTGAAATATACATGAAATATATAATATACGAAATATTATAAGGTATATATTATAAATCCCTAATTAATGTGAAGATTGGTGATTATAAAATATATAAAATTATTTGATTATATTAACATACAAATATTGATGACACTATAGGAGTAACACTATTTCAGTATAACAATAGTTGTAACTGATTATAATATTTATTCAAATTTTTAAAATGTGGATTAACTTTTTAAATTTCCGATAAGTAAAATAGTTATTCTTTAAAATATAATCCTAAATATAGTTTACTAAGGTTTTTCAAGGTATAACGATAAATCTAGATACCCTTCATGATGATATAATTTCAATAATAAATAAAATTAGTTATCATATTATAGAAAATAAATTATTTCATGAAGAAAAAAAATGTATATAACAATCCAGTTATTCATTATTATAAGATTATCAATCTATTTATAACTCTATATCTATAGATGTGTATGTAGTATTAAAATCTCACCATTCAAAATCTCACGCGTTCATTAAATATTAATAAACGCATGCCTATAAATACATAGGTAAATATATTCTCAGAACATAATCTCATAGTAAATCAAAGGTAAATATAGGCGGTAACATTTCGATAGGCTAACATTATCGGTGGACCTGAGAATCCTGTAGCTAATCACGAAGTCTGGTGAATATTTCTACACATTTTGCATTCATTTTATAATATATACCTATATTAAATACAAGTTAGGCATAATAGGTAAAGGTATCGATACTATAGTAGTTCCTATAACGGATATAATGTTTAGATAACACAGCTATCGGCAATACTCAGGGTGCTGGAACGATTTTGTATGTATGGGGGGACCGACCAATAAGACATATCCCCCCCGCCCCCCCCCCCCTGTTGCAGTGCCCTTAACCATACTGGTCATCTCCGAGGGGCGTACTACACTGTGTTAAGTTGACCAAGCGGGGTGAACACTGCAGACTGTGCTAATGAAACAACTGGCTGTCCACTAGGGGCGCTGCAACGGGGCGGGACGGGGGGATATGTCCCCCCACTTTAAAATCTAGGGGGACCTCCTATGTATTGGTCCCCACCCCACTTTTACCACAACATTTATTTTGATCGGTTGGTCCCCCCTACATACAAAATCTTCCAGCACCCCTACTGTCCGCGTAAGTGAAGTTCAAGTTCTAAATAACATACGTATTGTACATTAGTTTATTGAAATGTTGTGTCTGTCGTGTCGTATTCGGATGTATGTGGTGAGAATGTTGCGCGAGAGTACGGGACAGGGATATTATCCAGGCGTTAGTGTTGGTTAGATGTAAGTTATGCTTCGGAGGTAGTCGAAGTAGGCACGTATCGGTGTGGAGCTGTAGCGCTACTGGGTGGTCTTAAGCGCGAGTAGAGATACCAGATAGTCGGGAGAGTCGTGGGGAATTGCTTTTTGTGTGTGTAATGGGACTCTATAGAGTAGTCTATGGCGTACAGGTAGCCAGTGGAGTTTTGTTTGTAGAAGTAGGGATTTGCTATATATATAGTGGAGAAGAGTAGAGCACTACACTAAGTCGATAGGTTGAGATCTAGAGGGTGAGTTAATCGTATACATTTACAATGAAGAAGGCGTACTTTAGTTACAATGACAAATTTGAATTAAATAATGTTAGATAATCCTGCATAATTTCAATGTAAAAATATAATTAGGATTTGAAAAATGCGTTAGTTGTATGAATGTTAGCTTATTTTAATTAGTTAATGCACAATATTTAACATTAAAAAGATACAATTGCAACCAGAAAAGTAAGAAATCTTAGCTAATTGTCATTGTTAGCTTATCGGGATTGCACTGTATAATTAACGTCTGCACGCATCATTACTAATCGAGCTATTTTAATGACGTCAAAAACAATATAAATACCTCATGAAAATAACTATTAATAACTATTACAACATTTAAATGAGTTCAATTAAAACATACGTTTAAACATAAAGTATTTTTACTACAAATTAAATTTAAATTTATGCCGTTAAAGAAGAATACAAATACTACATCATTATAAAAGTTATAGAACAAACTAGATTATAATTTTTTTTAATTTCTTATATTGATAATTATTAATATAACTTTTAATTCTTGCTATCTTTACATATTCTCCACGGCTACTGAAGTTATCATGATAGTACAATATATTATAGCATATTATTCACTGATGATCTACCCTAAATGAACATTTCATACTTTTGTACTGAACAACATACTACTACGAAAATATACGTATATTAATATTTTAACATTTGTTTACTTTATTATTCGTATTGTTGTTATTATTATTATTATTGATAATATATGCTGTATTAACATGATTGATTTGTGTTCATCGTTCAATTGTTTGTCGGGAATGACAAGGGGATATGACATGTGATCGTTTGAAATTCTAAACTCTATGAGTTACCTATACTCTAGGTAATGGTCAACCCCTATGGGGTAATCACTGGGCTTCCTTCATTGTTTATAGCCCTCGTTCCACTCGTAATACTCGGTTGTTCGATGAGATCATTTACAACATTTTATAATGTTACCGTACACGTTATTCGTTATTATACAGCACTATTATTGTGAAATACCTCGCAAGTGTTACCTACTACTTGTGTGTATCTATATAATGTTATTTCCGTTCTTTAATTACAACAATAAAAGTTAGCCTATCCTGTACTAATAATGCACTATACTTTTAAAGATATCTACTTACATTATAAATATGTGTATGCAGGTGAATTTTAAATAAAATATACCTGTCGCCTATGTAGTAACGATAATTATATTTTAATATAAAATATACATGGTTAAGATTTTTTAATATTTTGATTAATAAATGGCGTATAACATAGCGCTTATATACATGTAAGTGAATTATTACACGCATTGCAGTATAATCATAATATAAGCTAGTTATCATGTAAGATGTAATAGATATACAATAGTATACACTATTAGTAACATTCATACATTAGTTATATTATACTTTGAGTGAATACTTTTAATAAGTATCTTTAAAAAAATGATAATCCTGATTATGTTTTATATTATATGTATATCACACCACCTCCCTGATATCACTTTATATATATATCATTATTCAATTTAAGAATATATTAGAAAATGTTAATATTACTATATATATAAATAATATAAAAGTAATATTACTTAATTATATAATTCATAAATTTATGTTGATTATAATAAATATATATTATATAAATTATGATTTAAGTTTTATAATAGTAAGTTTTATGAGATTAATGGCAATATCATATAAATTATATTATTACAATATAATATTTACTATATAGTAACTTATAAAGTACATTTTATAATCATAATACACATATAAGTATACTTATGTGTGTATTATGATTATTACGATTATTAATATATATAAAGTATTATAATAAATAGAATGATTAGTTGTTTAACTTACAATTATAATTAAACTTATGATATTACAAAAATGATATTGGCAAACCACATTCTGAAGCAATTGAAGGTGGTTGCTGAACCAATAATCCACTCTCTTCGTCATCGACGAGCGATAGCATGGGTATACCTTCATTTTCGGGTTCGATTGAAAGAGATTGTTTATTTGAATCTTCACACTCACTTTCCGAATCGTCTGAACTTTGAGAACTATCTACTGAATCAATCATATTTGATTTCATCGTAATTTAATATATGCAAGAGAAAATAAAGTTATAAGTATGAATGTATAGAAACGTTTATTGCCTATTTAATAATTCGATATCGATAGATAGTATACATTCCAATATTATCGGAGTTTGACGAATTTGTAAACTAGAAATATTTATTAAAATTTAAAGTATTTCATTGTTTACAAATGGAATGGTAATTCAATATAAATATTAAAATGTATAGTTATATAGTCTAAAATTTAAAAAATGTATAAAATATTTTATTCTAAAAATAACATTCTGATATATATATAATACTGTTAAAAGGAGTATACAATAGTTATTATTTACTAAAGATACAAGGTGAAAACATGGTTGGCTATGTACACTAAACGTCATATTCTCATTGGTCCCTTGTTTCTTGGCAATAACCAATAAGATTTGTATTATGCCCGCGAAAGTATAATTCAATTATTATTTAAATTATAATCTGTAATATTATAATGCAGATTATAAATATTAATTATTAAATGTAATGATGATCTTAATTATTAAATGTATGAATGTATTGTATATATATATTCATAATATAAACCAACATATTAAATAAAATACAGACATTTTAATTAATATATTGGATTTAAGCCTAAATAAAATATAGATATATTCATTAATTTAAGGGGATAGAAATTCTTATTAACTTTATAAGTATAAGCGGTCAATTAAAACTACATTATATTAAATATAATATTATATATATATATGCCGTAATTAAATACAAGAATATAAATTATATTTCAAATAAGTTAAAAATAGGACATTTCACATTTATAAGTACATTTATATTCATATTAAAATATATATTTTAATATACTTACGACAATTTTTTCAAAATATATACAATGTTTAAAAATAAAGTTAATATTTCAATAGTATCTATTATAATAGCACTTATGATAAGAGGTGAATACGATATTGTTTAGACATTTTACCATAGAGCTAGAGAGAAATTTCTCTCTAGCTCTATGCATTTTACGAACGACAATAATTTGTGAGTAAAATCGGGAGGTAAAATAAATATTTTATTTTAAGTTAAATACAAATATAAGTTATAAATAACCATATCACATAATCAAGAATACCAATGTCCTTGATATAATCATATATTTAATATAATATTAAATAACATTTTAATATAATTGTGGTTTAATTTGGACTGCTTTGGTTTTAGTTAAACAGGCAGTGTTTTGAACTAGATAAATATTGATTGTAACAATAATTATGTGAGATTATATTGTATTAGTATATATATATATATATATATATATTGTATTGTATTATATATATTACCTGTATTATACAGGCTGCAGCCTATATATATATATATATATATATATATAGACTATAAATGTATAGTATTATTTCAAACATATTTGTTGTAGTATAATTTGCAGTATTAAATGAGTATTTGACACATCTTTGTCAAGTTTATTAAGAATATTAGCATATAAAATAAAACAGGATTTTCATTATTTACATTTTTATATTACACAATATAAATTATATTATATAATCATTATAATAATGCCCATTTTTTAGTTTATTATTAAATATAAAATATAATTTTCATTCACGTATAATTTCCATTTTGTTTCTTTTCTAATACTTTAGGATACACAAGTATTGATTCCACAGTTGCTCTGCAAAGTTTATTAGCAGCTTGTTTGTTAGGTCTGACTTCCAGATATTTCTCATAACGTTTAGTGATAATCAGATTTTCTACAGTAGTATTATATATAAATGGTATATATATATATACTATTTACATATAAAGGGGGTATCCTACAAGTATTTCCGGAAAGTCTTGCTAGAAAACGATTTTCTAGCAAGTTGTAGTGGGATACCCCTTTACTTTCCAGAAATACTTACTTGAAAACAAAGATATTACTATATATCTCATGATGATTGTTGTTAATTTTTCATTTTCATTTTTTTCTAAATTCAATTTTTTAATATTAATTATTAAATATATATAAACTTATTAGATTTTAATAATTAAAATATTAGTATATTCCCCTATCATTTTAATCGGATACGTTTTGTTCTATTTAAATTGATTTTATAAAATAAAATGATTTAAATTTAAATTAAAAAACAATAACGAAGTTGATTGGTTGATTATTAATAGCCTATCATACGATTTCGAGCAATACTGGCGCCATATATCTTGTAGCAGGATATCCTTCCAGCAACATTATTGAGCAAGATAATATTTTCTGACAGTATTTCCGACAATTTGCCTGAAATACTTGTAGTGGGATACCCCCTTAATACTAACAAAGCCCAGGGCTTTGATACTACTGTAGAAAATCTGAGTATCACTAAACGTTATAGTATTATAATACTTATTACAGTACTTATAATGTACATGAAATCTGTTTTATTTCTTCTCCTTTTACACTTTGTAGTCTGGTTGTGTACACTATAGTGTTGGTTCATCCTATTGCTTTAATATCATGTATTCCATTTCTCCAGGGTTATATAGAGTCTGACCTTTGGCTGTCTTTTCTACGAGGTGTAGTTATGTATGTCCGTTCAGTGTATCTGTGACTACCTCCGGGTCGTAGTCTTAATGAATGCACAACGTGACTAGACGTGTTTAAAGAAACTACGTTACGACTACATACGATACACTACCATTATAATGATATGATTACAATTAGGTATATAGCATATAGGCTATACTAATACACGTATATACACAATACTAATACCCGGATTTTTTTACGGAAACCATGAAACTGTACAATATATATTGAGATTCTGAGAAATCAAATTAGTCTTACACGTATTTAGGGGAGAGTGGGGTAAATTGAGCCGGCGGGTAAATTGAACCACCTCCAATATCAACATTTCTGCTTAAACAAAGATATTGAAATACATACGGGATATTCATATTGTAAATATAAATACTATATGATAGTTTAAATTGAATAATATATATGTAATGATAATATCTGATATGTATGAATACACATAAATAGTTATTTATAAACATGCTAAATTATTTTATTATGAAAATAATGTATATAAATATAATTACAAATTAACATAAACTATACATCTAATAATAGAACCATATATATAGAATGTGACATTTCTCAAATATGCTAACGAGTATAAAGAATATAAATAATGATATAATTAAATGTGTAATACAATATATATTACAATTATTTAATACACCATACGTCTATGTCATATGTTTTCCATTAATTCTTATTTTTCATCAAATATTTACTTATTATTCAGTAATATTCCACTGACAAATAATAATGTTTATTATTGTGTACATAGTAACTCATTATTAATATCAAATTATCATTTCTAAAGAATTATAATGTGATACCCCGAAATAGATAATTTAATTTTTTATTTAAATGAAATAATGCTTATCTAATACGTATTAATCAACAATAAATCAGATTTATATGGAATCATTCCCATTGTACATTCGTGTTCAAAATGTAAAGCATTTAGCATATACGCCCTGAATCATCATACTTAAAACACCAGTCATTATATAAACTGTTGAAAGCGGCGCGAGTTATTAAGGGGATACGAGCGTTTTGGAAAAAACAGTAAACATTTTTTTTTTTTTGAAATGTTAATATTAAAATATTAGAGCTCAAAACGATTGATCAAATATACAAAATAAAGGTTTTTTATTAACACGACCTATTTTTGAGAATAAATAATTATAAGAAAAAATACGCAAAAACGTTTATATAGTTATTTTACGGAATTATTATTTTTTGTATCTAATATAATATTTTGGATTACTATTACTGTCATAATTATATATATATATTATCATATTGTTGATTACTATAATATACATATAATTTTTGTATAATAAATATACAAACAAATATATTATTCTCTTTTTATTCAAATAAGCTCTATATTTGAATAACAAATATGTAATTTTCAAACTTGATTTACTCAGAATAATTATTTTAGTATAATATTCTTAAAAAATTCAATAACTATGTAAATAATGCTCAAATATTGATGACATTTTCAGAATATATTAGTTATTATGTGTTTATTGACTGAATAGATGATCATACAATTATTTTTATTATATCATATATAAAATATAATTTAAAAAAATATTAAAATAAACAACATTTTTACCATTATTAGATGAGTTGTATTTCCAAAAATATATAATATTATCTCATTATGCTATATCAAACTTTACAGCGCAGTCCTCCCTTCAATACGCATTTTACAGAATTGTATATCTTAAGAATTTTTAAACTTATTGAAAAAAATATTTAAAAAAATATAAAAATCTTTTTACATTGAATTTTAAACAAATTAGAGCAACAAAAATAAGCAAGAACAGCAACAAAGGTGCTAAAATATGATTTATTACACAAAATATGTAGACCTCGCGTGGTAGTAAATTAAGATTTCTTAGATTTAGATTTACTTCGACGCTGAGAACGCTTGGATGAGCTACGGTGATCGCTGCGGTGGCTTCCGGAAGGTTTAGATGACGAGGCAGGCGGAGTTCCGGAAGACGCCGGAGGCATAGCTTCTTCATCGACGACGGGAGCCGCCGGGGGTGGTGGCGGGGTCGACGGGGGGGTTGACGGCGGGGTCGAAGGCGGGGTCGACGACGGGGATGAGTCTTCCATTAGCGGTAACAGGTCGGCGAAATCGTTACGTTGGCCGTATTCGGAGAGTATGACGTGAGACTGACCGCTAGGGTCTGGAGAGGGTGACCGGTGGTGCCGGTGGTGGTGGTGACGGCTGCTAGTGGTGCTGACCATAGCGGCATTGTTCGTAGCCTGTAGTTCGGCGTCGCTTGACCGGTAAGAGATCACGTACCGCTGACCTACTTCCATGGAAGGGGAGTAGCCGCTCGGGTAGGTGGTGTCCTCGAACTGCACTTTGTAGGTTAGGCTTGGCTGTGTGTGGGGGGGGCGGGGGTGAGGCTGTGTGTGGGGGGGGCGGGGTGTAGGGGAGGGGGGCGGGGGTGTAGTGGAGGGAGGTGTAGTGGAGGGGGGCGGGGTGTAGTGGAGGGGGCGGGATGTATAGTTGGGGGCGGGGTGTAGTGGAGGGGATGGGGTGATGTAATAGTGGTGTAGTGGGGGGATGTAATGTAGAGGATATATGTGTGTGGGATATTGTGATAGGGGATGTTGTGATAGGGGATGTTGTGATAGGGTATGTTGGGATGTTATAGTAGGATATATTAGTCGCTGGTATTAATACATATCACTATCACAATGAGATACGAATGTATTAGTAAAATGAATGGCAGATGATCATGATAAGTAGTAGATACAGACATATATCATATATCATATGTATCATATACAGGCCCAGTTATTTTGGGCCAAAGCCCAAAATAAAGAAAACGCCCAAAATAGCTTATTTTGGGCTTTTCAAAATCCTTATTTTGGGTTATTTTGGGCCTTTTTTAAAAAACTACAAAATACGTTAATATCCATCATAATGTAATATTCATATTATACATTTAATAACTATCATATTATATACCATATATAATATACTATTTTTGTATATTTTATAAGTTATCAATATAATTTATTTAATTTAAAAAAAATTACATTTTTAATTTTTATTAAATAATAATGAGTAATAATAATTCATTGTTTTTATAATAACTGTCGTTTATAAAAGTGATGATAATAGATTGTATTGCTTTGAATGAAGCATTAGCCTACCTTGAAGGCTAATTTAATTATAATTATTTAGTATATATTTTAGTATAACAAAATCTGACTCCATAGCAGATGTTACTGGAATAATGGTTGCTATGTCAGACAAATTATTTTTATATTTAATATTCTTCTACGCATCTTTGCAATTTTTACTTAAAAATATTATTAGTTCTTTTGGCTCTCTTTCATATTCTTCTATAATTTCTTTATACTCAAATTTATATCGTAGTTATATTGTTTCGTAAAAAAAATATGTTGTCTATCTTTATTTCTATTGAAAACATTGCCAAACACTTTTCCTTACATATTTATAATGCTTTGTTATTCGATCATATCTTGTCTATTATGTGGTGAATTGTTAGAATCTCTTTCAACCGATATTAATAGAAGTTTTTGTAGTTTTAATATATTTATGGCAATATATTGATAAAATAAATGTAGTTGAAATGTATCAAAATAAAATAAGTTATCATTCGAATACGATCCAATATCAAATTTGTAGTATATATTAATAACATAATTATCATATACAGCCAGGATTGTTCTGTTTTTGTTGTTGATATTTTAATCAAAAAAACCATGGTTTTTTTGTTTTTTTTAAATAATTTATATAAAATTATTGTAAAATAATATATTAATTTCAATACTAAAAATATAATTTAATATTAGTATGAATATTTTTAATAATAGTGCCGTCTGGAGTGAAGTGTGAGTTACATAGTTGTTCCGTTTTTGTTGTTAGTTTATTCGGTTTTTTTATATAAAATAATTGAATATTAATTTCAATACTATAGTATTATTTAATATTTGTATTAATATTTTTACAATAGTTTAGCTTATGTATTATATAAAGTTATTCATTTAATAAACATGCCTGGCCCAAAGAAAAATAAAATTTAGAAAGAATTTACTGAAATAACTAATAAATATTAGTATAAATTATACTATATAGTATATATTATATTTTTTAATATAATATATATGAAATATCTAATAATAATTATAGAAGTATTTATTACAAATAACATTCTATATAAAAATGTATTAATACAAATTATTATATTGATAAAAACCAATATTTTTCACACAAAAAAACAAATAAACCGCAAAAAACCAACAACTCTGTATATAGCACATTTAATATAGGTTAGCAGACAATTCACTTAACATTATACAAATATAAACCATATTATGTAAATATAATACAAACATTTATAAAGTTAGCTGATAATGTCCTATTTCTTTATTATGAATTCATTGTTTAAATTAAATGTATCAATTATTTCTTGTATAATCCGCAATTGAAAACTACATTAAAAATATTATTAAAATTTAGAAAATTTAGAAAATTTTTAAACTTACAATTTTTGAAAGCAGTTACTAAATTATTGATGATAATTATTTCTTCATGAATTGTCAAATTAAGATTCTGTAATTTCTTAAATGTTAGACCAGTTCTTGTCGAAATCGTATTAAATATTCCCAAAAAAACCCACCATTCCTTCTTTAATAAATTAATATCTTCCTTATAAATCCCTACTAATTGATTCTATCACTATACATCAATTGTATATAAATGAATCAAATGATAAAATGTGTATTGTATTATATTTAATATCTATAGATATAACTCTTAAATGAATATATTTATATATTTCAATATAAATAATATGTAGAAAATCAGAAATAATTTGTGTGCCATCATTTTTTTTATCATTCATTATAATGATTATAAATTGAGAGATATTTATTATAAAATTATATTATATATATTCATTATTATGATAACATTTATGATATCCATCATTATGATAAAACATACAATAATAATTATTTTCATTTTGAAACAAATAGATAAATGAATATTTATACTGAATATTACTTATATATTTTATATATATATGTATACATTTTATGCTTGTTAGCCAGTTAAATTGTTTAAAAAATATACTAAAAATTAAATATAATTAGTTAAAATTTATAAAATAAGAGAAAAAGTAAAATATCCCAAAATAAAATAAAAAGCCCAAAATAAGTTATTTTGGGCTTTTCAGAATTCTTATTTTGGGCTTTTTGATTTTATTTTGGGCTTTGGCCCAAAATAACTGGGCCTGATCATATATCATATTAAATGTGTATTTCCTGGAACCTGAGTTTTTATTTAATATTTTATTATTCTATCGATTTTATTTAGAAAATTAAGGTTTCTTTCGGAAATATTGTCAATCAAATGAAGTCGGTGCCTAGTGCGAAATAGAGACACCAGGGGGCGTACTAACCAGTTTAGGTACTTGTTCGATGAGAGCTTTATAGAAACAAGTGGTACGCGGGTACAGAGCCATAATGATCTGCGTGTGGGGCGGGGTGGGGTTAGGGTGCTCTCTAAAGGGGTGGGGGGTACTTACTGAACCGATAGGGTATATGCAGTCCCAGTACAGGTTGTTGCTGATCTTGTAGGTAGGCAGCGGGGTTACCAGGTCTCGAGTGAGGTGGTGAATACTGCGGGGGGCGGGAGGGGGGGGTAAGGGGGGGGTTACACACACACAAAGTACGGGTGTTATGTTAGTAATGGTGTGGGTGTGAAATATAGTTAGCAAATACACATATAAATGAAATGTTGTCGTTGATGGGGCAATAAGATGAAGTGTTTTGGAATTAAATTGTTAATATGCTGCTGCGCTTTTAAGTGGTCATATTTTTATACCATTTCGCTTGATCTGACTATCTTGCTTGGCTCCAAGCACCACACCCTGGTAAACCATTTCAACTAATGGACTAAACTTGCAAGAGGGGGTAATTACATCGCAAATTGATAGAAATACCAGTCTACCCAATGGTCTAATGTCTATGGTGTAAGGTTAGGGTGGATGTTGTTTGTGATTGTGGTGATGTATATATATATATGAACTAAGGCTATTAGTCATATTAGTCATAACTAGAGTGATATGTTATCTATGGTTATGTTAGTAAAGATCTTTGCTAGACGCAGCCACAGTAATAACGATTTATCCCCATCGATGTCGATGATCTGATAGATACGAGTGTCTGGGTTATAGCCACACACAGCTGCTAGGATACAGTTCTCGACCCCATCTGACCCCGGTACCATCGCAGCCACCTGGTGAATGATTCGGAGCATAACCATCACG
>OZ025239.1:77399599-77464599 GCA_964019155.1 Osedax fenrisi
CATAACCATCACGCAGAGAATATATATATAATATAATTTATATTAATGCCATCATTTATATTATACAGATTTATAAACTTTTTATAGTATTGTAGTAATTATTATAATAGTAATATAATATAATGAATATATATAATATAATATATATAATTGTAATAATAATTAAAAAATATATATTAGTTGGTTAGTATTGTATTATATATTCATTATAATATTGATAATATAATATAATGAATTTATATAAAGAATATATAAACCAATTTTTATGTCATTTCTAGAATGTTTTCAAAAATAATTTGTTTACAGATATTAAAATCATATATTATTATGAAATACAAAATTATTTTCACCACATAAGGTGTGTGATATCCCCTTAAATGCCTTTAGTATTCCATATTTGGAATATAATAATTCGGATGTATATTTAGTGAATAGGAAATACTTAAATTTGGTAAATTTGATAATTGAAATATTTATGTAAATATATTAATATAAATTTCTTGAATTGCATCATAAATATTACATCAGTTATTTTAAGACTAGAATAACTAGAATTTAAAAAACACAAATTATTTAATAAAAATAATTTAATAAATTAGTATAATAACTATAATATTGGTAAAAAATAATTGTAAAAATGATTATTGAAAACATAAGAAATATAAAATTTTATAATATGTCAAAAAAAGAAAATTTAATTCCCATTATTATTTCACTACAAATTATTTGTTATTTTAGTTACACGAAAATTCTAGAAGAACAAAGTTGATTTTAAAGATCACCTGATACAGAATAAAACTAATAAGCAAGATAAATACGATTATATACATTGACTGAATAGGATACCAGATCTATAGTCATTTGTTCCCACAATAAAATAGACGTAGTAACAATGACGGCCATTGCGTAGTACCTAAGATAACTTCTATGATCAGTGTGCAGCGGACCTGTGTTAATAGTGTACTACGAATGCTAACCTGTTCTGATATTTCACATATGTAGTTATCCGGGGGTTCGACTGCTCCACATAGCGGTGGGGGTCTAATGGGGGCGGTAGGGGGTAGGGATTAGAGTGGGGGGCATGGAGGTCTAATGGGGGTGGTAGGGGTAGGGGGTTAGAGTGGGGGCAAGGATGTCTAATAGGGGTGGGGGTAGGGGGTTAGAGTGGGGGGGCATGTAGGTCTAATGGGGGTGGGGGTAGGGGGTTAGAGTGAGGAGGCATGTAGGTCTAATGGGGGTGGGGGTAGGGGGTAGGAGTGGGGGGGCATGGAGGTCTAATGGGGGTGGGGGTAGGGGGTTAGAGTGGGGAGCATGGAGGTCTAATGGGGGTAGGGGGTTAGAGTGGAGGCATGGAGGCGATGTAATGCTATTGACGTATCGTGTAAAACACACAGCTAGCGTTATTTAAATATTGATTTTCTATATTATAATTATATATATATTTTCGGTATGACTCATTATATCGTATACCGCTAGATCGGACTCGAAGGTTGTGCTGCGCGTATAAGTGATGTCAGATCGTTTAATGTATAAGTGATATCAGATCGTTTAATGTATAAGTGATATCAGATCGATTAATGTATAAGTGATATCAGATCGTTTAATGTATAAGTGATATCAGAGCGTTTAATGTATAAGTGATATCAGATCGTTTAATGTATAAGTGATATCAGATCGTTTAATGTATAAGTGATATCAGATCGTTTAATGTATAAGTGATATCAGATCGTTTAATGTATAAGTGATATCAGATCGTTTAATGTATAAGTGATATCAGATCGTTTAATGTATAAGTGATATCAGATCGTTTAATGTATAAGTGATATCAGATCGTTTAATGTATAAGTGATATCAGAATGTTTAATGTATAAGTGATATCAGATCGTTTAATGTATAAGTGATATCAGATCGTTTAATGTATAAGTGATATCAGATCGTTTAATGTATAAGTGATATCAGATCGTTTAATGTATAAGTGATATCAGATCGTTTAATGTATAAGTGATATCAGATCGTTTAATGTATAAGTGATATCAGATCGTTTAATGTATAAGTGATATCAGATCGTTTAATGTATAAGTGATATCAGAGCGTTTAATGTATAAGTGATATCAGATCGTTTAATGTATAAGTGATATCAGATCGTTTAATGTATAAGTGATATCAGATCGTTTAATGTATAAGTGATATCAGATCGTTTAATGTATAAGTGATATCAGATCGTTTAATGTATAAGTGATATCAGATCGTTTAATGTATAAGTGATATCAGATCGTTTAATGTATAAGTGATATCAGATCGTTTAATGTATAAGTGATATCAGATCGTTTAATGTATAAGTGATATCAGATCGTTTAATGTATAAGTGATATCAGAGCGTTTAATGTATAAGTGATATCAGATCGTTTAATGTATAAGTGATATCAGATCGTTTAATGTATAAGTGATATCAGATCGTTTAATGTATAAGTGATGTCAGATCGTTTAATGTATAAGTGATATCAGATCGTTTAATGTATAAGTGATATCAGATCGTTTAATGTATAAGTGATATCAGATCGTTTAATGTATAAGTGATATCAGATCGTTTAATGTATAAGTGATATCAGATCGTTTAATGTATAAGTGATATCAGATCGTTTAATGTATAAGTGATGTCAGATCGTTTAATGTATAAGTGATATCAGATCGTTTAATGTATAAGTGATATCAGATCGTTTAATGTATAAGTGATATCAGATCGTTTAATGTATAAGTGATATCAGATCGTTTAATGTATAAGTGATATCAGATCGTTTAATGTATAAGTGATATCAGATCGTTTAATGTATAAGTGATATCAGATCGTTTAATGTATAAGTGATATCAGATCGTTTAATGTATAAGTGATATCAGATCGTTTAATAAATTCAATATACATTCAATAATACATTCACATGTGGTTACGAAACCAAACCCTAGTACTCGTAAAGTCAGTGAGTTAGCGTGAATTTACTATATACGTTATACGAACTACCTCTACCCGCATACATCACGGCTTCATGTAATCATATTAATAGTGTGCTAGGTAAGACTGCTGCTGGCTAATTAGTGAAGTGTTTCAATAAAAGTGATCTATGACGCGTGTTACTTAAATAGATAAGCAAAGAGTTTACATTATATATATATATTAGTGTTGCAACCGGACTTTTTTGAATTGAACGATACTGATACATGGAAATGAGGGTCCGGTTGCAACACTAATATATATATGTATATGATTTGTTTAATGCCCTTTAATGAATGATCACTATACGACTGCTAATCAGGAGATAACCGACCTGTCAGATTTATGTTTAGGAAACCAGACGGGCATGTAGTCGGCAAGTTCTTTAAGACGTGACATCAGATCCGGTTGATCTTTGACCTGGACGAGGGGGGCGGCGGCTGCCTCAGCACCACTAGTTCCGTAAGGTTCCGGAACCAGGTTCAGCGATTTCACAAACTCTTCTAGATCTGCGCGCGCGTGTGTGTTCGATGGAGCGTGAATACGGGGTGGGAGGGGTGATACATCGTTATCATCGCGCTCTGTATGTAGGGTACGTATTACGAGGTTAGCATACGCATTCTAAAGCTGCTTTAATACCAAATAAAACAGTGCGATTTTTATAGACCGATATTATAAACTAGAAAAATACACAAAAAACAAATAAAGTCTTAACTTAAATATTATTATTATTAGTTGTATTACAATATACTAGATCTGAAGATTAGTGGATACGAATGGTAAGTTATACATCTAGCTGCTTTCATACCAACAAATACAGACTGATTATTATAGCCCGATATCGTCGAACATCAAAATTGGGCAGTTTCGGTGTGAACTTCTATACCGATATCGGAGGATCTTACGCGCACATGTATATACACATTACCTATTATTAAATGTTAATTCTTTGTCTTGCCTGATATCTAGTAAATATTTTAAAATTAATAATTAGAAGCAGCCGATATCGGGCAGCTGAAATGATGCGAAAGCAGCTTAACGGCGTACACGCATCGACGCCGCGCGCAACGAGGCAGCGGTTCTACGATATATTCTACAAATAGGTTACGAGGTGGACATCTCCTATCCTCTACATTAAAGTCGTACTGCGCGGTAACACTTTCTAATGTAAGGTTGCCCGCATCGAACATTCATTGAACGGCCGTCTGCATTGAATCACATTCGGCGTCATACTTTTCGTGCTTCGAGGATTTATGTTTATACGTAGAAATTTACAAATTGAAATGTTTTTTCCACTAATAAGGAATAATAAGGTATTAATATTCACTAAATAGATGATATTTGCGATTAATTTAGTCAGAGTGTTAATTTAATTTATTTTCTAATGCATATCTCGGCATATATTAGTTTGATATCTATATAAATATAGATAATTCATTTATGAACATAGAAACTCTACCATGAGACAAACTACTTATATGATATGCATATTGTGATGTAAAGATTTGAATTACTTATGTTGTTTTTTTTTGTGTACTTATGATACATTGCTATACATTTTTGTTCACAATTATATTTCGATAACCATATAATTTTGAATAAGTGAAGTTTCTACCAACATTAAAATGTATAAAATATAATGTTATATTACAAAACAAAAAATAAATCTATGAAGATAAATTATTTTATCAATTTTGTTATAAAATAGTTTATTATTTTATGATGGTTGTTATCCAATATTATTAGTAAAACAGGTTGTAATTTTGAGAAAGGTTTTTAATTGATAAATATAAGCTGTTATTTATCTTCGTAAATTAATAAATTTAAAATAAAATAATATCTATTCAATCTATAAATATATATATATATATATATATATATAGTATATATAATATAGTATAGTATATATTATATACTACATTTTATACTTATAGGTAACTATTTTCATAATACAAAATATTAAAATATTAAGATGGATATAAAATATTACACGTTGATATCACAAACTTAATCGCTGCACATATACGCGATGCATGTCTACGCGCAGCAAAGAGAAATACGCCGAAGTAATCCTTGGGGAGGAGGTTAAGTAACACGCGCGCGATAATGTTCACTGACTAGGTTCCACGTGAATCTTGCCGAGCAGATGGTCAGCCTGTTTCAGCAGTTTATTGGCGGTCTTGTTCGACTCCTTGACGTTGATGTGCTGTTGACGCAGCAGTTCGTAGTCGATGTCAGGGATGATCGGCTTACCATCGGTACCTGTGAACGTATGTGTGTAGGTGTGTGGGTGTGGACATGAGTGTGTGAGTGTGTGTTGGTGTGTGGGTGTGTGTAGGTATGAGTGTGTGTGAGTATGAGTGTGTGTGCGTGTATGCGTGTGTATGTGCATTGGTAAGTATGTATATACATGTGTTTGTGTTTGTGTTGGTAGGCATGCGTATACGGCTTCGAAGAGACATTAAAGCCATATGGTTATAAGTGAAAACATCATCTAAGTTTCTGAATAGGAGTCTATTAAAATAAATAAGAATCACAATATGTGTGTTGGTATGTGTGATGATACTTGCAATGTACGAGATATCACAGTTACAGCTCTATACACATTCGAGTAATTCAGTGAAGTACTGAATTACTATATTGACGCCAATCGGTGTCAATCGTTCAGCCGTTAATATCTAGCATTCCCTATATCGTACGTTATTCAACCACTACGCGATGCGCGGAGTATAGGCATCAAACTATTTAAAAAGTGTTTACTTTCCATAGCGTGTAAATAGATAGGAGATACTCGCTATTAAGAAGCAATTACGAAGCAAAGATATATTATATTTGTTTGTTATATATTAGTAATGAACACTTAGTTTTCATCATATAAATATTAATTTAAAGTATATTATTTAACAATTTAAAAGTGTATAGTTTGATACGAATTTACATTATAAACAACACATAGATCCTAAAAGTAACCCGCTATAGGTGGCACTGGGGTATTTTGTATACAAATTCGAATTACACGATTTCGCGTAAGTGCTATATCTTTCCTTAGAAAAATCTTTGCTATTACTATAATTCTATTTAAAATAGACTATTTCGGATTAAATAATAGTAATATTGGCAATAATTTCTTATCTTTATACTATACTTATAAACACGCACAGAGAGAATCATTAATACAATTCAATATTATTACATGTAATTTATATTTGAAATTGTGCGCTTGTTTTTTCTACAAAATGAGCAAATTAATTATTTCGATCTATAGATATGACTAAAGATACATTATAGAAATCCGCCAACCCGAGTTTGAAATATATATATATATATATATATCTTATTTCTATATCAACAAAATGATTAGAATATATCATAACCTACTCTCTGAATACTACTCAATATGAGTAAATAATCTTTATTTTGAGATGAGATGTGTTAAATGTAATAAAATAAAATAAAAAGAATAGTTTTTAAATTTTGAAAATCAATAATATACTAGTTTAATTTAATATACAATTATGCTAAAATATAAATTAATAAACATAAATGAATCGATATTTGTTTTACATATATTAAAATTAAAATCATTTTTAATTTTATTAACCTTCATAAAAAATTATGTTTATGGTACTTCTAAAACAGATTTTTAATTGAAAATTCATATATATAATTGCATAGGAATACATAAAAAAAATGTAATCTAAAAAACATGTCACTATTTTCAGGAATGACGTATGATCTTCTTAATTAATATAGTGAACGGTGAATCATAGAGATATATTATAAAGTAGAGAATATATAATATAGACTTATACTATATATATATATATATTCTTTATTAAAACAAACCAATGTTTTTATCGAATTCATTCTTGGCATTATAGTAAGTTTCTTCAATAGTTGTCTTATGAGAGTGCGTTAAGTCATTTTCATTCTATGAGAGAGAGGGTGTGCATAGCTACAGTACAGTACGGGGATGGCAGAATAAGAGGGAGAGGATGAGATAGATTACTATAGGATTAGAGGTAAAGGATGAGGAAAGATAGATAGATATAGTTAGGGAGAGAATGAGGGGAGGGAGGAAAGATACATGGGTAGGGAGAGGATGGTAGGTAAGGTGGGGATGGGGAAAGATAGTATTAGGGAGGATGGGAGGGAGGTATGAGATCTTAACTGTTCAATTTTTATTTACAAACTGGCGTTAATCATATAACAAATAATGAATGATGATAATGAACAGTGACAGAGGACATAACCTCGAACTGTTGAAGAATAGCGGAGATCTCCATCATCGACTCGTGTTTACTTTCCAACATCGCCGAGTAGTCTAACGCTATACAAGGGTTTGAATTCGCAAGTTAGAAACCGACGCGAATAATGGCTTAAGGGGATGTCACACGACGCCTGCCTCTCTATGTATAGAGATAGCAAATAATGGGTCTACACAAAACTAGGCGCGCAGAATTCTATTCATTGAATTGAGCTAATTTTTGTTATATTCTATTCATTAAATGTATACACATGATATTACAGGATGTATTTTTTATAATATATATTATATAATATATATATATATATACACACATTTTAATTTTTAATTTACGGAATTTCTGTAGAAATTGTTATTTTTTTCAATTATACTCATACAAATTTAGAAAATTACTCCTGTAATAGTATTCATATATATGTTATTTATATAATTCAATAAAAATTAGTAGAATACATATAATAGTTTTTGTGATACCTACATTTATATACACATATCTAGCGCGAAATAATTATTCTGAGAAAACAGCATTTGAATATATATGAATACATTATATATCATATATAATGAATATATATAAACCACTTTTTATGTTATTTCTAGACTGTTTTCATAAATAATTTTTTTTACAGATATTAAAAAACAAATCATAGAATAGTATTATGAAATAAAAAAAATGTTAAATAAAAAATATTTTCACCAAAACAAGGTGTGTGACATCCCCTTAACAATTCCGAGATAACCTTGAGCCCTAGCAGATGTCATCGGTTGAGGGTTCTGAGTATCGGGTGGAGACTGAGACGAAGATGAATCCCTGTGTTTGCTCGGTTTCTTGCGTGTTTTGCCCATTGTTTACACACGGTGATTCTGAAATATCAGTTAGTTAGTTGGTTACATTCAATAATATTGGTTTGTTTTATTTGTAACGTGTTTTGTTTGCGATATTTGATTATATATTTAAAAGTTATCATATAAATATTATAATATTTAATAAATATGGCATTCCTATATACAGGTATAAAGTTAAGAAATATTCAATAAAGATTTTTTCAAATATTTCAATGTTCTGTATACAAAATGTATATATCAAAAAATTATTATATTTTCTATTATTTTTTAAGTTATCGGTAAATCGTTTTTCTTTATTTTTAAAAATGTTATATACTTATAATCGTTGTTTCTCTCAATAATGTATGTTAGAAAATATTTAAATTTTTATATATTCGATTATATATTTTCTTAAATAAAAAATAAATCAATCAGAATTAAATATACTTTTATATAAAAATAATTATTATATATATATATATAAAGTTTTCTTAACACATTTATAATGTAATATCAAGCGATATAATTTTATATAAAAATATCTTTATATACATATAAATACATACGAGGAAAATGAATAGTTATTATATATTTACGAAACATCTACGATAACTTTCTTAAATGCTACGTCAACCACTTTAGAGTAGCCTGGTAAAACTAACGATAACATTTAGTGTGTACTAGATATCGATTTATAATTTAATAATTGTGAAATTTTATTGTATGGAATAAGGTGAGTGTGTCGAGTTATGTTGTATATGTATTTCTATTCAATTAATTATGTTATCTAGTTCATACAAAAAGAAATAAGGCAATATTCATTACAAATGTACCGAGCAGAACCGGCTTAGTGTACAGTCATATAGAAATACTAAGTTTTAAATGTAAACTTGGTATGTATACGTAAACCCGCTCAATACAATTCAATGTATTAGATATATTGTTATTGTTATTGTTATTTCTATTTGGTGGAGTCCTTTCATCCCATCCAGGAACTTAGATGAAGTTTTCACTTATAACCATATATGGCTCTAATGTCCCTTCGAAGCCGTTCTCATGTTAAGGCATCCATGGTGTTAACGAGAGCCGATCATTTATTTATACACAATTATATAAGATCACTTCTAAATAATATTTTAAGACCCATTTTATAAAATTAATTAATGGTCCGGACGAGGGTCGAACCCGGGTCCTACTGCTTGTGTGTCTGACGCCTTAGCAACTGATATATAAATGAACTGTACCTCTATCTCTATCTGATAATGCTTAATAGTTAGTGACTGAAAAACAATAAAGTCTCACACATATATATTATATAATATATACATAAAGTAACTTATATTAGTATACAATTAGAAAACTACAGATGAATTTTAGATGTCGGATTAGTATAAAGAGCTTATGTAATTTAACTTACGATAATCAATACATTTATTATTCTATAAATTTATATATTGATATTATATTATATTAATATATTACGCAATTTATATATTCTCTACAGATTTTTTTTATGTATTTTCAATTTATGGTACATTATGACATTGTATAATTTAAGAATAACAATATACAAACAAATATATATTAATGTTTATAATATACATATATTAATATATAAAAAATGTATATATATATATATATTATATACCATATGTATATATTAATATATAAAAAATATATATATATCATCGATGTAAAGAAAGTGGATAAGTAATTGACGCACACAATGCATGTAAAAGATATATGCACAAATGGCACTTTTATCGATAAATTAACAAAATAGCATGAGTGATTTTTATTGGATATTAGTCTTATTATATATGTCAATATTAAAACAGTAGGATTTTCATTTAAATAGATAGAAGTTACTTCTATCTATATCTATGGATTTAGATTATAAATATCAATAAAATAGTATGATATCTTCAATTTAATACATACAATTATGAGGAATGTTGATATGTTGTATTTTTAATATATAATTTTATTTTTACTAAAGATAGTACATTAACATTGATCGTAATTATCAATATATATGTATAAATAAATAATAATAATTAAAAATTGGTAGATATTTAGTAGTAGGTTTCGACTGCAGCGCCTCTATCGCAAAGTGACATACATTCGATTGCTTATCAACTTACTTTAAATTTATGATATATATATATATATATATTGATTAGTAATTATTATTATCTGTTGTTAATACAAAGGACAGGACACGTCTGTATGCTATCTCTTCAATGGTAACATTTTTATTCCGAAACAGATACTTTCTGTTGTATATTTAATTATATTTAATTATATTATAATGATTTCAATCTTTGACACAAAGATATCATAGATTTATTTATTTGTAAAATAAAAATGCATTCATATTTTTAATTTGTATTTCTATAAAATATATTATAAAAAATACTTATTTATTTATAAATTCGGTTTGAAATGAAGGATGTATATTTTCTATTTTATCGTTCTAAAAAATATAATTTGTATTAAATTATATCACTATTTTAATATAATTATATTGAATTCTTTATTTAAAAATGAGTTTTTTCATTGATTTCATTAATATCACATTCATATCACATTCATATCATATATACTCCTGGACCACGATACATACGATGAAATCACTAAAAGCGTAACATATATTTTCAAAAATATGTGTTAGCAGACATCCTCTCCTCGTTATAATTCACTAAACGGGGATAGTGCAGTGTTTATATATATGAAAACATCGATAAATCATTATAAAAACTCTTATTACAAAATATTACTGTTACATGTTATTTAGTATCTGTCAAAATATTAGTGATGGAATTTATCGAGAAATAACATAAAAAGCATTTTTTATGACATTATAAAATAATTTGTTATTTGTTATTTGTAAAAATTTAAATGGTTTTACTCGGAATAATTATTTTCAAAATAATTAATAATTCAAAAATAGAGGGCTATAATAATATCGCAATATATGATAAACGATTATTAATGAATTAGTTTATATAGAAAGTATAATCAAGTAAATAATGGACTTTTATTAATATAATGATTTGATATCGACCAGGACCTCTATAGTTGGATTAAAGGAATTCTTGCCTTTAGGTGGCAGACCACTATTCATAATCATTATTATAATTGTATTAATAATAAAGTTAGTTTACCGTAAATAGAAAAAGATTTCACTAAATATATAATATGTCCCTACCTATATACGAATAGTAATAATAGATACAACTAGTATAGATATCTTACTAATTAGTTTTTCCATATATAAAAAGAGAACGAATAAAAGTACGATCTCATATGCATTAAATATAATGAAAAATAGTTGATAACAAATAATATCTATAGAAATACATGTACAAACTTAATATGAATTGATATATATTTTAAATAGTTGACATGTAAATAATTTATATATATGAAATATAAAATATATGATTAAAAAATAACTTAATTTTATAGAGGCATATATCCTTGATTTAATACAACACAAATTAGTTAAATTCATTGAGTAGTTTTATCTAACATTAATTTTGAATGGAAATATATATTTATGATTTGTATCGAATATGGTTTGTTTTGATTATGATTTATGAGTCAAATTTAAAATACTCGTTTCTGCAGTTAACACACTAGTATGCATTCATGCATATCATATCATGATAAACTAATATGAATAATGAAAATGTAGTATATTATCATATATAGCTGTTATTATAATTTTTAATTATATAGCGATAAATGTCAAATATTTTTAATTTGAACTCTGTAATAGAAATCAAAACAAACGGGGCCATATTCAATATTCTCCTATATTTATTAATACTATACCCATTAATATATAAACAAATAATTTGCGAAGCAAATATATAACACTCTCTATCTCTACAACATGATTAGTATTCAGGTATCCTGCTGCTATTCTTAGTATCAAAATCACTGAAATAGATTAAGGTTTACCGCGATTTGCATACTACAATGTTTACATCAATGTAAAAAAATTATTTTGTATGCATGAATTAATAAAAAAATATATTCACTAGGTTAGATTTTTAAGATAATGTATGTTTATTTAAAACATATCTACAATATACAACAACAAAAATTAAATAATATACAATATATAAAAAGTTATTAGGGAAACAAAATTGGATAAAAAACAAATATTGTGAATTTTGTCATATATGTAAATCAATATAAATATATGATTATTTAATAATTTTAGTCTATCACTATTTATCTATATAGAGAATATATGATTTAATCTTATAGAAAAAAAATTAGTTTTAAAAATATTTTTGAATGAATAGTGAGGGCAAAATATTATTTTTTTTTAAAATTATTATGATAACTATATTAAATAAACATTCTGTGAAAGTTTCAACAAAATCTGAGTCGGGGTGCGGGGATGATTATTTATTTCACTTGGAATGACCCATTGCTATATTAAATTAGATTCAATATAAATTAGCTCTTAATCGCCATATAGATATTTATAGAATTTAAATCCGACATATATTATTGCTTTATTATATATTAGTAATGAACACTTAGTTTTCATCATATCAATAATAATTTAAAGCATATTATTTTTCATTTTATAGTTTGATACGAATTTACATTATAAACAACACATAGTTCTGAAAATTTAACCTATATAGGTGGTGCTGTTAGTTTTTGTATACAAAATAGAATGATACAATTTCGCGTGAGTGTTATATCTCTCCTTAGAAAAATCTTTAATATAAATGAGCGAAATGATGTACTCATTAGTAATTAGTCATTACGGTATCACATTAAGTCTGATCTATTAATTGAGAACTAATACATTATATAGTATATGTAAATCCATAAGACTTATTATAAGTTAAATATTAACTTTGACGGTGTTTTTAAAGTTAACGTAAATATCTTGATTATCATAATGATTATTAGAAAATATCTTGATTATCATAATCATCATAATTAAATATTATTAAAAGGAGAAATATAATATAATATTATATTTATATACGTATATAAATGTATAGTTAACCACGATGAAATATGATATTAATATGGTAAATATTACCCTATTTATGGTCCAACTATGGCATAACCTAATAAGTTATTAGGCTAATAAATTATTCGGTACTTGGTCAAAAGCTTCGCGAATGATGCGTGATTTGTGAATTTACAATATTGTAAATTCACAAATTCGAATAAACTATATTGCGGGCGTTCAAATCACGCATTATTCGCGAAGCTTTTGACCAAGTACCGAATAATTTATTAGCTATTTAGCGTATGTTTGTTTGTACAAACATTAATATTTTTAGTTTTAGTTATTTTCACTTGTTTGGTTTGGTTAGGTTTAGTTTTGATATCCAATATCATATTTCCATGTTTTTTAGCTGCATTACATCCCGAGTGAGCTTATATTATAAAGCACATATATATATATATATATTAATGATAAACCGTGGCATGCGAGCCACATCAAAGTAGGCACATTAAAAAAAAATAATAAACAATATTTAATATTATATAAATCAAACAACCCACACATATCAATCCACACATATATATATATATATATATATATATATATATATATTTATTGGGTTTAATTTTATTCTTCTGTTTTTTAGCTGGGATCAACAGAACATTACGATCAACGGACAAATTAGACGAACATCGATGTCCGTTTATTCATAGAGACGAATAAATAAACGGACATCGATGTCCGTTTATCGTAAATTAAATTGTATATACTATAATGTTTATATATATTTATAGATGTTCGTTTATCGTAAATTAAATGTTATATACTATAATGTTTATATATTTATAGATGTTCGTTTATCGTAAAGTTAATCTTACATACTTATAGATGTTCGTTGATCGTAAATTAAATGTAATATACTATAATATTTATATATTTATAGATGTTCGTTTATGAATATTTATAAATATATAAACATTATAGTATATAACATTTAATTTACGATAAACGAACATCTATAAGTATGTAAGATTAACTTTACGATAAACGAACATCTATAAATATATATAAACATTATAGTATATACAATTTAATTTACGATAAACGGACATCGATGTCCGTTTATTTGTTCGTCTCTATGAATAAACGGACATCGATGTTCGTCTAATTTGTCCGTTGATCGTAATGTTCTGTTGATCCTTTAGCTGCATTATATCCCGAAGTGAGCCTATAAAATATTGTGCTTAGAACATGATTATTATTTTATTTAAATAAATAATTTTAAAAATGTACCTACTTTCAAAGTAACTTTGATATGAAACCGTTGCATATATGGTAGCCTATACATATAGTATGATATACATACGCTAATTATAATGGACAATCATTCACTATTGTAAAATCATTAATTCGAATAAAAAGATTGCGGGCGTTCAAATATGGCATCACTCGCGAAGCGTTTGACCATAATCCCTCTCTGCCCATTACCACTAGAACTCCCTACCCAAACACCTACGAATAAACGCATAAAATCCCTCCTTTAAACGCCACCTCAAGACTCATTACTTCTCCCTTGCCTTCCCTCCCACGGACGGCCGATTGCTCACGCACTTGCAATCCATAAACCAAAAAAAGTAAGTAAGTAATCCACTTATTCGGTGAATAAGTTTCATAAAATATTTCTTAAAATACATAATCATTATGTATAATTATTATAATCATTATCATAATGATTATGATAATCTGATAATCATTATGATATTGATTATGTCATAATCATAATTCTTAAAAATAAATCTAATTAAAAAAAAGTATATATAAATATATATGGATATATATAAATAGGTTACTAACTCAGTTAGTAACTGGATATATTTGAATACAACAGGTAAACATGTTAATATATTAAATATATTAAATTAAATTACATTATACAAATTTGATAATAATAAATATATCAAAGATTTCGCGGGAAAATCTTTGAGACTATTAAAATAAAAATAAAAATCGGGTTACAATAATTATGGCATACTAAAAACAGCTACTGTTTAATATAGGTGAACTCATAGTGAACGAAGTGATCACCCATGGCCTCCTTTAGCTTCTGGAGGTTTTGGTTATAGGAGGTATTGGATCACCTCGTTCTCTATGGTTGAACTATAGACATTTACACATAGTTTGTTTAACTAACATGTTTATAATAAAATGGTTACTGTAATTGTTATTACAAATAGATAATGATGAATTGTTTAGTTCTCTATGAATATAAACTATATTTTATATATAGTTGAACTTTTTCATTGTATCTAAAATGAATATTTGGCATTTAAATGTACAAATATATTGTATTTTATGTATCACAATTCCCGATATCACATAGTGATTATCATCACTAGTTAACAATTTAAATTATATGATAGATCAATTTTAGATTCAAGATTATATGTTGGTATTAGTATTGACAAATATTATTTTAAATTCAATTTAAATTGACATTTATGAGTTAAATTAAAAGGCTGATACCAATTATATTGTGTAAATATGGAGTGGTTTGACAATATATATATACAGTAACACCTCTCTATAAGAAACCTCTTTATAAGAAAAACCTCAATATAAGACAATTTGTCATACATTTTGTTGGAATTCGACCTTTTCTACATTAAAAAACCTATATATAAGAAAAACCTCTTTATAAGAAATTTATTATATACAAAATATAAAAAATAATTATATATAAAAATAAATAGAAGTATTGTATATTGGTAACTATTATAAAAATAATTAATAATGTTTCTATCATATATTTGTATTATAGGATATGTACCTATAAGATATTTTTGTTTCTTACAAATATTTTTTATTACATACATAGCTAAAATTGAATTAAAATTAATTAATAAATGTTATCGCATATCCTTAAATTTATTAAAATTAATTATAAATGTTATTATATCCTTAAATTGTAACGACTATATAAATCTTTTATCTAAAAATTGTACATATATAATTATTTTAAAGCAAACAATTATTAAAAACTATTTTAAATAAATCATATTTCTAAACTATTTTTTTGATTACTACTTTTAAATAAATAAATATACAATATATAAATTGTATATATATATATATATATATATAACATATATGTTATATAATGCATTTTAAATTATAAATAAATTCTTAAAATAATTTGAAAACTAAAAACCCCTTTATAAGAATAACCTCTCTATAAGAACACACATATTGAAAAAACTAGTTTCTTATAGAGAGGTTTTACGTATACGTTGTTCAACGGATACTTTCCAGAAGTGATATTGTTAGTTACGACTGACACAGTGACCTATATTACATATATGGAAGATGTAATAATATATAAGAATTATATAATATCATTCTAATTTATTGTGTTATTATTATAGTTATATCTATTATCTTTTTATATCTAGACATTACGTATTAATTTCGTGACTTATAACTTTATAACTTTTAAAAATACACTTATTTTTATTCTTGATATCACATATAGGGGAAATGGAAAGTAACTGAATACGGACAGTGCCCGAATACGGACAGTGCCCGAATACGGACACTCTCGGTATCTCAGAAACCATAAATCCTACAAGAAAATGTTTAATGTTTAATGTTTAAAATATTCATAATTGTCTAAAAACGTATTTTTTATTTTTTAATTATTCAAAATATTTCTGATATATCTAATAAACTGATTTTTTTATTACGTTTTTAAATTTAAGAAAAAAAATATCAACTTAAACCTTCTCAAGAATATACAAATATATCGATATAAAATATAACACTACAATATTAAAAAATAAAGCAATCTAAAATTATATATATAATTTCTATATCTGTTATCAAATATTCATTAAGTTATAATCATATATCTAGAGGTCATATAAGTCCCTAATACGGACACCCTAGATGTCTTAATACGACACCCTATAACCAATCAGCGCGCATCGTATGAACTATTCTGATTTTCATAAAAATCGCGTATGTTATAATATTAATACCACCAATAAAGCTAAATCTAACATTTGTATTATTTAGATACTTAAATTGAATTATTAATTACAAAATAATAAATATTAATAAATAATTAACTAATTAAATTAGAATAAATTATTCCTAAAATTAATTATAAATAATGTAATTGTAATTTGTCTGATTGATTCATCAATAATATATAGTTTATATAGTGGTATATAGGGTTTCCGTATTATAACACAGGGTCCGTATTCGGACATGGGTACCGAATACGGACACCCCCGTTATCTATGGAATTAAAAGATTAAATAAAATGTTAAAATCACAATAATATCTAGAATCATATAATAGTAATATATTGTAATTTTTTAATAAAAATATTGAGTCATAAAATGTTAAGACCATTTATTGTTAAAGTGTCTGTATTATAATAAGCTATCAGACATGGGTACCGAATACGGACACCCCCGTTATATATGGAATTAAAAGATTAAATAAATTGTTAAAATCACAATAATATCTATAATTATGATTATAATTATGAATATAATCATATAATATTAATATATTGTAATTTTTGAATAAAAATAATGAGTCATAAAATGTTAAGACCATTTATTGTTAAAGTGTCCGTATTATAATAACCTATAGGTTACTTTCTCTTGTATATATTCTAGGTAAACTAGGTTAACCTATTGGGTATTTCGGTATTTTGCTTACTTCACTTCAAATGAATTGTATGCTATGTATATATATATATATATATATATATATATATATATACTTTATAAAGTTGAATTAGTAATTTAAAAAAAATAGTACGAAAAGAACTGCAAATAATGTTTTAGTAATATATACTTTATTAATTGTTTTTTTTTTAATTAGTAATTCCCATGCATAAACATTAATCTGTATTATATTTCCTAGCGTTGCATGTTATTTTAGTTTCAATAAATATCTTATATATACATTTGAATATATATGAGTAATATTTAAATAATGAATACATAACTTAGGTGATTTTATATTTATTTTAAATAACAATACTTCTGATCAACTCGAAACCCGTACTCAGGAACCAGTAACCCAACTCGCTATTAATAAAACGTATTCACCTACAGAGACGTCTTCGATGATTTCGCCGAGAGAACGATCGAATCATTAGGGTCTTTGATAACCGTATTCGACGATTTTCTACTGAGAGGATTCTCTTCGTCGTCTGCACTCTTCAGCTTCGTCATAGACAACGTAGCTTTCAGTGCGTTCGATTGTTTAGATGACTTCTTCGCCGGCAGCTCGTCGACGTGAGCGTGCTTCCTAAGATCCGGTTCCGAGTGTAGCACGTGCTCTGCGATATCGGTAGTAGCCGATGGCCTTACGATCGTTGTCCTTGTCACGTGATCTATTAGCGGGTCGGACGCGATACGTTTAGGCTTCGCTAATAGGTCGGTGGTAGTCGCCGGTTGTGCACTTTCAACTGCGGCGTCTCTATTTTCTCGCATATAATCTTCGTAAGTTTTACGCGGCGAGCCTGAATTCACTT
This sequence comes from Osedax fenrisi, assembly GCA_964019155.1. NCBI lineage: Eukaryota > Metazoa > Annelida > Polychaeta > Sabellida > Siboglinidae > Osedax > Osedax fenrisi. Next base: position 77,418,222 of record OZ025239.1, read on the forward strand.
TTAAAAGAGATTTATCTTCATCTTTTATACTCGAACGACTATTGATTTTCTTCTTTACATTATTACCAGGTTGTTGTTTCATATTGTCTATATTCCACTGGTACCCAGTTCTATCATATGCTATCGGTGTCATCATAGAATCGCTATCTTTATTATTACCGACCACTTTATCTTCATTTAATTCATCGATATTGCCTACATTAAAAGACTGTTTGGTATCTAGTGATGTTAACACCGTGTAGCTACTCTTTCGACGAAGTAGAATTGTGGCCACTGAGTCGTTTATCGATGAATTTTTACCTTCGAAGTCGTTAAGAAAACTATTCGCCGTAATTGATTGTTTTACTTGGGCAGGTTCGATGTTCTGTACTTCTGGTAAGTTATTTGTAGGTGCCATCTTATCTTTCGAAGACAACCCAATTACAGATTCGCTTTTTATAGTTTGTTTAGAAATTTGTTGAGAATTAGTAGTGCCTATTTCACTTTGATTGATATTTTTAGAATCCATATTCGATTGCAGCAGTATCATGTTACTACTGGTTCGACGCAGTAATATGGTGGCAGCCGATTCGTTCATCGAAGAGTTTCTATCTTCTACATCTAACTTTAGACTATTGCCCGAAATCGATTGACGCGACGGTTCCACATCTCGTACTTTCAGTACATTAGTAGCGGCGTTATTCGCCGTAGGGTGAACGCTTTCCGGTATGTTGATTATACTGTACGTGGACATGTTTGTATTCTGCTCCGTAATCGTGGATTCGAGCTCTTCTCTAGCGATATTGCGAGTAGCGGACCGGTTAGGCAGGTCCGGCAGAATAGTATTACTACTGGTACGGCGTAGTTGTATGGTTGCCATGGACTCGTTATTTAGAGAATTTCTATCGTCGTTGTCCGAACGTACGCTATTTCCCGCAACCACATTTAATTGGGAGTAGGCCATGTCTTTTATTTTGATGAGGTTATTTTTCGACACGGTTTTATTATTCAAAGAAAGCATGGCGCCGAGTTCGTGCGTAGAACTCGTTACAGAATTCAGTTCTTTGGTTTGCGATTTGGTGGACTCCAGGTCGGATATCGGTCTATTCTTAGTGTCCGAGCGGGTCAGCTGCGGTAGTATGAGGTTACTACTGGTACGACGTAGTAGAATAGTGGCCACCGAGTCGTTCATCTGCGATAACTTATCACCGTCGATATCAGATCGTAGGCTATTCACCGATATCGTCTTGTTGATTTGAGAATGAGACGCGTTCTTCGCTTCCAAAAGATTGTTCTTAGACGTCGTGTTATAGGTCGATAGTTTAGCGTCCACGTTATGTTTAGATATGTTCTCCGTCGCCTGAGTATTAGTCGTGTCCTGATCGCTTAGCTGATTATTCTTAGAGTCGGAATTCTTCACCGCCAAAAGTACCATGTTACTACTGGTTCGACGCAGTAGGATAGTGGCAGCCGATTCGTTCATCGAGGAATTTCTTTCTTCTACGTCTAATTTGAGACTATTGCCCGAAATCGATTTATGTAATTGGGATTGCGAGACTTCTCTTACGTTCAGTAGATTACTGTTATACGTGGCCTGGTCCGCTGAAGGTATCTTCGGTTCGGATTCGTTTAGAATATTACTCGGGGTAGTTATTTCATTCGTCGGGGTGCGTTCCGTTTCGCGGCGCAAACTATTCTTGGAATCCGACTTGTGTATCAGCGGATTCGTTTGTTTTCGTTCGTGTCGTAAACTAGATTTCGGCGAATTTAAGTTATATTCAAAACTATCATACTCGGTAGGTATCTTATTCGCGGTCGACCCCTTAACATTCATCGGACTATTCTCGGACGATTTCTTATTCGTTTGAGAATCCGACACCCGTTGCGAAGTATCTCTAGCGTCCGACTTCTCTTTCGTGGACGTCGACTTGTATCCGGTTTGTATACTATGACTCGATATCGGTGTAGGCAGCGTACCGTTAAGCCGGTCAACTTCGACGGGTGCCGCTAGGTCTCTACTCGTATCGGTAACTCCGGTAAGCGTGTATTCGTTAGCGTTCGAGTCGTTGTTGCTGATAGGGGGCGCGCGCGTCTTACCCGCAATCAACGTCGGCGAGACGAGTCGGCGCGTCTTCTTCGTCTTCCTCTTGCCCGCCTTCACGTTCAGCGATATCGACGTCAAGTCGAAACTGTTCGACGACCCGCGACCCGGCGCCACGACGTGGATGTCGTCGTCGTTCATGTCGACGATGTTCTTGTAGAGCTGGTCGGCGCTGTTCGAGTCTCGAGCGTTAGCCATCCGACTCTCGCTCTTCGACGCGCCCAGACAGTCGATCGAGCTACCGAACGCGTTCACACGGCCGTCGGTGATCGAGTCGCAGGTGCCGAGAACCGTGTTGCCGGTCAGGAAGTTCTCCTCGGCTATCGAGTCGATTTGATTGGTCGGCTTGCCCGTTTCTCGGAGCGCCGCTTTACCCGTCTGGATCGGTTTCAGCGGCGTCTTCGAGAACGGAGTCGGGCCTCCGGTGTTGGAATGCATGTATTTGCCGGCGTCTCGGGCGAAGGTTCTGTCCGTGGCGGTGTTGCTGTCCACTTGCGACGGGTAGTCCGAACTTAACACGTCCGAATCTGTCGGGTGTATATATTTGTATGCGATATTTATATAGTAATATAGTAGCGATTGTTGTTATTATTGTGCTATTTAGTAGGATGCCTCCCCTGCGTACGCCGTACATTCACTTAGCTGAAGCTTCTTCTTATAATCGCATGGTTATAATACCCCTTCGAAGAAGACATCCAGGGTTTAACGAGAGCCGATCATTTTGTATATACAATTATATATATAGTGGACCCTATTACCGACCCCTCCTAATATCGACCCATCTCGTATCTCGGTAACTATAAGAGATATCAAAAAATTATATATAGGAACCTACATGAATTTTAGTAATTTAATGGTAAATATGAATACGTATTTTGTTTTAATAAATATTCAATCCTACAATTGTTATTTGATAAAATGTAATCTATGATTTTACTTTTTAAATATTTAAAAAATAACTTTATTAATTAAAAGAAAACTTAATACTGTGCAAAATATTGTAGATCAATATAATGTTTATAAAATGTATTAACATATTATAATTAGAATAATTATTAACCAATATATCTTAATTATAGAAAACCATATTATTTTGCTATTACTGACCCCCTAAATTACCTTAATACCGACCCCATGTGATATATAATATCCAATCAAAAGAGATCAGATTTTACTTTAATGCTGCGGTAAACATGATGCATATATCGTTGACTGTCAGCTCGTTAACTATAGTTAAACAGCTGAGATTATACGATATATATATAGAGCTAGAGTTACTATAGTGGTAACACGCAATTCCTGGCATCGTTAACCAATGCGGAGAGCGGAAATAAATGCAGCCATCTTATTCAGACCAAATATTCAAATATAGGTAATTCAGGAAATATAGGTAATTAAAACATTATATTATTTTATTTATTATTATTTTACAGAAAATATTTATATAATTGTTAGTAAGTTATTCTATATAAATAATTAAGATGTGTGTGTGTGTGTTTGTGTAATACATATTATGTATATGGGTTTTTGATATTTTAATTATTTTCCATGATTTATAAATATAACACATGGATCTTAACGAATCTCTATAGTTGTAGCTCTTTTAGTAACGATTTATCCCTGTTATAGTCAACAAAGTTATATATTAATACCTATGGCTTCGCCCTATATAGATAGAGAGATATAAGTAATATAAATACTATACATTGCTTCTTTCGTATATGCAGTTCTCTTCATAGTTAATTGTTTAATGTATAAATATAAAGTTTGGATATAAATTAAAATAATTTTAAAGTTTAACTTCACTAATAAATAAATTGAGTGAGTATTTTAATTCATTATATCTATTTATGACTGTTATTTTTATTGGATATTATAATATTACAATTATTTCTAACACGAGTATTTAGGGGGTCGGTAATAGGAGAAGGGGGTAGGCATTAGGAAAATGTATCCAATTACCGACCCCCCGGTTTATTCTTGTCAATATTATTATATCAAATATATAAATATCAAAATTATTTATTATTATAATATTACCCACTTTATCACCCACCCTACTTACAAAATTTCAAAAAAATATATTAATATTGAATAATTTATTACAAATAGTAATTTAGTGGTCGGTTATAGGGGACTTTCCCCTATATATATAAATATAAATATATATATATATATATATATATATATATATATATAAATATATATATATATGTGTGTGTGTTTGCGAATGTGCTTGGGTGTATGTATATGTTTATGTAACAGTATGCTAACTTGATATGCAATCTGATGATATAGCTTTTGAAACAATAACTTGAGGAATATTTTCACTAATAATACACCTATTTTCATATTTTTTGGAATCCTTTTGAATTTTATCTATTTCTGTTTGTATATCCAATTTTTCACGGTCAGATGAAAAATTAACCAATGGAGTTAACCAAAAAGGTTGAGTGTATCTTTGATCTTTAGCTATTATATTTGAGGTGTCATTAATAACAATTAACTAATATATTAATATATTTAATAATTGATAAATAATAAATTAATATATATATATATATATATATATATATATATTATTGTATAAACCTACACATATCCATATATATATATTGTTATTTTATTTTGTGGAGTCCTTTCATCCCATACCAGATATAGTTTTCACTTATAACCATATATGGCTCTAATATCCCTTCGAAGATGTTCTCATGTTAAGACATCCATAGTTTTAATAAGAGCTGATAATTATTTTTACATAATTATATAATATCACTTCTAAATACTATTTTAAGACCCATTATAAAATTAATTAATGGTCCGGACGAGGCTCGAACCCGTGTCCTACTGCTTGTGTGTCTGATACCTTACTAGCCAACTAACGTATATATATATATATATATATATATATATATATATACGTAGTAGTAGTAGTAGTAGTAGTAGTAGTAGTAGTAGTAGTAGTAGTAGTAGTAGTAGTAGTAGTAGTAGTAGTAGTAGTAGTAGTAGTAGTAGTAGTAGTAGTAGTAGTAGTAGTAGTAGTAGTAGTAGTAGTAGTAGTAGTAGTAGTAGTAGTAGTAGTAGTAGTAGTAGTAGTAGTAGTAGTAGTAGTAGTAGTAGTAGTAGTAGTAGTAGTAGTAGTAGTAGTAGTAGTAGTAGTAGTAGTAGTAGTAGTAGTAGTAGTAGTAGTAGTAGTAGTAGTAGTAGTAGTAGTAGTAGTAGTAGTAGTAGTAGTAGTAGTAGTAGTAGTAGTATTAGTAGTAGTAGTAGTAGTAGTAGTAGTAGTAGTAGTAGTAGTAGTAGTAGTAGTAGTAGTAGTAGTAGTAGTGATATATATATATATATATATATGCATATATACAGCGAATTCCTTTATTAAATATCATATGATTATCATATTTAAATTTACATTATAGAGTTATACGTTAATAATCGTAATAATTTAATATCAATTGTTCTAGAATGATATAATACCTATATTAACAAAAATATATAGTGAAATTACTTATTTTGAGATATTGTAGATGTCGTTAAGTTGTCATTCTTATACATGATCTATGGATGATGTACACTATAATAATATTCCATACGTTGTTTATGGTTAATGGCATTGATATTGAATTATTACAATTATAAGAACAATGCAATGCACACTATATACATTGAGTAATACGTTATAGTATCAGAAAACTAATATTTTAGAATATTATATTTGTATTAGGTAACGTGTACGTAATATCTAAATATCCAAGTATCTCGAATAAATGAAACATAAAATTGCCCAGAAGAATAACAAGTATTACATCGGATCAATATATAAGGTTATTCAATTAATGGGGTATGATTCATCCTGGATGATTCATATCTGATAGCTATCAAATTAGAATAGGTTACTTTTATAGAAGTTGCTTTATTAGTATTCTATAGTATTCCTATATTGTTACTTGTTTATAAACAAGTGATGAACATAACTATCGTGGTTGTGATGAAGAATGTAATCATAGTATCCTATATATAAACAATTGAATAATATAATATATATATATATATTAAATTAAATATGTATGACACATTACGTTTTAGCACAAGCGAACACGCACACTAACCACTGTTTATTTATATAAATATGTGTTAACAAATATTAGCATCATTTAAAAATTAAATATAACCCTATTATAATATTATTAATGTTTATATATTAAAAATTTACTTAAATTCTAAAATAAGTTTTTATTTTTTATCTCATATAATTACTTTAAATATATATCATTTCTTGTACCTTTACGTGTACCTTTACGTGTACCTTTACGTATATCATATGTATCGCCCTAGAAATAAGATCCAGATATATTCTTACAAATCTTTATAATTAAAAGGCACATTCCTGGCACTACTTGACCCTTCCTCCGTATTAGATACTATTGACCATACTATAACTTCGACGTGTTACTACGTATCTACATGCATAACAGGCAGGCTACTGTATACAAATAGCTATCTTCATTGATAACAAAACGAACGCCCTCAGTTGTAATACACTTGTCCTTCCCCACCTGGTAACATATAGTATTCTCCAAGTACCGGTCCTAGTACCGGCCCTAGGACCAATACTCTATACCGTATACCTAATCCATACTCGACCTTATCTACAATTCTACACCTGCCATACTTATTCGGACGATATCAAACTTTATGTAAAATGTACAGAAAATAAAACGTTTCACCTGACACCCTCCTCTACTATTACCAAAGCCCGAGCTTTGCTTTAACTATAATTAATGTATACCATTCATAACCGGTTCACAATTAACTATATATATATATATATATATATATATATATATATAACTAATTACACTCCATGGCCTATGCTATCAGTACGCCATGTATTCCTATATAAACCATACTACTAATGCATAGGGGGGATTCACCATGACTCTCCTGACTACTTAGAATGCATACCCACACTTAAATCACCACACAGTATACCACTGTGCGCTCAAGCAATACTTTCCTACTTTAACGACATCCTGCACATCCTGAACACAACTTATATTCAACGAACAATAGTGTCTGCCTGCGTGAGGTATTGTACGGCTATCTATTGTTCGGCTACCTATTGTTCGGCTACCTATTGTTCGGCTACCTATATAGGCTACCTATATATGCTACCTATATGGGCTACCTATATAGGCTACCTATATGGGCTACCTATATAGGCTACCTATATGGCCAATATATGTCTCTCTTGCAATAATACGCAATAATTCATCCACCCATGACAAAATCGACTCCAAACTTCAAGAAACTACTGAAAAGGTATTTATTTAATGTAAAACATTAACTTCACCTATATTATATAGGCTATACATGGGCCGCCGATTGCCTATCAAACATAGTTTGCATTCCCAACCTACAGAACCATATCAAATGTATGTAGGTATATCTAGATTACAGTATTCTATATTAACACTTTGGTTGTTTATTCTTATAAATATATGGGGAATTTACCACATATATATATAATGGTTTATACTTGTAAGGTGGTATTCATATGTTGCGAAACTACTAACGTAACTTGACGGCCACATTATTCCTGACGACGGTGTTCCTCGAGTAGGCGGGTATTCCGCCGCACGCGATCTGATACGACACGCCCCTTTTGCGTGTGTCGTAGTCGACGCTGGTGAGCAGACGTCTCGCCACCAGGGGGAACGCGCAACCTCCCGAGTCGACCGGTTGGTGCGATGGCTTACACGGCTTCAGATCCACTCGTTTGTTTAGCGGCGTCAGTAAATTCTACAGACGATGGTTAGCGTTACCATATATGGTAGTGCTTTTTAAGGTTTGAAAGTGGCGGCATGATTACAAAAAATGTATATACAAAATTAAATATGAAAAACTATCTGATAAATACATCTTATACAGATTTACTCCATAAATAGGACTATGCTATACTTTATTATGAACACATATGATTTTTTGTCTGCACAAATTAAAAACTGGGGAGGGATCAGTATTCCCAAAAAACCCTTAATAATGCACTGCCCTTATATTAATAGATATTAATAGGTATATCGAAAACTATCTACACATAGACAAGTATAATTATAATGATTAAAATTGTGATATTAAAAGTAATAATATAAATATGCAGGAGTATCTTTCTATTTTTATATCCCTTTATATATATATATATATATATTTTTCGGACAATGGTTAGTTAATAACCAGAGCCAATTATCCCATTTATTAGCGAAAACATATTAATAAAAATATGACGAAGTAGGCAAGGGAGAGGCCAGGTAATTAAGGATTTTACAATAATCCATTGCAGCAGTATTTGCGATAAATATTTAGACTGCCTGTCATGACACGAATACTGAGTAGCGTAATATCATGCTTCCTCGGGCCTAACGAATATAGGTCTTTAGACGTTAGGGATGAGGGTATACCACGCCAGTTCCAACAAGAGGCACTTAGTTTAGCCTGATTTGCACCAGTAAGTTATTTTGCGTAGGAGAGTATTTCAGGTTTGTTATAGTAGTCAGTTTTGTGTCGGTAATTAGTATCGGTATCTATTGTATCAGTTGAGATTTGCATATCTATAATATAAACAATGTCATTTCGGTAAGCCAGTAAGTCAGGTTTGCGTAAGCCAAGTTGTGTTCGTATGTGTGGTTCCAGTATAGTTGTAAATTTGTACTTATTAAGTAGAGTGATTAAAAGAGCGTTAACATAATTATGCCTGTGAATAATGTTATTATAATTAAATCTACAGGTCTGCATAATATGATTTAGGCAGTCATATTTATAATTACACCCTCGCCTTAAACAGTTTGTATTTAAACTTGGAAACATACGTTTACATCTGTAATGTGTATATAGTAGACCGTGCTTTAGCTTTACCATATCTACAAAATCGCGACCAGAAAACATCTTTATAGGAGAAGTTAAATATATATATTGTTATATATATATATATATATATATATATATATATATATATATATATATATATATATATCTCTATATATGCCATTATATCTATATATATATATATATACCCAAATATGTGGGTCCCACATATTTTAAATGTTATATTATACATGATATAAATTAGTGTGAGGTTAAATAGACAAATATATATATATACATATATATATATATATTAATTAAGTTAATAATTAATAATTAGGTAATAATTAAGTTAATATACATAATATGCTAAACTTGTAAATACGCCGTGTTGTTGCTTTTAAAAGTTGGATACACCACTTGATCCTGATCGTCGAAAGTAAACTTGAACCTGGCGTGCCTCGTTATCGCTATCTTGTTTTTCTATAGGAAATAGTCGCCAGGATTACGTATACACTAAAGGATGACACACAATTACGATTACGTAATATGATACTATTACATAATCGTTACTACTCGAGGAACTAGTTAATTACGTTAAGTACGAATGTACTTAGTAATAGTTTAAATAACTAATTGTACACAATAAGTAAGTATAAACTAAGTATACTTAGTTATATCGTAATGAAGTTAAACCAAGGCATTATTTAGATTATGTATGAAGAATATGAGCAAGTGGGCATCTAATACGGACACTTTAACAATAAATGGTCCTAACATTTTATGACTCAATATTTGTATTCAAAAATTACAATTTATTAATATTATATGATTATAGATATTATTGTGATTTTGAAATTTTATTTAATCTTTTTATCCAATAGATAATGGGGGTTTCCGTATTCGGTACCCATGTCCGAAAATGGATACCCTGTGTTATCATACGGACACCCTATATACCACTATATCAACTATATATTATTTATGAACCAATCATATAAATTACAATTATATTATTTATAATTCATTTTATGTATAATTTAATTAGTAATTAATTTATTAATTTTTATTAATATTTTATTAATTAATAATGCAAGTTAAGAATCTAAATAATAACATTTTTAGATTCAGCTTCATTGGTGGTACTAATATTATAACGCACGAGATTTTTATAAAAATCAGAAGAGTTCACACGCTGCGCGCTGATTGGTTATAGCCTATAACGTATAGGGTGTCCGATGGACACTGTCCGACAGTGTCCGTATTAAGACATCTAGAGTATCTGACATTTTTTTTAAGGATTTATGGTGTCTGAGGTACCGAGAGTGTCCGTATTCTGTTACTTTCCCCTATATATATATATTGAATTACCAAAAAAATAGCAATAAACTAGAATAACAAGTAGGAGTGCAGTAAGACATGATAATAACACACACACACACACACACACACACACACACACACACACACACACACACTAACATATACAGGGGGTTGATCAACAATTAAACTACAATGCATGTTCACACATATATACATGCATTATACCTAGGGGCGTCGGAACAGGGGGGGCGGGGGGTATCGGACCCCCCATTCAGAAATATGGGGGGGCTAAGTATGTTTTGCCCCCCCCATGAAATGTGTATTAATAAATTTTATATATATTAAATCTAGTATATTGTCTTTGTTAATACAAATTTTTTCTAAAGAATGTTATCAAACATATGGGGGGGGGGGGCTAAATATGTTTTACCCCCCCCCCCCATCCATGAAATATAATAATATTCATGAGAGAATCTCTGAGAGATACTTGTTATCTAGCGATATTAAGAATGAAATTATTCAACTATATGAATCTGAATTATTAACTATTTTATTATAATATATTAATGGAAGTTTCTCAATTCAAAGTGATGGAATTCAAGATATATCCGGAAGTAAGCAGGATATTTTGGTGGTTCGATATTTGGCATAAAAACTAGAAATTAAAGAAATATGCATATGAATATGCAATATGACTGAGGATACAACTTAAATATAGCAAATTTAATGTTATCTGAACTTTAACATCTTAACTTGCCTATTTCTAAATTAAGAGGACAGTCATATGACGGTGCAGCTAATATGTCTGGTCAATATAATAGTGTAAAGACTATAATAATGAATAAATCCATTAACTTTTTATACACAATGTGGAGCTCATCGCACAAACTTAATAGCATATGCATTAGATAATAATATAAATATAAGAAAAGCCTTGAGAGTGGTTCATGATTTGGGATTATTATATGAACAAATGATCAAATCCCGGATTGTATATAATACTAATAATAACAAAGCAAATATATTGAAACCATTATGCCTAACAAGATAGACTGCGAAAATCATGTATTAAAACAACATTAGATCAATATAGTTGTATAATCTATGCACTGAAATAATATAAAGAATTAGATTATATTACCAATGACCACAAATATATTGCAAATTTATTATTAAAAAATATGAATAAGTCAAATATTTTTTCTATGAATATTTAAAGTTTGATATTTGAAAGCTTGGATATGAAGGTGAAAGCTTTCATGATATCAACAAATACTATTGAAGGTAACATTTATAAAAAATATACTTGAAAGAATATATGATTATAATTATAATAAAAATCAATAATAAATAAACATAAAGGATCAGATAATAATAAAGATTATTCTAATTAAATTGAATAATGACGGAAATAATTTTCACACATTCATTGAAGATATAGAAACAAAAGTATTTTATATTTTATATATACAAGTTTTTATATTGATTCAAGGCTAATAACATACTTTTATAAACATATTATATAAAACATTTTATAAAATTCATATAAATTATTATAAATATGTATGAAATGAATAGTAATGAAAGTTCAAAAGACTATGTAAGGTACCTCATCTAGATAAAATAATATAACATTATTAATGTTATGTTAATATAATAATGTGATTAGATATGATAAGTTAATATGTTAATATACTTTATCAATAATATTTACAGAATAAAATATACTGAGTTGTTTGATTCCATAATGATGAAAATTAAAACATAATTTTATATTAAGAAAACATTATTTATACATTCTTATAAATTAAAGTAATCATTATTACAAATAATATAATTCATGAAAAAAATGTTTGTTTTTTTAGATTAATCTTATTAATGCTATTAATTTTCTACACTAAACAGATGTTATTTAAAAATGTATGAAGAATTAACATATGTTAAAATCAAACAATAATTTCAATACCATCTGATGAGGATAAACAAATACATGATGGAACAATCTCCTTAAATTCAAAAAATATTTTCCGGCATAATAGATTTGATAAATTTTATTGGTTTACCCCTCAAGTTCTGTATCATATTAGCGTGCACGGATTTAGTAAGCTACGAATAATTAATATGTTTTTTACGATCTACTATGCTAGATAGAAGATTCAATGCATTAGTATTGGCAAATATCAATAAAAAAATAATTCACACAATTGAGATGGGTATATTTATAAATAAAAATCTATATTTATATAATAATAAATTATGTAATGTTTATTATTTATTTTCTAATATATTCCTACTTATTGTTATACAAATTAAATATTATTAATTGCATATATTAAAGGGTTAACACAGACTAAAGAGATATGCGATATTAATAAGATATAGTTAGTAATTATATTAGTAATAAATAATAGGATATATAAAATGAAATAGAAATAAATAGCCCCCTCCCCCATAACAAATATCGTTCCGACGCCCCTAATTATACCTATAGGTATATTGCATATGCATGCATATGTGACTTCATTGTGGGATGTGGTGACAGGTTAATAATGACGGGAATGTATTATAACGAAACTCATATATATATATATATATATATATATATATATATATATGTGTGTGTATATCACATATACTCTAATAATAATTCAATAGAAAAATGTAGTTTTATAACGGATGGTTGCAATCCATAGATATAATTTACACAATTTTGTATCTATATTTATAATAAATCACGTTTAATCGCATTAAATACAGGGCTATCGAATTATGTTATATATATATATATATATTATTTGTCGCACGACGTACGTTTGAAATCACATTATTAATAACGTTATTATAATAACCTTCCAATCTCTCCTATGACTGGCTACGGGAATTGTAGGCGGAGTTTTATCCAGTCGCTTCTGAAACAGGAAGTTATTGCTAGCTATACGAAGATACTGTCTTTTTCTATTCTCTGTACCATTCCTATATTATAGAGTAATTATATATATATATACATATATGTATATATATATATATATATATATATATATATATATATATATATATATATATATATATATATATATATATATTCTTATAATATGATGTTGTGTGTAATGTGATAAGAAGAATTTTAAAATGTATATTACATTATACTATTTAATTATAGACCAAACTTAATTATTTTTAATAATAATTGAATAATTAAATATACTCATACAGATATATATATATATATATATATATATATATATATATATATATATATATATATATATATATTATTAATTATTTCATAGGTTAACTTATAACCTAACTGACATTTCCTAACACATTTCTATAACTTTACTTAATGCATTAAACTCTATTTATAGAATGTGTATGCCATTGCACTCTACGAATTGTAAAATTGAAATTTCTGGGAATTGTATCAATAAATTAACAAAAATTATAATTATAATCTGAAAATTTATAAATCTGAAAGAACATCTTGACAATTAAATATTTAATTTAATAAAATAATATTCTGTAATATTCATATATGACATAAGTTTATGTAGTCTAAAGATTTATATAACTACATATACACCATTTGATTTTCCATGTTTATTAAAATAATGATATTAATATCGATATGTATGGAACAATGTAAATAACAAGTTGCCGGAAATATTCCAACTTTAAAATAATTTTCTATCAAGTTTTAATGGGATATCCCGTAAAAATGTACTATATTAATATATATGCAATTGCAGGCAAGTTAACGGAAAGTAAGGGGGATACACAATACAATTGTAGTTAACTTGATAGAAAATCGTTTTAAAGTGTCAATATTTCCGGCAAGTTGCCGGAAATAACCTACTTGTAATGGGATAGAGGAGAGTACTCGAATACCGACACCCTAACAATAAATCATTAACACTTTATTATTTCTGAATTAAAAATTTCCAAATTTTATTTATAAGTATTAAGTAGGTTTATACATATACCTAATACATACCTAATAGCTATTTTTAAATTAAATTTAGTTTGTTAAACTATGAGATAACAGGTGTGTCGATATTATGTGCAATTAGGGTGAAAATGTATGAAAATGTATGTTGCTTAGGTAAAAGTTTATAACTTAAAACACATTATGAAAAATACAAAATATTTTCGGCATATTGTAAAATATAATTAGATCTATAAGATTTATTTTAAATATTTTAAATACCTACATTTTTAAATGATTAAGAATCAATATTGTACTTCAAAAAGTTCATAAATTTAGTTGTTTGAGTTGTAACGAAAAAATCAGTTTTTTGTTTATAATTAAAAAAACATTATACCTATATGAATTAAAATTAAATCGATTAAAATTTCATACATTCATTATTTTTTGATTGGAATTATATTTTAGGATATATCTAGGGTGTCGATATTACATGCATATCGATATTAGAGCACTCTCCCCTACCCTCTTAAAGGAACACGAGCATATTATATACATAACTACCCACTTTTATCATACAATACAATAATCATCACAATCACCACCATAATATCTATATGTATGGGGTCATATTAAATTCGTAACTTTGCCGAGAAGTTTTAATCATATTTAATATAAGTAGAGTGGTGCCACTAATCTTAAATAGGAGCTTTAGTATTATCTCTATAGAGAATAAATAAATATATATATATATATATATATATATATTCTGTAGAATTAATATATAAATTCATAGTTATAGAGTATCTGCCTAGATCACCAATAGTCATAACAGCAATGTAAACAACCATATATGTACTCCTATCGATACAAATTCATCAAATCAGATACCTAAATCTTAAGGCTAGCGTTATCAAAGCGTTAACTATAACTAAATTATATGTAATTTTCATGCTATTGTAGTTTACATAATTAATAAAATAAGTGCTGTTTAATAATAATTATAATAATAATTATGATTATAATTACTAGCGTTGACATTATTAGCCTACATTAGCTACTAGCCTACATTAGCTACTAGCCTACATTAGCTACTAGCCTACATTAACTATTAAATGATATGTACTTATTTACGGTTACTACTAGTTAATAGTTTAAGTTAGTTAGTTCTAACCCTTTATATTTTTTATATTTGTCGAGATTCGGATCGAGTTTGTTATCGAGATCTGTAGGAGTGCTGTAGATGTGAGCTATTCTCTTCAGGAGGGCGTGGTTCCTTTGGTTTGCTTGTTCCAATCGGAACTCGTCACTCTGGCGTCATTGGTAATCAATTAGCACATACACACACACATATATATATATATATGTTTATATTATTTAAAATTATATAATATTACATACATATTAGATATTAAATAATACATAGTATGATAGTATAAAACTTATTACACATATGTACTTATAAGTACACATATATGTTAGTTATGTAATTAATAATTATATAAAATTACAAAGCATATTTAAATGTAATTAAAATAAATATTATGATATTACAAAATGCAAACAATGATTTGTGAGAGATCCAATGATAAGATTGCACTTGCTAACGGTGGCTTGTTATCTATCTTCGCACTAGCTGTAGGTTTAGGTTGTTAGGGGAGATTAGGCATGCATTGCATATTAATATTGATATTATTATTATTATTATTATTGTTTCGATAACTAGTTATCTATAGTCTATATATATATATATATATATATATATATATATATATATATATTATATTATATATGTATTATACTATAGGTAAGTAACACTAGTAGCCACGCCCACATATATGATAGTGTTAGCGTAGGCTTACCATTCTCGATACGACATCTGTGATTACGATATGTTTCCCTGTCTACGTTAGCACTCTGAAACAGTGTTTCCTTGTGCTTCGTGTGCCTTTTTTTCCTTAAGTATTCCAATTGTTCTTAAGGGGCATTGTTTATAATTAGGCGTACATCCCCATCATGTAGTATTAATATATATATATATATATATATATATATATATATATATATATATATATATATATATATATAGGTGTATATAATAGTAGTGTATATTATATACTGTATACCCATCGAACAATAGTACTATCGTACAAGAACAACAGTACTATAATACGTATTATATATAATGTATTATAATACAACGGAAGACAAATTAACGGAAAAAAAATACAACTAATATAATAATGTATACATTAATGTAGGAAGACAATTTAAGGTAGGATTTAAGTTTGGTAGATAAGAAAGGTAAGCATGGATAGTGTGGATGGACAAAGGAAGGGCATTTCTTATTAGTAAGAAACTATATGAGAATACGCGTTTCTGTGATTTTAAGGAAAATGGAGGTAAACAGACATCGATGAAACCCGAGTTCGACTGAAGTAAGAGAGTAGGGCAGCGTATAAGGAGTACATTTATTAATATGGGAATGGATAGCTTTGTGGGTTAGAGAAAAGAGACTATAGTATACATGTATACATGAAGTAGATGATTGGTATACAAGACGTATTAAACACTAATAGGATACACAAATTAATAATTCTAATTGGAGGATCGAATGATGTAGCAGGGTGGTGATAGCAAAGAGATGAGAATTAGTATACATGATATAGGACTACTGCATTTACAAGGTCAGTGGAGGGCGATTTATAAGTTTATACGGCGTATAATATATATATATATATATATATATATATATATATATATTAACTGCCTGTGTGGCTCAATTGGTTAATGCGTTAGACACATAAGCAGTCGGGTTCGAATCCCACCCGGACCATTAAAATAGGTCTTAAAATAATATGTATAATATTGTATAAATAAATGATCGGCTCTCGTTAAAACCATGGATGATTTAACAAGAGAGCGGATTCGAAGGGACCATAGAGCCATATGGTTATAAATGAAAACTTCATCTAAGTTATTGTATTGAAAGGACTCTACCAAATAAAATAACAATAACAACACTATATATATTATATTTAACATATGTATGTGTGTTATTTGTGTATATAATTATATAAGTACGTATGCGTATACATTGTTATGTTGTGTATATATATATATAACTAACTTAATTCATCTATAGTCTTATAGGGACATCTATAAAAACTCAGAGTTCGGAAGCAGCCGAAACTTCTATTTTTAGCGTTGGAACTAGTTGGCATTTTGACTCTTTTATGTGTTGATTAAATTGAGGTATATAGTTTTGCGTGTGTGGTACAAGTATATGTATTATTGATTTTTATTATTTTATGATTATTTTATTTTATAAATATACTAGTTGATATTTATTTTTAATTAAGAATATTATTTAAATAAATAAAATAAAATGTTATTTATTTATTACATTAAATAATGTATATAATTCTAACATTTACACGTTGTAGCACCAATACAAGTCAATCAAGTATACTATTACTTATTAAAAATACTTATATAGATATATACTTATTGGAGTATATACAGAAACTATTTTTTAATATAGAGAATTATCTATTAGAACCTAATATAATATAGTATATGATCCATCATTCACGATTTTAAACATATTTAACTAGTAACTGCGATACTCAAAATAGACATTTAAATCCAATTATAATAAAAAAAGCTTACTTAATAAAATAATATATAAATATTACATCTTATATAGCATGAGCAAAGGGCCCTAAATGGCTATAATTGTATCGATACTATCATACATCATCGTCACCATATTTAATGTTTTTAACGTTCATTTATAAAATATTGTGTTTTCCAAACATTATTTATGAATTAATCTATATGCGACTATATTAAAAGCATATAACGCATCTTGATGGATTGTAATAACATGGCATTTTTAACCTCACTTATGTCATTCAATTTAATGCGCCTTTGAGAATTTATTTGCGCTTTTTCGACGCTTTTGGACGCTTTGATTCCGAATCGATATATTTGTGTTTTTTTTGACGCTTTTGGGCGCTTCAGTTCTCAATCATATTGAATTCGTCGCTTTTGGACGCTTTGTTTCCGAATCGATATATTCGTCGCTTTTTCGACGCTTTTGGGTGCTTCAGTTCTCAATCATATTGAATTAGTCGCTTTTTCGACGCTTTTGGGCGCTTCAGTTCCGAATCATATAGATTCGTCGCAAATTCGCGCTTTTGGGCGCTTCAGTTCCGAATCATATTGAATTCGTCGCTTTTGTCGCTTCAGTTCCGAATCTTATTGAATTCGTCGCAAATTCGACGCTTTTGGGCGCAAATTGTCATCAAAGCGACGAATTAATTCCGGAACTTTTAGGCGCATGGCGTCCAAAAGTGTCGAATATATTGTTTGCTGGGTGGTTTAGTTATAATTATAACTAAACCATATAATATAAATCTATAGATTTACTTAAGTAATTTACTTAAGTAGTGCTAATGTAATGTTAATATTGATGCCCAAATGAACTCCTAGGAAGGATATGATCATATTTCCCTAATAGTAAAGAGTATTGCCTAAAATATATATTTTAAGCAATACTGCTATTATAATTTATAATGCTATTATGCTACTATTATAATAATAGCAACACATTTGGTTTCATCCGGTTTTCCCAGCTAACAGTAATAGCCTCATAATAGCAACATAATAGCATACATAATAGCCTCAAATGTTCACAAAAGTATATATATATCATATGATGCTGCTATTAATTTGCAATGCTATTATGCGGCTATTATGTTGAAATTAAAAGTATATTATACTATTATTATGCTGCTATTATGTAGCTCTTCTAATAATAGCAACATAATAGCAGCATAATATACTTTTAAAATTAATAGCAGCATAATAATAGCCATATAGACATTAAATAGCAACATAATAGAGGCATAATATACATTTAATGGCAACATAATAGCAGCATAATAGCACAATGTAAACACGTAGCCTATTAAATATGCTGTTATGCTGCTATTATGAGGTTATTACTGTTTGATGGGCATATTATCAATAATATTTATAATTATAAAAAATATGATAATATTGGATATTTATATATATATATATATATATTTGATCACTTAAATTAAAAATCAAAATAATCTTTGTTAATAAAATCCAAAGATATAGAAGTTAATTAATTTATCCCAAGGAATTTATCTAGATTCAAATTTTAATATTTTTAACTTTGATAAATTAAATAAAGTTATTTATTTATAACTTCGTTAATCATATATTTCACTAATAGTTATATAATAATATATATATTTATATATTCATAAATTATATCTATCATGTTAAAACAATTTATATTCATTAAAAGAGTTGAAAATGTACAACAAAAACGCTCTAAATCATATAGAAATTTAGTATCTCGTATGTTTCCAATATTAAATCAATCTGTAGAAAATTACCAATCTCAAAAAACATCTGAAGATTCAAAATGCAAAAGTATAAATGTAAATATAATTATTTTAATTAATAATATCATAACATATAATATATATGATATATTAAATATCATTATTAGAGAGACAATTAACAAGTTGTGTTTCAAAGATTAAATTTGAAATGCGAGTAGCCTACTCGCCGAGTAGGTGTGGCGATATATTTATATCCAGTATATTAATAAGGACATGCACATACATTCAAGGACATACACTTACAACATTTGATAACAATTAATTCGTTTTAGGCTTCTTTATATTTAGTGATTATTTACTCATCTAAATAATTCAGTGAATTTGCATTGATATATAATTTATATTCGTATATATATATATATATATATATATATATTTGGCTTTGTGTATCATATATTGTCATGCCCTTGTCAATCTATTAAATATGAATATATTGCTATGCCTACTCAAATTTCAAATTTATCCTTTGTAAACTCAACTCTTCTCTTGTAATCGTAATCGTAATTATTATATATTATAATACTATATATTATAATAATATTATATTAAATATATAGCTGTATTTCAACTAAGTGCACAAATTGCTAAACAATACGTGATGAATAGTGCAACTATAGATGGTGCTAATGATATCGAAATAATATCGGAAAATTTAGTAAATGATTATAGTTTAATATAGAGTTTAATATAGAGGGTATACATCTCTACATGTGTATCGTGTATACAACTTGTTTTTTATAATGAATAATTAATCATTATGAGTGAGTTTTTATAAAATATAATCAACTAAATAATATAATAATTTTATATTGAATAGCGCTCCCTATAGTTGAACTGTATGAATTATTGCCTTTAGTTGGATGTAAACTAATATATATATATATATATGGACTCCACCAAAATAACAATAACAATAACAATGTATATATATATATATACATTAATAATTAATTTGTTAATTAGTTGATGCTCATGAATAAATTAATCTACGGAGGAATCGCCGGAACATATATGTCGATGCCCGCATTAACTAGAGCTCATGACAAACTATGCGAAATAGTCAATAAAGAAATGAAAAGTATAGGTGCACAAAAAATTAGCACGCCGCATTTAACATCATCTTCTCTATGGAAAAAGACGGGTTAGTAATATAAATATTTATGAGTATTTAAATGGAAAATACTATGAAAGAACGTACATTTTACGATATAATCTGACATCGGCCCCCAACATGTCACGCGTCTAACCGAGAGTTCAAGTAAACAATGCGTGTAGGGCTTATATAATATTATATTAATATATAAGCATGCGGTATTATGCTATGTATTTATATATAAAACACGAATTCACTACTAGTAATTCACTACTAATTCACCTAGTAAGGTGAATAATTTACTGAGAAATATAGCGCCCGTCGCGAAATGTTTACTTGAACTCTCGGTTAGAAAACGTGACTTATTGGGGTCCGATGTCAGTATTCAGCTATTTTACGTAGGTGGTTTATGTTGAATATTTAGTTGTTTCAAAATGTATGATTTAATTAACAGTATCATAATAATGGTAATTACTAATTCATATTGAAACAATCAAATATGCGACATATATAGTAATAATTATGGTAAAATATAAATATTAAATAATTTTTAAAATATTAATTTTTCTGTATATGTAAATAATTATATATTGTATATTGTTATTTGTTAATATATATACTCTATATATTTTTTAAAATACATTTAATACATAATTGTATATAAATCTGTATTATAATTTACCTATACAATCTCTCACGTTTAAATTATTCAACGTATTTCCAATTAATAATTGAATATATAATTTTCATTAGTAATATTAGTTCATATAAGTAGAATAATATTACTTTACATTAAATGATGATGATGATGATATTCGGTTTATTAGGCACTAAAATAAGGTTTGGTAGACCCCTTTGCTCATGCGAGAAATATAATATTTTATAATATATAGTAAACTGATTAATATCTAAATAATTAATTTAAATTTGAAGTATTTTGTAATATATACGTATGATTCTCGTTTATCATCGTACACACATATATATATATATTAGGTATACGATAATAGTAATAGTAAGGATAATAATGGTGCATAATTACGTGCAGAACGATACGCCGAAATGGGGGAGGAGCTACTGACAGTGACTGACAGGCATGGCGTAGAGTCTGTCCTCTCTCCGGTAATGCGAACATCGTAATTCAGCTTTCAGAGCTTAATTCACACACATTTAAAACAATATTTAATCTTGTACAATTGAATAATATATATATATATAGGCTCATTAATTATTGTTTGATAACAAAAATATATATATAAATTAATAATGTTTTTAATAATATTAATTCATTTTTTCGTTTATTATTTTACAAAGGTTTCAGTACGAAAGTACATAGAACTATTTTCTAAAATCCTATTTCTATTATATCGCTGATAGAAGCATCAATTATTCACAATGTTTATTGTATTTATAAAAATAAATGTGTATCTATCTAACTATATATATGTATATACATATATGTATATATATATATGTATACAGACTCACGAAGAAGACATAACTAATATGATATCGTCGCAGACGAACCTGTCACACAAGATGTTGCCCCTGAAGCTATACCAGGTTACCCATAGCTACGGAATATCACGCAGTAAGGGCACATGCAACATTCACGAGTTTACATTTAAAACATAGGAAAAATGGCTATTTTTTATATAAAATTGTCCTATATTAACTTTTTTTTATAGTTTTTTTTAGTAAGTATGTAACAAAATGTATATATAGAAAAATTGTATACAAATATATTCACTACACAATAATCAACAGTAAATATAATGTAACTAAATATTATTGATATATACAACAACAAATTATAAAAAAATAATCATAAATATAAAAATATATATCCTTTAAACAATATATCTTTCCCATATCTTTTACATAAAAATTCGCGAACGTAGCACGTCCCCTTAAGCTATAGCTAGGCCAGATCACTTAATACTCATTATCCACAATGAAGATCGGCCGAAAGTTTCGAGATGAAATGCGACCGAAGAATGGTCTACTTCGAGGCCGCGAGTTCGACATGAAAGGTGACGTGTATGTGTCTGTCTACGTGTCTGTCTATGTATCTGTCTACGTGTCTGTCTACGTATATAGCTATTGTATCAGCGCTTAGATCATCGCTCAATCAATATATATCAAGGGGGAAAGTGCGCAACAAATTATTTCAAATTATTTAAAAAATATAAATATTTCAATAGTTTAGTATATATATAAATGTAATAAACTTTATCTCTAGGCGACCGGTAACACTCGTAATAAACAACTTTCTGTAGTGCGCGGATATTAAATGTTGCCCTAAACTAAACATTACTAATTCATTGATTGCGCTACACCCGTAGACATGTACTCTTTCGACGGAGATGAGGAGTCAGCAGGCTCCACCTATCTGGAAGTTAGCGAAGCTTACGACCGTATCTTCAAGACGCTCAATCTGCCGATGGTTAAAGGTTTACCATCACCATCAACGCGATTATACGGTCATGTGTTAAGGGTCGTGTTAGGGGTCGTTCCCTTTAAGCGAACATATGCTTTATGATGCTTTCATATATACACGGATCTTAATCTGTATATCTTCATTATTTATTATTTTATTTTCTATGGTTTAATTTAAGAAATATATTATCGGAAATATTTTTAATTTATATATATTAAACAATTATTAATTTATATATATTAAACAATTATTAATTTGTATATATTAAAAAATTATCAATTTATATAAAACAAGCGAGAAATACGCTACATTCGCTCAGTACATACTCAGCCTCTAGATAGATCTATGTAGTGATCACTAAGAGAGGCCACGTTTGTAGTACAAGCTAGCTCGGGAGCGATGGGCGGGTCTTCGTCGCATGAATATCACCTGTTGTCACCCGTAGGAGAAGATAGCCTGCTGTTGTGTAATCGGTCAATACCTCCACCTCCACCGCTGTACGCTGTACATTACCGTATTAGACTTTTAATTATGTATCTCTTTAATTATGTATCTCTTTAATTATGTATCTCTTTAATTATGTATCTATTTAATTATGTATCTCTTTAATTATGTATCTATTTAATTATATATCTCTTTAATTATGTATCTCTTTAATGATGTATCTCTATCTATAGCCAGTATTCGCACTGTATAGTGCTGCGTGCGTCAGTAGTATTTGATTGTTAAGTGCGAGCACTGAAATAAATACGGATGGAAATGTGCAAATACTATTAAATGTTATATACAGTGCATGTGCAAGTGCTACTTATATAGTACGTAGAGAGCTAGTGCGAGTGAAAGTGTCGATTAGATAGTTAATAGTGCCCTATACCGTATATAACTTTTGAGTACGTATCTCTATCTAGAGCGATCACATTCTAATACGATAACAAGTATATACAGCTCTAGGTTTAAGTTTCACTCGAATATTTAGAATACTCCTTTAATGATACAAATAATAACTACCGGCTACAACTATACCAATATACTTACAATCAATCTTCATCGTTCAATTTATTTATAACGGATTTAAAAACACATATAAATTAATATTTAGAAATCTAGTGAATCGTTACGAAATATCTATTTATAGAACTAATCGACTCGAACCAATCACTAACCCCGCGCTAACCCCGCACATAGGTGTAATACGGCCGTCAACAAAGAGATACACGGTTAGCGCTACCTCCCTCCTTACGCCTATCTTCACTAACCACACACATTCTCTGCAGATGAGACCTCTGGTAGCGATGGTGATGGTGGCAGCACTTGTACCGTCTGTAAGGAAGAGCTGCAACAAACCAACGGAATAGAGGTAACTAGTAACTAGTGATCTTATATGTTTGTACATTGTATATACTTAGCTACCTGTACATACCTAGCTACCTGTACACACCTAGCTACCCGTACATACCTAGCTACCTGTACATACCTATCTACCTGTACATACCTAGCTACCCGTACATACCTAGCTACCCGTACATACCTAGCTACCTGTACATACCTAGCTACCCGTACATACCTAGCTACCCGTACATACCTAGCTACCCGTACATACCTAGCTACCTGTACATACCTAGCTACCCGTACACACCTAGCTACCCGTACATACCTAGCCACCTGCCTACATACCTGCATCTGAGGGTTGCCTATAGTAACAACAACATCACGTCAATGCTCACGTTACAGTTGCTCCTCCCTAGAGTTATAGCCTATAAGTGACTTACACCGCGATATTGAAAATGCTATGTTATTCTTAAAAATGTATTTTTGTAAGAATAACATAGCAATGAATGTAATTTACATTCACTAATATTGTATATGTTTAATGAGAACTTATAAGTATACTTATATAGTGATGTATAGATTTAATTAATATCAGTACAGTATATTGATATTAATGAAATATTATAAGAAAACCTATAATGTTGTATATACTTTTCATTTTCATTTTTTTAATATTAATTTTTGCATACTTAAATAATTATTAATATATTTTTTGAATATTTGTTAAGTTACCACCTGATATAACATCTTTGATTTAATAAATATCGTATTACTCATTAATTAATAAATATATTTAATAATTGCAACATTATTTATATTTAATATTTATATTTGTTGTATCATTTACATTTATTAGATATATAGAACCACCTTTTATTAAATAAATTAATATTTAGTTATTTTGATCTTTTATTCAATTATATCATAATGTTAAAGGAATAATTAATCTATTATCTACTTATCCACTTCATAATTAAAGATTGCCCACACATTTCTACTGGGATACAAGTATTCTAAAGTTTTTAAAGCGACCTTCAAAGATTCAAATCAAAAGAAACAGTTTAGTAAATTTACATTTCAGCCTTCTAATCGTAGATATAATATGTGAATATGTATACAATTTAAATACACAAATACATATATATAAAATAGAATACTCATTTATTGAGTGAAGCAATTTTTCGTTTATTTTCTTCCTCAAAGACTACAAGCAACTATCTTTGTATAACTTTTAATATCTGCTGTCATATCATTATTATATTTAAACAATTTTCTATTTGACCTCTATCGTGATTCTAGTATGAGAATTCATGTGAAAGAGACTACCTCTAAGAATGCATAGCAATACAGTATTAACGTGTAATAATAAACTGCCGTATGTGCAGACAAACATCACATATTTTCATTATCTCGAGACCAACCCTTTTAATTTTAAGATTTGCTAAATCATATAAATATGAATATTATTTAGCAAATCTTACTACACCTACCCACAGACTGCTGTACATGGGCTGCTACGGTATCGGAATAACTCGACTCCTAGCTGCCAGCGTTGAAGCCCACTCCACCGACACTGAGTTACGGTGGCCTCACGCTATCGCCCCCTACAAGTACTGCGTTATCCCTCAAAAGGTACGCTACACGTAAAGTCTACGTAGTGTGGATTGCGTAGACGCTTTAAAAGTATAGACGTAGCTTTATTTATTTCCTGAATAGGTTTTATAAATGTTTCATTGTTAAAATTAATTAATAACTGGAATGTCAATGTATGAGATATGTGTTTCTTCTTTTAATTTATCATTATTATATATTTATGAAAAATTATATTCAATTTTCTTCAAGTAACTTGAATAGTTCTATACATTTGTTAAAATACATGGAAAACTTTTTTAATTTTAATTCTATTCATTACTATAACATATAATTACTTTTCTGCTATTATTATTTACAATTCAAATAATAATTTATTAGAATTTTTTGTTCATAATGGTATAATTAAAATGTATTCAATATCTTTTTTCTTCTAAAGGGTTCAAATTAACATGTAAATTTATTCAATTTTTATCACACAGTATATAGTATTATACAAATAGATATACATATAAATAGGCTAAAGTGTAGATATCAACATCTAGAAGTTCATACATTAGTGGTTGTTGTTTAAATGCCACGAAACATCGATATAAGTATGAAGTATTCATTTGTATCATAAGCAGTATATATATATACAGTGAACCCTTGATATAACGCCATTAAGAGCTGTGTATTTTACATGTTATATTTGATATACCAACCAAAGAAGCCAGTCTGGAGCTGAACGGTAATCAAGGGTGCACTGTTTAACTATATACATCATATCTCGCTTTCAATATATAAATGTAATTCATAAAGCCGTTACAAATTAACCGTAAACCTCCTGCTTGACCAGAAAGGCTATCGGTCAGATGTTACGGACGCTCTCGCCGACCTCTTATACTCTGACCTTGACCTCTTGGACTCGGATAACTGTCTACTAGACGATAGGACGAACATGACCATAGGAAGACGCATGAACCTCGCAAAGCAATCGGGAATACCTTATGTTATTATCGCAGGCAAGAAGGTTATTCTCCCAACATCTCAAATCTATTTCTATCTCTCGCTATCCCTAATCTCTATAAATATCTCTCATTATTCAATTATAATCATTATCGTTAGAAATTCTAACTTAGAATATATTTAAGTAGAAATTAAAACGCATTAAATGTTTATAAAATTGCATTTATAAATTGATACTTCAAAAATAACAAAAATAATAATAATAATAGTAAAATAATTCGTGCATAAATATGATATATAGAATTGCGATAGGTGTCAATAGATTAGTAGTAAATAGAGTAGTAGTAGTTATATAACGCGCACACACACACACAGGCATTAGAAGACACGCCTACATTCGAGTTCATAGACGTGCACAACGATGATGACACGCTGTATCTGACCAGAGAACAGATCAACACCAGAATAACTACCGCACTCTCTAAGTCTAATTATGGGTGTTGAAACAATAAACTATGTGTGTGTATATATATGTGTGTATGTATATGTATGTGTATGTATAAAGTAGTATATTCATGTGTGTATAAATAATTACAAAAAACGAGTATAAAAGCCATAACGTGTAAAGTGCGTTGTGGGTTTGGAATCGTGGCATCACGTGACTGCATTGTGGGCGTCGCCGCCTACTTCAAGCCGACGCCTATAAACTGTGAAAAGCCGCTACGACTTTATCTAGGTCTTGATGCGTTAGATCGGAGCTGAGAGCCAATCGAATGCTGCGTGCCGATATTGGATTAGATGAATATGATTGGTCGGTAGTGGTTGTTGATTACTGACCTCGGTTTAGGTATGTTTCTCTCTTGTTTCAGGTATCCGGATTGTACTATGGCTATGCATTGCGATTCAAACTATAATAGCGGAATGTAGATATGTGAGGTATTCAGTGAACATTGTTACCATTACTACTTCTAAATAAACATACTCTATATATAGATGATACTAATACTCAAATGTAGACAAGAGTTAAGATATTTGGTTTATTATATATATATATATATACATACTTCATTCTACATTTATTAAAGTGATTTATTAGGAAAATCTTCAAAGAGTATCATTTCTCAACATTCGCATATCAAATATCTGAAGGTCAATAATTACATTTCATTAAGGGGATGTCACACAGTCCAAAATGATTAATCATCATTTATTTTGTATTTATTTTGTAATCCATAATATTAATAAATATAGTGTTTTTTAATTATAAATATTAGCCATGAATTCAATCTAGATACATTAAAAAGTAGTTTTTTGACCATCATAAAAGAATAAATATTTAATTTATTATCCCTGACTATTGTATTTTATATTATAATGTTTTATAACATATATTTGACGAATTAAAAAAATAAAAACCAGGTTTTTTACATAAATAATATATCATGGGATCTTAATGATCAATTAGAGAGCAAAAAACGGAAATAAAATTGTATATATCAATACCATATTTTATTTATTTTATAAATATTTGATATAACATTATATTATACATAATATGTATATAGTAGTTCTTCAATTTACAAATAAATATATACATTTCATTAGATAACAATATATATATATTACTATAAAGATAATTGTATATATGTATATGTAAATTAATATGATAAATAAGAATATAAATTGAAATAGATAATAATATCAATTGATTTTATAGTATGAAATACTGTTAAACTTCAACTGCTATTTTCTCAGAATAATTATTTCGCGATAGGTATGTGAGTATAAATATAGGTAGCACAAAAACTATTTAATGTATTATAAACTACTTTTTTACTTTTCATTATATAAAAAACATTTATATAAATAATCCTATAGATAAATAGTTTCTAAATGTTTATATGTATAATTGACAAAATAATAATTTCTATAAATATACCATATATTAAAAAATTGTAAATTATGTGCAATAATATATACATATATATAATATAATATATATTATAAATAGTATTAGCTATAAAATCATATGTATAAATGTAATGAATAAAAAAAAATGAGCTCAATTCAATGAATATAATTCTGCACCTAGTTTTGTAGACCTATTATTTGCTATTCCATACATGCAATGACGGGCGTCGTGTGACATCCCCTTAATTAAGATTAGAACATAAGTAATATATATAAATGTTATTCTATATAATAAACAAATATTTTTATTTCATACTCAATATCAAAAGTTATCCAATTTTTAATATACTTACTTTTTTATAATTTAGTATAAATAAAATAATAATTTATCTCATAAACATATCTCATGATTTTTTTTCCATTTTTATGCTATACCTAAAAACCCAATAGCTTTTATTCCCTTTGATGAATCTTTATAAAATAGAGTATATACCTAATATATAACTAATACAATCTTATTAGGAATATTTAATTGTATCCCAATAATAATTTAATTAAATAAACCTTGTAAATGATAAATTGCAATAATATTAATATAGTTCATAAATTAATATAAAGTAAGTATTTAGATTGGTGTAAGTAGTGAAGTAGCTGAAATAACGACCATGATTATGATCAACACCTAACTAGGTTCAGCACCTTGCCCACGGTATCCACCTACTTCATGTTGTTCTTAATACTATAATTATATTAATACTTTGTTCTTTTGTCTGTGCTATTCATCACTATCATTGCCTTGTACATTGTAACACTATTATAGTAACTATCTATCTATGTGTGTCTGTATGGTGCCTGCACTCACCTTCTTGACGATTAGCCTCAGATCCGAGACTTCAGCTTGCCTCGTGTCGTATCTCTTGTTCTTCAGACGTACGTGCATTATAGGAGCCCCCACTTCACCTTCAACTGTGATGTTCTTCAACCTATCAACATAACAGTGTACACGTCGTTATAGTGGTGGTTGTAGTGGGCACGATTGTGTGTGATGGTCTACAAACTGTGATCTCGTGCCACGTATTAAGGTTTGGTTATTTCGAGTAAATTCTACTATTTATGAATGCTTATTTACATTAATACGTATTATCACTAGTATATTGTTGGGCTACAAACTGTGATAGTTCCCCATGTAGGTACTTCGAATTCGACTGCAATCGACGTGGTATGCCTGCAATGTACGAGGGGAAATATTTAATATAAGCATTCGTTAGGGTTAACTTAATAGGCTAAGGTGTCAGACACATAAGCAGTAGGACGCGGTTTCAAGCCTCGTCCAGACCAATATAATAAGTCTTAAATAATATTTAAAAGTGATCTTATCTAAATGATTGACTCTTGTTAAAACCATGAATGCCTCCTTTTAAGGGGATATCACTCTTTTAGGACTTTTACATGTAGGAGATGACCTAGTAGTGCGTATATTTCAATAAATTGGGAATATTGGAAACAAAAATTCTCTTATATACTAGACATATTTAGCTATATTTTGAAAGGGATTTATTGATAGCTATTTTATAATTATATAAAATTTGATTTTTTAAATTAGCATATATTTTATTTTTTTAAATGTATAAATATAAACGTATATATAAAAAATAACTAAATACCTATATACAAATCTGTATTATAATTCTATAGATACACATAGTAGCTAGTAAGAGAAACATAATTAGTAAGATACATCAGATATTGAACATAAAATTAACTTTATTATACCTGTTTGTAGATGAAAATAATTAATGTGAGAAAATCTAGTCAAAAATTAGCCAATATTTGTTATTAAATATATATTTGTTAGTAATAACTTATAAAAGAATATATATATATATATAGTGTGTAGTATATATATATATATATATATATATATATAAAAAAGAATATAATTTGTAAATTATATATATTAGTAACATATAATTTCAATTATAAACAAATAAATGTAGATTAGTAGTTTGGAAATCTGTGTAATGTGTTGTATATCTGGAGTGATATTAGGAGATTACAGGATAGGCGTCCATCTTTTATTTATGAACAAAATAGTGTTTCAAGTGTGAAATATTGAGAAGTATAAACAGATTTCGAAAAAATATATAACATATACATTTCGTATTACATATTTTATAGCATTAATATTACATATTATAAAGTGGATATATTTATATATATTATTATTATTACCAGATTTAGGTATAAGTATCTGAGTAATTGTAGAAGCATTGCTGCTTGTCGAGACAATTACTCTATATATATCACATGATAATATAGAATGATAGCTATAAGTATCCATATTTTATTTGCGATTAAAATAGTGTTTCAAGTGTACATCGCAATAAATCTATGTAAGATCAACAATATAGCATGCATTATTATTATTATTATTAAGCATATTTCAAAATATGGCACAAATAATTATTTATTTATTATAATCAATAAGTATTTTAATTTATAAATATCGTATTACATATTTTGTTCATAAATCTATAAAACTACCGTTGCATAGCATTTATAATTCATAATTATCATTTACAATTTTCTACATTATAAATAACATATACAAAACGTAAAGAAAAACGTAAAGCTTCGAAGGGACATTAGAGCCATATAGTTAATAGAGAAAACTTCGCCTAAGCCAGGACTCCATGAAAGGACTCCACCGACATAACATACCACTTCTACTGATACTACAATAGGGTGCCAGCTATGAAGCTGAGGAGGGTAAACTTCAGGTAGTGAATATTAGCGCTCGCAACAACCGCTTGTGTGAATATTCTCTAACATGCAACATGTTAGATCTAACACAACCGTACGTATGCATTATTCACAAATAGTGGCTATGTGTTTATACGCAGGTGTGGCCTCGTCTGTAATAACTGTGAGGTAGAGGGCAGCGCTAACCTGCATCTTCATCGAGAATGTCAAGGGCTACAATGGACGCCGTACTGAGCATGGGAGGGGTCGATGCCGAGAAGCAGTAACCTTGAGCCGATAGTCTCTAAGGGGGTGGGTGAGGGCATGGTTAATAATGTGCGCAATGAAGCTACTTTAGTTTTTAATTAGTTTATAAATATTTTAATAATAATACTAAAAGATTTATAACAAAAGTTAAATCTATACATTTATGTAGATATCAGAATAAATGTTAGAGTAGATATATTACGCATACATTAAGTAGACCAATATACAGAAATCAATAGTCCAACAATGGATATCGTCATTATATAATATCATTGAAGAATATATATATATAGCTATATATCAATTATAAAAAAAATTATTTTAACATTAATTATTCATATGTAGAATTTAAATAACATATACTAGCTAAGATCAAGCTTAGTAATATTTCTGATAAAATACTAAGCTAGTATGACTAAGTTGGTTTTAAAATTTTATTTTGGAATATATTCTTAATATTATTAAGTTACAAATTATTTAATTATAATTCTACTATCATACATGGATAGGAGTTCTATATAGTTCTAAAATACCATTTTAATTCAAGTAGAAACAATATATAATAATTTTATAATAAAAAAACGCAATTTAAACAAGTAGATCGTTATATTAGTAAATATCGAAATAATATTCATTGAATATACATCTTGAAATAAAATTGTCGTTATTCTGTTGCAACCTTATAATTTGAATATTACATATACATGGGAGATATATATATATATATATATATATATATATATATATATAGTTTCTAGATATAGATAATATGTGTATAATAAGATAACACAATAATAAGTAATATTATGAATTATAATAGAAACCAACATATAGTCGAATTTATATATATTCTAATTATATTTATATATTATATTTATGTATTATATTTAATCAAAAATATTAACACTATTAATAATTATACATAAATAACAAAATAAGTGATTTACTATAGTTTGTTAAATGAGTATGTTCTATGCAGAACATCTGGCTTTCTATCCACATTATAATATATTCTGTTCACTTATAATATATCATTTGTTTTAAATATATATATATATATATATATACATATACAAAATTATTTCTATTCAAACATTTATATAATACTTTTTTACATAAATAGAAAATAATTTACATATAAATTATATAGATAATTTAATATAACATTAATATAATATTCCTAATATAATAGTGTGAATATATTATATTGGGAATGTTATATTGGGAATGTTAAACATTATCTATACAGTTTACGCATCAATAGTATTGATACAATATGTGTGAATGTAAGCTTTCTTTATAAACATTTACGCTGGCTCGGCATATTTGAAATATCTTGAAAACATTTTCCAATTCATTCATCCCCCGTATAATAGTATATGTTTGTATATTGTGTTTAATATTAGCTAATTCTGTTATATTTATTTTGAATAGTGACTAAAACAATTACCAGAGCAACTCGAATATCCTACACGAATAATTAGAGATACAAATTCACGGAACAACCAATCATTAATGCTATTTTTTATACTAAGGCTATTTTTTGCTAATAAACTAGATACTAGTTAAGATATAAATTTTTGTTCAGAGTAACTCTATTTACTAGGTATTATCCAAGCATTTTCCTTGGATAGTCCTAGAACATATTTTATCCCGAGCAACTAAGCGCTGGTATAGAGAACACATAGAGACATAGCACAGGACTAACCTGATGGTCAATGATGAAGGTCTTGCCGCAAGCGAAACCTCCAGTTGATGCCAGTGAGTTCTCTAGAGATGCAGTCATCAGGTCTACTTCAGACATCTGCAGGTGGGGTGAGGTGGAGGGGGATTCTAAGGTTTAGGGACGGGGTAGGGTAGGGGGCTAAATCGAATGGGGATGGGAAGGATAAGGTTTAGGGGCGTGGTAGGGTAGGGGGGCTAAGATTTATTGGGATGCTAAAGTTTATGGCAAGGGTGGTGGGGGGGATACTAAGGATTAGGGGCAGGGCGGGGGGAGGGGCTTAAGGTTTAGAGATGGGTAGGGCTACTAACGGGTACATTGAAATGTTCCGTGACACCTCTGCCCGTTTTACCTAGGGTTCCAAAACTAATGGATTCATCGATGAATAGCCTTAGCTTGTATTCATTCTTCAGTCGAACCTAAAGCATGTGAAGGATTAGGTTATACTGGGTGTGAACTTCTGCCATTCTAAACTACCACAACTACTACAACTACTACTACTGCTACTGCTACTGCTGATACAGCTGATATAAATATATAGATATTTTTTTGTAATAATTATTTTGATAGAGTCATTTCACCCATCAAGGAATTTGGATTACAGTTTTTACTTATAATTAATTGGCTTGATACATTGATAATACACTAAGGATTTGAACAAATTAAAAGCACCCGCCTACTCTATCAATAGCTAAGGTTAAACAAGGTCAAATTAAATAATATCACTAACAGCATTATAGTAATTATAATCAAATGATCAACAATTCTACTCAACTCTAAAATTTCTATGATAATCAAGTTTATTTTTAAATCTATCCCATTAAATAGCCGCCTTGCTTAATCAGCTTACAAGCTAAGAGTGCTATTCTCATAAATTACAAGCTAAATACACAAGTACGTGAAGACTGTGGTGGTATTTTAGTGCTAATTAGAGCTAAACAATAGTTATCTACATTTATATATATTACGAAACTAGATTGGATATATTGTGGGATAATTGTCGGGAAAATTAAATTAATTTTGCGTAAAACATTCATGAAACATTAAACGGAATGGATGATAATGTGAGAAGAAAGAGTTCACAAGAAAGTGGTGGCGACGTTAACTCCGTAATTAGGTAAGTACTCACTAGCTCGGGAAGAGGGCAAATATCCGCGTAATTTTGATAAATACCTTCGACAATGAGAAACTTTCGTGTTGCGCGAGCTTTCCTGATATCCTGTAGATATGGAATGTTAGTATGGGTGTAGGGGGGTAGGGGGGCTAGAGGGGATGGGGGTAGGGGGTAGGGGGAGGGGGGTAGGTGGGGGGAATACCTTTAAGTCCTCGTCGTACTGTTCTTGGAGGAGTTGCTTAAGATGCAGCATGTCGTTATGCCGAAAGTATTTCACTTTGCTACGACTCGCGTCAATACCTTTTTGAATGGCGAAATTCACACCCTCATCGCTAAATGAGGCGAGGATTCAAAATGGATATTATACTAGAGTGAGGGAGAGAGGGAGAGAGTGAGTGAGAGGGGGAGAGAGAGAGAGGGGGAGAGAGAGAGAGGGGGAGAGAGAGAGAGAGAGAGAGGGGAGAGAGAGTGGGAGGGGAGGACAAATATGTAGAAACGAGGTGCATAAAGTAATGTATTCAATAGTTTGAGAACAAAACAATAACGGATAACAACTAATATCGCGACCACATCATTACTTACAAATGATGAATACGAATGCGTGCTGTAAACGAGGCGTATACTACTAGGGAACAAAACGTAGGTTAACTAACGCATTGCTCTGTTTCTGCCTTAGTGGTTATCTAAAGATAGCCAGTATAATAAGCGGTGGTGGCGGTAGTGGTAGCGGTGGTGGTAGTGGGTAGTAACCAGTATATGATGTCAGTTCGCTTCGAGTAGGCGGGTATGGCGCTGGCTATGGTGGCAAATGAATACGAGTAGACGATCGCCTCTTGGGTGCCGGTGAAGAGAGCCAATCGAGTCTCCAGATCGAGGTGAACATCTGTACAAGGGGCAGGGCTAGAGAAAGGTAACAGGGGTCAGCGGGGGGCGGGTGGGGCTAACCGACGGTTCCGTAGAAACCTCTAGGCCCGCAGGACCCGACTCCATATCGACGCATTGTCTTTACGGCTTCCTTCTGTTAATCGAGAGGAGGAATTAGTTTATGCCTGTGTGGCTCAATTGGTTAATGCGTCAGACATACAAGCAGTAGGACGCGAGTTCAAGCCCCACCTGGACCATTAAAATAGGTGTTAAATAATATTTAGAAGTGATTTTTATATAATTATGATCGGCTCTCATTAAAACCATAAATGCTTTAACTTGAGAGCTGCTTCAAAGAGACATTAGTACTATTTGGTTATAAGTGAAACTAACAATAACAATAAATAAAAATAACAATATATACAATATTAATAATATATGTATATATAGAATTTATTATCACAATAAATATGTCTCTAATATGTAAAAAAAAACAATGTGTATTAAATGTATATTAAAAAAACTTATTTATTTGAATATACATATCTATATAAATATATATATATATATATATATATTTCTACTTAATGTTACTAAAAGAATAATGCATGAGTAAATAGTATTTACTAAATACTCTTTATATACTGAATAATATATAAATAATTAAATAAAATAAATATAAATACTGATTATAGTGTATATTATAGAGTCTATATGAATGTATTTTTAGTCTATATTATTGTAGTCTGTATTTAGTCTATATTTGTTTAGGCTAATTTGTAATTGTAAGAGCACAAACCATATACACACAAACCACTATACACACACAATGCCTCACAAGCTGTTTAATAGCTCAAATGTATGTATTGGTGGTGCAATAACAAATATATGAGGGGGGCAGTACAAAAACCCCATGTATGGGGGGAGGGGGTGCTGTATAATAGCTCCAATTTATAGGGGGGCAGTACAATACTAGCTATGTATAGTGGGAAGGGGTGCTGCAACAGGGGGGATATATCCCCCCCCAACATTAAAATATAGGGGGACCTCCTATGTATTGGTCCCCCCCCCCACTTTTACCACAACATTTATTTTGATTGGTTGGTCCCCCCTACATACAAAATCATTCCAGCGCCCCTAATAGTGGTTCAGTACAATAGAACTAATGTAGGGGGGGGGGGAGTACACTAGAGCCAAACGGGATGACCTTGACCTAAATAACCTCAATGGTAGGGTGACCGTTAAGACTGAGGAAGTTCAGCGACGCCATGTTAAGCAGTTGTAGACCATCCTTTAACTGTAGATACCGACACACCTTACCTTCGATGAGGTGGTGGTGGTGGTCCCTCTGACTGCCGACCCCGTCACCCCCCGCAGCAGCAGCCTTCCTACCGGTGACCTTGGGCGCTAGGGGTTCGGGGACCCAGTCCCTTATTAGCTCTAGTTTCTCCTGTGTGCACGTATGGGTGGGGGTAGAGTGGTAGTGAGGGGGAGTGGTGAGAGGGGAGTTGTGAGGGGGAGTGGTGAGGGGGAGTGGTGAGGGGGGTGGTGAGGGGGAGTAGTGAGGGGGGTGGTGAGGGGGAGTAGTGAGGGGGGTGGTGAGGGGGAGTTGTGAGGGGGGTGGTGAGGGGGAGTGGTGAGGGGGAGTTGTGAGGGGGAGTTGTGAGGGGGAGTGGTGAGGGGGAGTGGTGAGGGGGAGTGGTAGTAGTAGTCGGAGTGTGTGTTGCTCGTCAGAATAGAAGAAAGTTTGAATTAAACGTCATATTTTACATATATATATATATATACTGTTTCCGATTAATATTTCTTGCGACCACACATCTTAGGCCACATTTATATACACAGAGATACATTGATATGTTCATTTTCATAGGGATTAGTTGAATAATGAACCAAATTTATAAGTTAGATCAGATTCATAAATAATTATTTATAAAAGTATAAATGAGAGAGAAACGAGCGCATTCCAATGATCGTTGGCAAACTCACCCTATCGGATAACTTTAATGGATTAGGCTTCGAAGTTTTCTTGAATATCAATGCAACGATGCAAAACAGAAGAATCAGTTCGAATACGATATGGTAACTTGGAGCCTACGGGGAGGAATTCATATGAAACATTACTATTATCATTCATAGTTTCATTATTATTACCCTTTGGTCAAGCTTTTATCAATGAATTATCACTTATTTGTAAGATATGATTAGTTTATTTATTAACATACTATAAAAAATGTAAATTTAGTATTGCACATTTACTATCTTTTCATATCTATAAGTGAATATGCTATTAATTAATTATTTATTATAAATCATGGTACAAAGAAATTCAACTCCTTTAACTCAATAACAAAGGAATGTATATTAATAGTGTAATTTTTCAACTAGAAAGTCTATTTATCAAATTAAAATATTAAATGGAATAAGATTTAAAATGAACATAAACTTTATTTCCTATAGGTACTATTATAACTATAGTTAAACAATACCAGTAGAACCAATAGGAAAGATAACATGTCACTTATAAACATGATGTGGTAGTAGTGGCGGTATTGGATATAACCAGAAACACTGCGTTGATGGTTTCTATGAGATCCCATTGTTCCATCTGGCCCGAACAAGAGCTTATAGTACAGGTATCATCAGGTGAGGAGGAGGAGGAGGAGTCAGAGAAGGGGAACATCTCCACCGCAATCTACGTGTAGGCGATGTTATCAGATGTGTATATGTGTGGGTGTGTGTGTGGGTGTGTGTGGGTGTATGTGTGGGTGTGTGTGTGGGTGTGTGTGTGGGTGTGTGTATGTGTATGGGTGTATGTGTGTGTGTGTGTGTGTGGGTGTATGTGTGGGTGTATGTGTGTATGTGAGGGTGTGTGTATAGGTGTATGTGTGGGTATATCATCAATATAAATAAAGTGGATAAGCAATTGATGCACGAAATACATGTAAAAGATAGATATGCGAATGGCACTTTTATCGATAAATTAACAAAATAGCATCAGTGATTTTGATTGGATATTAGTCATATTATATATGTCAATATTAAAACAGTAGGATTTTCATTTAAATATATAGAAGTCACTTCTATCTATATCTATGGATTTAGATTATAAATATCAATACAATAGTATGATATCTTCAATTTAAATGCACAAAATTATGAGGAATATTGTATGTTGTATTTTAAATATATCATTTTATTTTTAGTATAGTTAGTATATATAATTGATAGTAATTATCAATATATATGTATAAATAAATAATAATAATTAAAAATTTAGTAGATATTTAGTAGTAGGTTTCGACTGAAGCGCTTCTATCGCAAAGTGCCATACATTCAATTGTTTATCCACTTTCCTTATATCGATAGGGTATATATGTTGTGTAGGTATATGTGTGTGCACATATATATATATATGGGTGCGTGTATTGGTGTGTATATGGATACGAGTGTGTGTATATATGTGTGTGTGAGTGTTTGTGTGTATGCACATATGTAAGTATGTGTGTACATGTGTAGGTATGCATGTGAACGCATGCATTTGTATGTGGTAACTATGCATTAATAATGTTTCTACTGCTACTGATAATACAAATGCTAATTCTATTGCTAATACTAATTCTATTGCTAATGCTAATTCTAAAGCTAGGTCAGATACAAATGCTAATTCTAATTCTAATGCTACTGTCATATTATTAGACTAATTAGGTAATACTATAAAGTTTATAGTATAAACAATGGTACTACTGTATTAGCAAGTCTGACTTTATTTATTAGGTAATGCCAACACATCAGCGCAACCATGTGATGTCGCTCATTACTATAGCTTAGGTACAGTGATGGTGGTGGGGCGGGGCAGTGAGGAGGGGTGGGTGGGGCGGGTTATTACCTATTAGTCGTTCGAGCGTGACCAGACAACTTTGTTAGTGTGTGCTGCTCTACAGGGTGCTAGGTGTATTGTTCACTGCATCTCTGTTCAGGTGATATAACATTAGAGAGGTGGTGACTCATCATCATAGGTAGGGAGGGAGGGAGGGAGGAAGGGAGGGAGGGGGGAAGTAGGTAAGGATGTAATTTATAATTGTATGAATGCAATCACACTATCAGTAAGATTCTCATTGTGTATTGGCATTGTAACTCAACAATAGAACACATTCTATTATTGCAGTATGCATGTACATTGTAAAATAAAGTTTCACACTGAGTGATATGATAACCATTTTACATGTGATCATGTGAACACCTGTTTATTTAGAGTATAGGCTATACTAATATTGATACATAGTAAAGATAAGTGTACAATTGAAGTTTGAATGAAAAAATAAGTATTTATACACACTTATTCTATGCTAATGTATACACATATATACACTATTGTACATACATATACACTATTTAGTCATGCTTATATCAATAATTGTAAACATGAAGCATTTATTGACATGTAATGTCTATGGTATTGTATGAATACAATATATGATGAATGGAATTAATATCAAGTATAAATGTTATCATCTTTACTGCAAGCATTATCATTGTTATATTGGTTATTTTTAAGAAATTCACCATTTGATAATTTATATACAATAACAAGTACATGTAAAGTTAATAAATTTATAAAGTATTCATATTTACATGTAGGTGATAATAACTGTAGCCAGCCTATCACCCTACATAGATAGTTGTGATCAAGTGTAGAGATTCATTGCCATGCTTTATGTTATAGACTCCCTACTAGAGAGAGAGATCACTTATGTGATTACAGATTCAACTAGAGTATAAATAACCCCCCCCCCCACCAGCCTGTGTAAACTATGACTAAGTATGACTAATAATGCTGACGAGGGGGTAGTATATAGTACTATTAACTGTGTACATTATATGTGCTAGCCTCTATTGTTTCTTATTTATGTGTATTACAAATATTCACAATTACAACAAAACACCATTATAAGATACACATGCATAACATTTTGCATTAGCTTAATTCTATATCACACACACACACACACACACACACACACACACACACACACACACACACACACACACACACACACACACACACACACACACACACACACACACACACACACACACACACACACACACACACACACACACACACACACACACACACACACACACACACACACACACACACACACACACACACACACACACACACACACACACACACACACACACACACACACACACACACACACACACACACACACACACACACACACACACACACACACACACACACACACACACACACACACACACACACACACACACACACACACACACACACACACACACACACACACACACACACACACACACACACACACACACACACACACACACACACACACACACACACACACACACACACACACACACACACACACACACACACACACACACACACACACACACACACACACACACACACACACACACACACACACACACACACACACACACACACACACACACACACACACACACACACACACACACACACACACACACACACACACACACACACACACACACACACACACACACACACACACACACACACACACACACACACACACACACACACACACACACACACACACACACACACACACACACACACACACACACACACACACACACACACACACACACACACACACAAGAGGGAACTATCGTAAACTATCTAACATTAATTATTATAATTTTCTCTCTGATTTATCTATATATTTGCCACCTTTCCCACCTTGCATTGATACTCTTAATAACTTCCTTATTATGACACTAAATACCCATGCACCGATAAATACTAAATATCTTTCAGTACATCCAAATACTCCTTGGTATAATAGCGCTCTTTCCTCTCAAAAACGTACCCTTCGAAATAAGGAACGAATATATGTAAAGTGTCCTACATCACTGAATCACGATACATTTAAGATATATAGATCAATATATAAAAGTGCAATGAACAAGGCAAAATCTATTTTCTACCAAAATAAAATTAATGAATTTTCCCGGTCACCTCGTCATCTTTTTAAACTAACTTCATCTCTAATGGGCACTAGTAAGAAAAGCCAATATCCCAATATCCCTGCTCACATTCTTTGTACACAGTTCTCAAATCAACTTAATGGTAAAACTTTAAATACACTTAGATCTATAGCATTTAATATAGCAACTGTTTCTCCTCTTTT
This sequence comes from Osedax fenrisi, assembly GCA_964019155.1. Taxonomy (NCBI): domain Eukaryota; kingdom Metazoa; phylum Annelida; class Polychaeta; order Sabellida; family Siboglinidae; genus Osedax; species Osedax fenrisi. The sequence continues at coordinate 77,460,103 of OZ025239.1, forward strand.
CTCCAATTATGATATAAATGTTTTCTCTTTACCTTTATCGTGTTCCTTTACCAGTTTTTTCAGTACTTCTTTAACTGAGATTTTATCCTTATTAAACTCTGTTAAATCTACTTCCTCTGTAGATCCTATCCCATTATCAGTTTTTAAAAAATCATCACATTTTATTTCAAATCAACTACTATCTATCTATTCGCACTCTTTAATATATGGTATATTTCCGGCATCTTTTAAACGATCTCATATAAAACCTATCCTTAAAAAGAATAATCTTGATACATCAGTCTTAACTAATTTTAGACCAATTTCTCAACTTTCTATTATGAGTAAGATTCTCGAAAGAATTGTTTCTAAGCAAATTTTTAATTACCTTTCTGTCAATAATATCCTTGACCCTCATCAGAGTGCTTTCAAGAAACACCATTCAACTGAAACTGCACTAACATCTGTTCTAAATGACTTACTTACTACTCTTGATGATAACCAATGCATACAGATGGTTCTTTTAGACCTGTCATCTGCTTTCGATACTATTAACCATGATATACTTATAAATAGGCTATATTATTTAGGTATATCTGATGCTCCCCTACTTTGGTTTAAATCTTATCTTTCAAATCGTTCCTCCTCTGTACAAATTGGTGAATCGCTATCTTCACCTATACCCGTTACTTGTGGTGTACCACAGGGATCGGTGCTTGGTCCTTTACTTTTTACTCTATATATTCTTCCACTATCTAAACTAATTCAATCCTTTCCTGACATATCTTATCATATTTATGCTGATGATATTCAGCTTTATATAAAATTACCTATTAACTCCAGTCCTGACTCTAATGTATCTCTTTCAAATTGCATTAGACATATTAACTTTTGGCTACTATCAAATTTTCTTCTATTAAATGAAACTAAGACTGAACTCATAAATATTTCTCATTCTCAATCCACATTTCCTCCTCTGTCTGTAAATAATTCTTTAATTCAACCTAAACCTTTCATTAAAAATCTCGGCTTTATCTTTGACACTAATCTTAATTATGACAGGCATATATCTAATATATGTAAAATATCTAATTTACATATATATAAAATTCGCTCTATTAGAAAATTTATAACTAAAAAATCGTGTTCTATTCTAATAAACTCTCTTATTTTTTCTCGTCTCGACTACTGTAACTCTCTTCTCTGCTCTCTTCCTTCTATATCGATATCTAAAATTGATCGTATTATTCGTGCTTCTACTAGACTTACTTTTAATTTATCTTATTCTGATTATACTACCTCTGTCTCTTCACTTATGTCCTCACTTAAATGGTTAACTTTTAAAAATCGTTGCCTATTTAAACTTCTATGCCTCACTCACAAATTATTACTTACGCACCAACCAATTTACCTGTATAACCTATTAGATCCTATTAATCCTCTTAACTCACTTAGGTCTACTAGAACCATTCGACTAAAAACGCATCCTTACAAAAAAAAGATATTTGGTGGTAGATCGTTTAAATGCATGTCCCCTATTAATTGGAATTCCATTCCAATTAATATAAGGAATATCAATAACCACGCCACCTTTAAAACTCGACTAAAATTATTGTTATTACGTAGGCAGCACTGAATGCTATATAAATCTAAATTATGACTATTATTATTTTATTATTTCATTATCGTTTCTTGTTCTCGTTTGTTTATTATTATATATATTTATATTTATACTCATCCATAGCAACTGTTTTGCTGAATATCTGTATATTGTCTATACACTTTTGAGATATGTTTTTATATATTTAAGTGTTTAAATAAACCATTACAATTACAATTACAATTACACACACACACACACACACACACACACACACACACACACACACACACACACACACACACACACACACACACACACACACACACACACACACACACACACACACACACACACACACACACACACACACACACACACACACACACACACACACACACACACACACACACACACACACACACACACACACACACACACACACACACACACACACACACACACACACACACACACACACACACACACACACACACACACACACACACACACACACACACACACACACACACACACATATATATTAATAATAAGGATGAACTAACCTCCACTACGGATGAATTAACTTCCACGAATAAGCATACATGACTAAACAACAGCATAAACTACTTATCTCTTACTTTAATAAATGCCAGATCTTTAACTGCTAACATTGATATTATTACTAACTTTATTATGGAATATCGCTTTTCGATTATAGCAATTACAGAGTCTTGGCTAAAAAATGTAGACACCGTCATTCCTGCTGGTCTTAAAAGCCTTGGATACTCGTTTATACAAAAGTGTAGATCAGATGGTAGAAATGGAGGAGGAATAGCTTTGTTAGTAAAAAATCACATCACAATTATTCCTCAGCCCGAGATTTGTACATCAAACTGCGACTTTCTTTTTACTAAACTGAAAATAAAAAATAATATAATTCCGATCCTACTAGTATACAGACCACCAAATAACTGCCATACAACTTTTGCTTTAGAATTTACAAACTTTATACATGAACATAACTATGACAACCTGGTCATTCTAGGAGATTTCAACTTCCACTATGACTCTGACAAACTACACCACCAAGACTTTAAACGACTTTGTAACGAACTGAATTTAACTCAACACGTTAATTTTGCAACTCATACCCACGGACATATACTAGACCTGATACTTACATACAACCATTCTAATATACTAATACATAAACCAACACGCTCTACATTACTCACTGACCATTACGCAATAAACTCTCAACTTAATATACTGAACTCCTCACCTAGACAGACCCTACTTACTTACAGGTGTATCAGGAAAATAAATATTGATGAATTTTCATCTGATTTTATCTCTATGATAAATAAAACCCAAATTACAGTACTCAACTTAAACACTATACTTAAACAACTATTAAATCAACATGCACCACTGAAAACAAACTACTTAACTATACATAACGAAACTCCATGGTTTAACTCCAAATTAAATAATTTAAAAGTTTTATTTAGAAAATCATGTAGACTTTTTACGAAATCACCATCACACTCAAATCTAATTGACCTACGAAAAAATAGATATATATACAGGAATGAACTGAAATCTACAAAAACAGACTACTTTACTAACAAAATTAACGATTGTTCACACGACTATAAACGACTCTACTCAATAACTAAGACCCTCTTAGGAAATAATAAAAATTCTACGCTCCCACATTTTCCCGATGATCAACTATGTAAGAAATTTGCAGAATATTTTAAAGACAAAATTAACACCATTTGTAATAGACTCTCTTGTACATTTGACCCTCTTTATAATGCACCCCAAATATTACCATGCACTTCGACACTAACACATTTTACTGTACCTACTAATACTGCAATCTACAATTATATTGTCACTGCTAGATGCTCTTCACCACACGACCCAATTCCTCTATACTTAATAAAAAAACTAGCTTCAACTCTGACTTTGACTTACAAAAATATAATTGATGACTCACTTCTAACAGGAACTATTCCAAATTTACTAAAAAACGCAATAATTACGCCAATAATAAAAAAAACTAATCTTGACTCTTCTGAATTCTCAAATTACAGACCTATATCTCAACTACCTCTACTAACTAAAATTCTTGAAAAAACTGTTTATACTCAACTTTCACACTACTTAACTGAAAATATGTTGCTGGACATACGACAAAATGCATTCCGTAAACTACATAGTACTGAAACTACCGTACTCTCTCTTTTTGACGACTTATATAACTCACTAGACACTGGACAACCAATACAGCTAATACTACTTGACTTATCCTCTGCATTCGACACCCTTAGACATGACATACTGCTAGAAAGACTTAGAAACATAGGAATTCAAGATGTAACTATGGAATGGTTTTCTAATTTTATTAAAGATAGAAATTATTCCATTAAAATAAGAAATAATTACTCTAAATCATATACCATCGATCACGGTGTTCCTCAAGGTTCAATACTTTCCCCAATTCTCTTCTCTATATATCTTATTCCATTACAAACAATTATGAAACGTTATCCATCTATTACTTACAACTTATACGCAGACGACATAGAACTACACGCAACGATAACAAACTCTACCCAACTACAAGACTGTTTAAATGAACTACAAAACTGGCTAACAAATAATAACCTACTACTAAACCACAATAAAACTGAACTATTAAATATAACTAATGACCCAAATACTTACTTCCCTGAAATTATTATTAATCAACACAAAATCATTCCCACCAATTCTGTTAAATACTTAGGCGTCAACTTCAATAATAAACTTAATCTAGATAAACATTACAGCTTACTTACTCAATCTACGACTGCACAGCTATTCAATATTAAAAAAATACGACCATACTTAAATAGAAATACTAC
>OZ025239.1:77467099-77512099 GCA_964019155.1 Osedax fenrisi
ATACATTGATTAACATATTAACCAATAACACAGCTGTGACTTATATAAAGACCTTGATAAATAGCTATGTTAACTTTACCTATACATTCACATTCATTTGCTAGCAACATACACATCCCATTCAGAACTATTTACATTTAATTTTTAATATTCATATTACCTATTATATAAAATTTAAATTTAAATGTTTAAAAAATATATACCATTTAGGTATATAGCATGGATTGTCTACTTCTATGGATTATATAATACTTATATATATAGAAATCATATGTCAATCCTTGATACATATATATATATATATATTTATATATATATATATATATATTTACATAGCATACCTTTCAAAGAAGAGTGTTAAAAGTGTACTTATATTATATTTAGTTTTATATCACTTGACTCAATAGCTATATATAGATAATATCTATTACATATATTGAGTGTTTCCTAAATATAGAAAAAGGCTTAGTTATTTTTAAAAATTATATGTAATTGACTACAAAGAAACGTTGCTGGGTCTATAGGTGTAGTCTTATTCACAGTAGGCAGTATAGTGAGAGAGAGAGAGAGAGAGAGAGAGAGAGAGAGAGAGAGAGAGAGAGAGAGAGAGAGAGAGAGAGAGAGAGAGAGAGAGAGAGAGAGAGAGAGAGAGAGAGAGAGAGAGAGAGAGAGAGAGAGAGAGAGAGAGAGAGAGAGAGAGAGAGAGAGAGAGAGAGAGAGAGAGAGAGAGAGAGAGAGAGAGAGAGAGAGAGAGAGAGAGAGAGAGAGAGAGAGAGAGAGAGAGAGAGAGAGAGAGAGAGAGAGAGAGAGCTGTCTAACTTCGATGATTCATAGAAAAGAGTTTAGTCTAAGAATAGAATTTTTATAATGGAAGCCAATACGGGTATAAATTATGGGTATATATCTATTTACTAATAAAATGGCTTACCATTAAAATACTTCTATTATTAGACTAAACTCTCTTCTATGAATCATCAAATAGATACGTCTAATTCATGTCAAAGTGTATCGACAATAATGCTCTATCAACTAAGATTTTGTACAATATTTTGAATCGTATGCATTATATCAATGAATTATGAAAATAGTATACAGTTTTAGAATAGTATATATATATAGTACATAGATAGTTGTTCTACGTACTATGTATAGTATATGATACGTATGAAGACATGCTAACAGTATGTATTCACATAAAATGAGAATATAATACACTGCAAACATGAAATTATCAAATGTACACTCTTGATAAGTATTATCTTAATTTCAATTTCGAATATTCAAGCATACAATAGATCTTCCCATTGAGTGCTTGTATAGAATCATTCTATTAGAATGAATCTATGTATTCATTATTATTATAGCCAGACATTATTTTTCATTTATTATCATCATGCCAAAGCATATGAAGTTCAATCATAGTATGATCTATTTACAGAAAGAGAGCAACCGCTTGTAAACTGAGAAAAGATAAGCTGTAACTATAAATGAATTAATGGTATATGATTTTATTATTCATGAATGGAATAATGTTTCTCCATTATATATTAAAAATATCATTAACAAATGTCATTTTATTGATATCTTTGATGATGATGATGGTGAACATACCTTTATATACGACTCAAATGATATGGTTAATGTATACCATGTTTAATTACCAGCTATGTTTTTCACGACAAATATTGTAAATATTTCTATTACTGATTATATCAAGTAGATGCGGGAATTATTCCATCCAACGATACTAATGTTTTAACGATATCACATATCATTTCAAATATCAATGAGTCATTCGTATATATCACCATTCTATTCACAATCATTTGCGACAATGACGATTGTCCACTAGTATAAATTCCACACCCGACATTGTTGACATGCGACATGTGACACGCTTACCGATGTACACAACTGCATGTCTACTAGTGATATGGTCTGCATTATTATGGTGGTGGTAGTCTACTAATATTAAAGCATACGTCGAACATGTTTACATATATATATATATAACTAATAACTACTAAACAAAACACAGATTACTGTTCACTTTACGTAATGAATAAATTACAGGCATACCTTACTTTTATTTGATTAAATTATGAAATTCTTAATTCTTATATTACTGTAATAATGAATACACATAAGCAGCGGTGTGATCCTAATCAAGGCTAGCGCATATTTGTACTTTTATAATATAAATTCCGCAAAGTGGGCGTAGCTTTTAATTAGCCACGCCCTTATCGTACTTAACCACATACGACTGTTATTGACATCTCTTTGAATGATGTTGAGATATCGATGTAACCGGCTTCTACTGTATTTACTAATGCTATTCACGATTGTTTCATCATTAATAAATGAGGGTACTAGTGCATGATAATATAAGATAATATTTGTAATAATGCACATTAATGTACTATAAATGTTCATTTCATTTAGAAAACAAAAATCATTACTAGTTAGAATTATTTAAAAAAATAAATACTTGCTTATTGTATATAAACAAATTAAATTTGTATATATTAAAAAAAAATTATATACGAATATTTTATATAAATATAAAAAATAGTATCCATACATCCTGTTTATGTTAATGAGTATTAGAGATATAATAAAAAAAATCAATATTAAAGATATTATCGGATATTAAAACATAGCCCTTTATCCTATCTTTTACATGTATCATGCTGAATATTCCGTGCCTTATTAATTTAAAACAAGCTTTTGCATTATTTTATATATATATATATATATATATATATATATATATATATAATAGAAATATGAACTCCTGTACCATACTGATTTAATGAGTCACTATGGTAATGCAATACGACAAAATCATTAAAGCGTAAAATAAAATTGTCACAAAATATTCATTAGCAGAGGTCCTCTCTGTGATAGTATTTTATAAAATCCCCATAAAATTATTGTATAGTTATATCTCGACTAAAGGCAAATATTTGTAAACCATACTTAGTATGATACTACTAAGCAGCTATACTACTAAGTATGATACGCGATGAATAGTTTACCTATAGAGGGTACTAATGATATAATTGAATTAATATCAGAATATAGAGTATACGCAAAGATTTTCCGAAGGAAAGATATAACACTTACGCGAAATCGTGTAATTCGAATTTGTATACAAAATACCCTGGTGCCACCTATAGCGGGTTACTTTTAGGAACTATGTGTTGTTTATAATGTATATTCGTATTTAACTATACACTTTTAAAATGTTAAATAATATGCTTTAAATTAATATTTATATGATGAAAACTAAGTGTTCATTACTAATATATAACAAACAAATATGATATGTATGTTTTAAATGCTATAAGTATATATTTAGTGAGTAAAAGCTAATTTATATTGCATGTAATTTAATAGAGCAATGAAAACATTGTTGTATGCAAACAGAGCCGAACCTAAATCTATTTCAGTGATTTCGATACTACTGCTAGCAGCGGTTGGGGCTATTACTAAATTACGTTGCATGCATAGGGAGTGTTATATCTTTGCTTCGCAAAATCTTTGGTATACGATTACATTTTAATAAAGACGAATCTCTGCATGTGTATTGTTTATAAAACTTTTGTGTTTATATTATTATAATATAATATAAATTATTTACGTGTATTAATTTTAGTAATGTAATAATACACTAATTTGATATAGACTATAGTCACGCTATAGCGTCCTATATCAACTAACTATATGAATTATTACATTTAATTGACTGTAATCATTATAGAACATGTGGCTTTAAACGTCACGCCTACATCTGAACTCTACTATATTTAAATATTAAACGGATAACTTTACCCTTCTCAAATAATAATATAATTAGTATATTATAATAGGTACAGCAGGTATAGGTATAGGTTACCTAATAATTATTATTATAATAAATATTATAATATAATATTAAATATTATATATTATTAGTATAATTTAATTATTAATTATAATAATATAATATTATTATAATAAGTATATAATATATAGAGTCACTCTTAGAGTGATATAACATAATTATTATTATAATAAATATTATAATATAATATTAAATATTATATATTATTAGTATAATTTAATTATTAATTATAATAATATAATATTATTATAATAAGTATATAATATATAGAGTCACTCTTAGAGTGATATAACATAACTCAGTAATTAACTTAATTACTGAGTTAATAATTAACTTAATTTAATTAATAATTACTAATTAAGTTAATTACTAATTAAATTAGTAATTAACTGTACACTTTTTGTTATTAACTATCCATTTGCAAATAGATAAACCGTACAAATGTATATTAGGTATGTGTAATCCATGACCCATATAAATGATCATCTTTATACGATGTGAAAATGTCCATATATTAGTATAATCGTATAGTTATTTAATAATCTATTTAGTAATTTAAAATATTCATTAACATTAAATGATAAAAAAGGGCGTGGATTATTATTATAATAGCGTAAACTAATGCAACCTTTTAATCGATATTGTATGAGAAATCATATATACATATTGATAATTAAAGAATAATAAACATAACTAGGATATATCAATTATATTTTATTAATTAAATCGAATTTAAATAATTTAAAGAATTTTTGTTCTATAAGATTTTAAAATTATTTTAATTTACATCTTTAATCATTGCAAACATTATCATTTCCTTTAGCAACCAATTTTGTAATCGAATTTAAGGTGATTAGGATATTAGGATATGTATAATCAAATAGTATTTACTATATATTAATTTAATTATATGATAATAGTTTAATATTAACATTAAAGAATATATGTTATTACATTTTTATAAATATATATCTAAATATTTAGTGTTCACAGTTGACTAAATAACACAATCGAATATGTTAGATCATGTTTAATCATGCATGACTGGTATGAGCATATTTCAATATATGAGCATATTTCATTTCCCTTTTACTTACTATACCAGTTTAGTGTATTCATAATTTAACAAGTAAATATAACTCATAATATACTAGCACTAGTGAATTATTTATAAGAGGTATATTCATAATCTAATCACAATTATTGTGACAATTGTTAATTACTAAATCGATTAGCCTAATCATTAGGTAGAAAATCGCAATCTTATTAAGATTTTATTTCTAATTTAATAAATATCTTAAAAATGTAACTTTTCATAATGATAAATATATTTATATTTTATACTCATATATACGGAAATACCTAAATTACTAACACACACTTATTTGATAAGTTATTAAATTATTAATACTATTAATAATAGTATAATTTTTCTAAGTATTATTAAATTACATACTAACTTAGTATGATAATTATCGAATATGATAGTTAATATCATATATTATTATCATATCATAATGTTATTAATTCATGTCATATTAATTGTGATAATAATTAGGATAAGTGTTTAATATAATACTGTATTGACAATATTATATTGTATATAATATAATACTGTAATTATGTAATTTACAATACACTGTATTACTAATACAGTGTATTACACTGCTTAATATAATACTGAGTATTATATTAAGCAGTGTAATATAGTATATTGTACAGTATAATATTGTAAATTAAAATGTAATGTACATTACATAATGTAACATTACCATGTATGTGATATATATTTAATATATTTAAAATCTAATATTGTATTATTATATATAATTCAGAATGAAATTATTATATTAATATTAATATCATGGTACATACACTATATTTAGTATATTATGTGCTCAATAAAATTACAATGAATATTAATATTTAACTTAAATAGTAGTTAAGTATATCTATAAATTTAATGATTGCTTTAATAAGTAATAACATATTTAAATATTGATTGATTTATCTATTAAATATAATGATGTTGATTATTAAAATGATAACATTATAACAATATATTTTATACTTGAATCTCGAAGAAAGCTGCAGATTATTATTATTAGAATTTCATAGTTACATTTTTATTTTGGGGTATGATTTCTTTGGTTGGATTTTATTTTTCTGTTTTTTTAGCTGCATTATATTCCATAGTGAGTCTATAAAATGTTATGTTATTATAAAATATCGTATAATGCGTTAATCTGTCAAATTATTTTAAATTTTGCAGTAGTGCATACATAAATACCACCCACCTCGAAATCTTAAATTCTTATAATAATAATCGGTGGCCTTATTTCAGATAATTCATTCTATATGGTATAAAATATACTTAATTAATATTACATTATTATAACTGTTATATTTCTATATTTTATTGATACCTTAATACATTAGAATAAAGTAAAATATCTATATATATATATATTAGGTATTTAAATTAATCCAGTTTTCCGAGTTGAGCCAGATTGAATTTTTTAAATTAATTAAAAATTATTTGATATATTAGAATTTTGTAGTTTCATTTGAGGATACTGTTACTTAAATCTAGGCAGTTGAATGCCGATCTGTATCTACTCCACTTAATGTTATTTAATCGCTAGAAAAACTTTTATTGGGACGATTTAGAGGTATACCTTTCAGTCGACCAAGGTTGAATAAAGTCTGCAGAGTGGAATGACCGCCCACAGATGCAGTATACAATATGTCCCATGTGTATTGTACTACTTCGACGTGCCCATTGTATACGTCATATTGTATAGATGAAACTCTATTTTTAGATATGTATACACAGATACTAGAATTAAATATAAATAACTCCGCAGATGGTTGTGTTATTCACATCAGTTGAATGAATGTGGCAACAAATGTATACAAGTCGACTGTCTTGACTTAAACATCCTCGAACATAATCAAAAACTCACTCTTAGTGTACATCAATGATATACGTATATATATATATATATATATATATATATATATATATATATATATTGCATAAGTATGCATTATAAAACAAAATTAATTGTCATACTAATTAATAAAAGTTTAGAAAAAAAATTTATTGACGGCTCAATTAATTTTTGAACATAACAAATATTAATTTTTACAATTAATATAAATATATTCTATACTATTATATGGATTGTATGCGAAGTAGCAACACAAAATTAGAAAACTAAAAAATATGTGGCGGGCGGCGCGCTCGCCTCAGAAATTATATTTTACAGAAATAAAGTGGGAAATATGAATTCATACATTGCGTGTGTTATTGTGAATTAGTAGTATTATATTATATAATAATTTATATAATTTATATAATATACTAATAATTAGCTTTATATGATATATGACCTAGTTTTACATTGTGCACACTGCAGTTCACAGAGATATTATTACACAGCTATACATGTGTAATTTAGGAACAAAGAAACAATATATATATATATATATATATATATACACACACACATAAATACATATAATTACACATATACACACACACACACACACATACATATACATACATATATATATATACAAACACACACTCACACATACATACATACATATGTACACACATATACATACATACACACTCAAACGCACACACACACACACACTTATACATACACACATATGTATATATAGTATTTCGTTGTCCCCGAATTACACATGTATAGATGTGTAATAATATCACGTGTATAAATATTTCCTACTTTAGTTCTCACGTTCGCTGAAATTTAAATTCTGAGACGCACACGCCGCCCGCCACATATTTTTTAGTTTTCTATTTTGTTGTTGCTACTTGAATCCCCCTTATTATATATATATATATATATATATATATATTTCTTATAAACATTGAATACTTATCCAATGTCTACATACATTTAGATACTCTCTTATTGAGTCTATTATTATTATTTAAATGTGAAAATTTCAATATTTCTATCTTTCTATTTCTTTACTATATTCATATTGTTATAATAACTACTACAATTTTCTTCATATCCTATATTTTATCAATACATTAAATTGCGTATATAATTCATTTAATTATGCGATATAATATTTGTTTTTAGTTTATTTTGAATTTTAATTTTCATTATTTAAACATGTTTCATATATTTATGTTCATAGTATAGTCAAGAACAGGACCTCTGCTTACACATAGATTTTAAATCTTTATTTTAAGCATGAATGATTTAATCATATTGCTTTATGGTCCACGGGTACACATTTCACTTATATTTTTATTATAAATTTCAAAAGAAAAGTAAAATATAAAGTAAAATTTTAAATATTAAAATAGTTATAATACGAATAAATATTAAACATATAAATATTATTTATAGAGAAAAATAAAGTATAGATACAAATAAAAATAAAATGATATGTGTACAAATAATGAGGAAAACATAACATATAGTTGATAAGTCGACCACAACATACGAATAGTATAAGGCTACCAACTTTCAGTATGGATGAGCCAAGTGCATTAATACCTTGAGATGATCCCTCCACAATCATACCAGTATACTTACTACTCGGCATATAATATACCACCGCACGTTACAATCAAAACACAAAAACATGAAATCCTTCCCCGTTCTAAAATAATAAATAAATATTATATATAATAAAAGAATAATAGTAATTAATAATAATTATAAATACTAATGAAAAATATAATAGTATAAATAAAATGACAATAAAATGTAGATAAAAAATAATAGTAGTTAACTCTTAATACAATTGTAATCAAATAATAAAAGAATAATAATAATCAACAATACATTTTAAAACAAATAAAATTGTTTAAAATATATAAATATAGTTAGTTAATAGTATAGTTAATGACATGGCCCCTGCTTATGCTTATTTTCGTAAGTCCTTATTTTAAACTTGAATGATTTTATATATAAATTTATATTATCATAGGAAAATTAATTACATGGACACAGAATATTTAATAAATCAGTCTTAAGAATACATTTAATATTTATGATAGAATAAAATCAATAATCAGTATAATAATTGAACAATAGGTATCCATGAATTCATGAAATATAACAATTCTATTTTTTTATATTTATAAATTATTATTTGGATATATGTTATAGAAAAATTGTGAAATTTGTAGATAATTATATTTATTAGAAGTTATTGAAATAATATGTTTTATAGAGATACTAAAAAAAATCATTAGTTTCAAAAATTCACAGTATTTTTAATTTGTATTATAAATGGAAAAATCATTGAGTAGGAAGCTGATCATGTATATTTTATTTATTTATTATTATAAATAACACTATTATATGTTATATTACAGTATATTTTTTAATTATTAATTAAATTTATATTACTAATCATACATATAAAGTTATATTTTTATTACAATATAAAATTATATTATTATACCTTCATATAAAATTATATTATCACTATATAAAATATATATTCCTGTATAGTTCTTTTATACTATTTCAATTATTTATAATTTCTCATATTATATATATATATATATAAATAATATATGTATAACTTTATAACTATATATTATATAACTTACATTTAGTGTCTTAATTATTTAAGAAAAAGGTTTTTGATTAATATATATATATATATATATTTACAGGTTTAAATAGTATATGATGTATAAATTAATATGATATACGCATACAATTCTGCATAAATCATGACATAAATTATAGTAATGTTAAAATCCATATTACTCAGTATAATTATTTCTTTCTATCTACTTGTTCAAAGTAGTTTAACAATTATAATATTGAATATTTTATCCTAAAATTTTCTAGTATATAAAGAATAAATATAATTACATAATTGGGTTCATTTTATGATTATACGTTTTATAGATTTTTATTAATACATATTTATTTAACAATTTTTCAAAAGATTATTACATATACAAATATATAAGTATATCGAAAACAAATTAAACAAATAATATAAAAGTAATTTCTCATATTTCTTTAAAATCTTAATAATTTATGACAAAATTTAAAATTATAGATTTGAATATTAAGCTAATATATGTGAACAAATTAAGTTAAATCATATAATAAGGTGTTATAACTATCTGTAAAATGCTTACCGTATCTAATACTAGTTTCGTATGATAAATAATAGAAAATGTTCTATGTTTACCATATATATGTAAACCCTGCTGAAATCTGCGTATAATTGCGTGAACATTTTCGCAATGCAAGTTTTACACAGCAATACTTTGAAACGGCAAGCATTGTACGGATCATGTATATACCTATAATAGTTGTAAAGTTGTTGAGTGCCCATAAATGGGCACTCTTCCCTATCTGTTTCATGTAAACACACAAATGAAAATATAAAATTTTCAGATAATTTATCGCTTCAGTAAGATAATATTAGAAAACATGTAATATAATTCAATACAAAAAAAATTAACTTAATTCGTAAAATATTGAATAGTCAATATGACTTTCAATTTTAACATAGGATTGATAGGAAATATTATAATGGAGTAGATACAAAATTAATTCAATACATTTTTTAATATACTTCCTATTAATGAATTTTGTAATACGATATATATGTACTAGAATTAAATATTATTAACAGAATAGCAGAAAAAAAAAATTTTTAAATAATAATTTCTTTATAATTTTATCATTTCTAGGATTGAACTTTTTATGTTTATTATTTATTGAATATTTTTAATTTTTTGTTTTTAATCAAAAATAAAATTCAGATCAAGTTTATTATATTCTTAATAAATGTATAATATATATTTACTATATATGATTATAAAAAAAATTTGTATAAATATTTTTCTAGGAATAATTTGAATTTTAATGATTTCTATAGAAAAAATAAATATTTTCAAGGAAAGATGAATACAAATTTTCTCGGACCTAGTCAATTTTATTTTTTTTTACCATAATATAATTTTAATTATCATTGAGATGACCGCAATAACATTTTTTTTATATTATATTTTTTTCTAATTTAAAAAAAATAAAAATATTTTTAACTACAAAATTTAAAATCTGAGTTTGTTAGATCCATATTTTGATTTAAATATACTTAAGTCTCTTAAATGCATATTAAATATATAATTAAATTAGAAGACGATATAAATTAATTGGTTGTCAAGGTAAAACTAAAGATAAATAAATGCTACGCATGCGCAGTAAATTTAATTATAAACAAGTATTTTTCCTATAAAATGTTATTAAACATCAAATTGACAACTCAATTGAGTATAACACCATTTGTAGTTGTTACACTACTGTTTATATATATTATATGTTTATAGTTTTTACTGAAGCAACATATTTAATGACTGATGAGCCACCCTAATGGGCCACCCTATCCCTAAGTAAATTGAATAAGCAATCACCAATGTTTAGATGATACAGCGAATGAGTACATGAAGTATATACAGAGGGAGCTCTGGTATATTCAAACACTATTTAAAACTATTCTATATTTATATATTGAAGTTGACCATTACGCTAGTTGTATATATATTTATATATTTATTATAAAATATTTAAAAACAAAATTTTTCTTATATAATTAACACATTATCTAATTATATACATAGGTATTTAAAACTGATATATTTATATATGAAGAACACTTCACTAAAAATCTATTAATATTTCAAATTTACAACATTATATTTATATTTCATTGATATCTCGAATATACTACCCGACAAACAATTTCTTACATAAATTCCGTTTTAATTTCCTAATTTATCCTATAACACACTGAACAGTATATATTTACTGCGATACTACTTAAAAGGATGTTTACAGTAATGTTACAAATATAGACCAAAATAACTATGCAAAACTTTAGTTAAATTTTCCTGTAGATACCCTGATCAGTAGTATAATATGTTACTGAGCAGGAAATGTACAGTAACATTTTCGTTATTTTGTCCTTATTTGTCCTTACCAAGATTAAGAAAATCCGTTATTTTATCCTTATTTGTCCTTACCAGGATTAAGAAAGTCCGTTATTTTGTTCTTATTTGTCCTTACACGGTGAATAATAAATCCGTGTAAATATCCTGCTTATATTTAAATTGATAGTCTGCTTGTTACACTTTATGACACCTGCAGGACTATCTGTCCAGTAATAATTGTTTGTCGGGTATACATTCTTGAATTAATTGTAATAAATGCATCTAATATTCTTATTTATATAATAAAATGAATGATATATATTAATGTTAACTATAATGACTATACTACCATTGCAATTACTCATTTAATAAATTTGATATAAATAAATATTTACATAGAAGTGTCTTTTTTAATTATACATTGATGTATTTATATAACATGGTAACTAATTTCCAAATGAATTAAATAAAGTGTATATGTATATATATATATATATGTATATATATATATATATATATATACATACTAGCACTTTATTATATATAATGATATAATATTATTCATATTACGTGATTAAATAATTAAACCTTTATCACTTATTTTCTTGTATGCATATTATATAATGTAAATTAAGTTTTTATAATAGCCTTATTTAATATTATATGATATAATCTATATAATATAAACACTTAAAACTTATATATATATATATATATATATATATATATTATTATTATTATTATTATTATCAGATTTAGGTTTGCACCAGGGTTTTTGTAGAAGCTAAAGCTTATCGAGACAATTACCCTTAATTTTAAAGCAAGTTCAAAAAAAAACTAAATAAATAAAATATTATAAAATATTAGATGACTTCCTGTTTACATAGATACAATACAATGAATAAAATAGAAAAATAATATAAATTGTTTGAACTTGCCATAAAATTATGTAATCATCATTTAATTATTTATAAATAAATAACTAAAATAAATAATAAGTACTATAAAATAATACACTAAACAAAAATATAGATGTATTAGTATAAAAGAAGAAAAAAATGAAGTAAAACTGAATAAAACTGAATAAAACATAACAAAAAGAATATCTAGAAAGATGGTAAGAACTGTATGTAACATTTTTTTTTTTTTTTTTTTTTTTTCAGTAAATAAGTTTTAGGAATTTTTTTGTAATACTTTATAATAATGTAAAGAATGTAAAATATTTGTTCAAACTGAAATGTTAGTTTAATTACTAATTTTTATATAAGTGTCAATAAAGAGAAATAAAACAAAGAAGTATAATCAAGTATACAAGAAAAAAGATTCAATACAAAATGTTTATGTAATTAAAAATAAAGTCAAATAATATTATTAGTCAGAGGGAAATAAAAATACTAAAGAAAATACTAAAGAAAAAAGAAATACCTAACAGTTTTTTTTAATTTTATTATTTTTATATAAACGTCAATTAAAAAGAAAGAAAACATGAAAGTAAATTCAAATATAAAATGCAAAAATTCAGTAAAATAATATTATTAATGTCGGGGAAATAAAATATTGTAAAGTAAAACACTCAAAAGTATTAATTTTTTTTTAATTTTTACATAAACGTCAATAAATTAAAATAAGAATAAAATGTGGATCTTAGTATATAATACAATATTAGATAAAAGACATGATAAAAGATATAAAATTAGAAAAATGAGATTTAGATTATAAGTATACTGAGTAAGAAGATAACAAATGTGTATACATACGTTTCCTGAATAATTTATAATTTGAAATATTTTTTAAAATATTATCAAGCTTATTCCAGGTAATTGGTCCAATGTATATTAATGTTCTTCTGCATAGTTCTTTTTTGAAATTAATAATTGAGAAATTATTTATGCTCCTAGTGTTGTGAGATGATGAAGTTACAGAAAAAAATGCATTTGTTATAACAGGATGAAGATCATTGAACATTTTAAACATAAATTCACATGTACTTATATATGTAATTTCATTTATTTTTAATAAAGAATTATCAATAAATAGTCCATTAGTATGATGTAAAAAATGTTTTTTACATATAATTCTTATCATTCGCTTTTGAAGAATATATATGCATGATACATTAGATTTATATGTATTTCCCCAAAATATGTTACAATACTTTATATGAGGCAAGAATATGGAATTATATATATGAAGTAATGCTTTTTTATTTATAAATTTGGAAATAATGTTGGTAATCCATATGATTTTTTTTAGTTTTGATTTTAAAAACAAGATATGTTGTTTCCAGTTTAATATATCGTCTATAATTACGCCTAAAAATTTATAAAATGTAACTCTTTCAATATTTCTGTTATTTAAATTTATATTTATAATAGTTCTTGAATTAATAGACATAAAGCAAGTTTTATTTAAATTTAATGATAACCTATTATATATTAACCATTTATTAATATTTTTTAATTCAGTTTGACAAATATAATTAAGTAATTCGGCTGATGTATTTTCAAAATATAAAGTAGTATCATCTGCGAACATGGTAAACTTACATAAAGAAGATGATTTTGTAATATCATTAATATAAATTAAAAATAAAATGGGTCCTAGGATGGTGCCTTGGGGTACACCCGTTATGACTTTTAGTTTATCTGAAATTACATCATTATATATACACTGTTGATATCTATTTGTTAAATAGCTCATTATCCAGTTAAGTGCAATGCCTCGTACTCCAATATTTTTTAATTTAAAAAGTAATATTCTGTGATTAACTGTGTCAAATGCTTTTTTTAAATCAATAAAGATTATAGCGCCAACATTGTTATTATTAAAACAGGTACTGATTTGTGACTGGAGGTTAAATATTGCATGTGATGTACTGTATCCTTTCCTAAAACCAAATTGAGAAGGAGATAATATATTAAAAGATGATAAAAAACTATAAAAGCGAGAATAAAATATTTTTTCTAAAATCTTTGCGAATTGACAGGTGAGAGAAATTGGACGATAGTTATTAAAAAATGTATCATCACCAGTTTTGTGTAAAGGGATAATATTTGATAATTTTAAGAAATCCGGTACAACGCCTGATTCAAAAGATAAATTTACAAGAAAAACAAATGGATAAACCAATACAGGAAAAATACATTTAAGTAACTGCATGGATATGCCATAATGATCTCTTGATTTTTTTGGTTTGAATTCATTTAATACTTTAATAATTTCATCTGAACTTACTGGTGTTAAAAAAAAACTATGTATATTAGGTTCAGGTAAAAAGAATTTAAAGTCATCATCATTACAATTATTTATATTATTATCTAAATTAGAACCAATGTCTCTAAAAAAATAATTAAATTCATTAGCAATTTGTTTAGAATCAACAATATTCACATTATTTACATTAAAATTGTCAGGTAGTTGTTTGAATTTTTTTTTAACATTAAGTAAATTATTTAGTACATTCCATGTATTTTTGTATCAGAGCAATTTTTTAACAGATTTGAATAATACTTTTTCTTAGCTTCTCGAACTAAAGATGTTGTATTATTTTTAAAAATGTTGTAAATAAATAAGTCATTTTCAGATTTAGATATTTTATATTTTTTATATAATATCTGTTTTTTTCTACAAGCCTTTTTAAGATCTCGAGTATTCCATGGAATGAGTTTATTTTTGTGGGAGGCTTTATTAATTTTTGGACAGTATCTATCAAAATTTAAGATAAAGTATTCCAAGAATAAATTCCAAGATTTTTCTGTATCGTTAGTTTTTATGAATTCCCAGTTTGTTTTTTTTAAAATTTCAAACAGATTAAACATGGTTCTATCATTAATTTGATTTTGTTTGATTTTAGTAGATTTAACTTTATCTTGAGGTTTGGTAGACAATTGTAAATTTAAAACAATTGGAAAATGGTCAGATATATCTGAAATAATTATTCCTGAAAATCTTTTCATATTAAGATTAAAATTTGTAAATATATTATCAATTATAGATGAAGAATTATGTTTAGTGTCGATTCTAGTTGGACGATTAATTAGATGGGAACAACCTAGTGAAATCATCGTATCAAAAAAGGTATTAGCCACTTTATTTGTATTTATATGCACTAGATCAATATTAAAGTCACCACAGATAATCATTTTTTTATCATTACTAACATGTTGCTGAAAATTATTTATCAAGAAATCAATAAATGTAGAGTGAGCTATTTTTTCTAAAGTAGGAGGAAAATATATTGTACTGAAAATAATGTTTTTTGATTTTTCAAAAATAATTTCAATTGATATGTTGTCATAATAGTTATTTGATATGGTAGATAGAATATTAAATTGATAATGTTCACGTATATAGATTAAAACACCACCTCCATTTTTATGTTTACGATTTGAACATATATGGTTATAACCAGGAATATTAAAAATGAAAATATTATTATCACTCAACCATGTTTCAGTAATTGAAACTATATCAAAATGATCATCAAACGTATTCAAAAACATAATTAATTTATCAAAAATTTTTTTTAAACTCCTAATATTGATGTTAATAATATTAAAATTAAATAAATTATTTTTATTAGAATTCAACTTCCATTCATTTGAGGTGTAATAATTGGATTCATTGAGAAAATTAAAATTACAATTTGAGAAATTATTATTATTAAAACTATCATTATTGGAACTAAAATTGTTAATTTGATCAACATTAAATTGCGGATAGATTTCATTCAAGTTCATATAGTACAAATATTAAAAAGTTAAAATTGAATAAGATAATATAAAAGATTAAAGATATAGATAAAAAATATATGTAAATACCAATTATAATAAAATGTTAAAAATAGAATGTAATATGAAATTATAACAAACGACAACGAAAAATAAATACAAAATAAAATATTTATATATCAGAGAATTTATTTATATCTGTTATTTTTACTGGAGACGAATCTTTGTTTTTTATAATAAAAGTTATTCCATTTATAGTCCAACAATGTAATATCACTTTATCTTTTCGAAGTTGTCGAGCTTTGTAGAAAATATCAGAATTAAATTTTGTTAGATGTTCATTTATATATGTATCAGTGCCTTTTAATTTTTTAGAATTTTTAATAATTTCAAATTTAGTAGAGTTATGGTGTAGTTTGACTAAAATTTTATTATGTTTATTCTTGTTGTTTTTTAATTTATGTATCTTAACAATGTCATACGGTTGTATAATTATATCTAATTTTTCCTTTGCAAATGTGATGAAAGATGGTGCTAGATTACGTTGAGTTAAATCAAAATTCAATTTAGGATCAGATATAATAATATTATTTTGTTTTGAAAATTGTTCAAGGTTATTAATTTTTTGTTCTAACTCAATAATTGTTTTATCTTTATTATTTACAACTGCAGTTAGTTCATCAACTTTATTTACTAATTCAGATACAACTGTACGCAGTTCTTGAATAGAGTTTTTTAATTCATTAATATCTTGTTTTTGCGTCATAATGTCACTGAAAATATATAAATATATATAATTATAAAATTAATCAATACAATACTTATCCTAAAAAGATAATGAAATATAATGAAATTTACATCTACATATAAGCATATAAATATATATGCAACAAATTAAATAAATAATATAAATAGGCACATATATGAAATGTATGATGTACAAAATATAAAATAGAAATAAATCTATTCAAGAAAATTGTATAGAATGTAAAATCATATATTGGAAATAATATTGTTATGTAATCAAATTTAAAATATAAACTTTAATGAACACAAAAAAAATGTATCTATTTAAATCATTATCAAAGTAAAATGAAATACACAGCAAATCAATTAAGTCTTTAATATCAATAGTGAATGAAATTTATATATAATATAAATAAATATATTTATATAGTGAAAAAACTCAAGAAAAACTGTATTAGAATATGTATGTGACTAATGATAACCATGTATATATATACATCAATATGTAATACCAAAATAAATAAATTATATATAATGTTTATTATTAATATATAATACCTAATAGATACATATATATATGAAATTAAATTATTTACATCTATATATAATACTAACATAAATAAATTCTACAAATCATTTAAATTGTTTCTATATTACATACAATAAATATATATATGAAAATTCAATTCAATAGAAGATATATAAAATTATTTTAAATTAAATTATTTGCATCTATATATAATACTATAATAAATAAATTCTACAAATTTTTTATTATTTCTATAATACATATAATAAATATATATGAAATTAAATTCAATAGAAGATATATAATAAATGTATATAAAACTAAAATGTACATAAAAAAGTATAAAGCAATTGAAGAAAAACAAACAGAAAATCACTGATGCATGAAATATTATATAGAAAAATGTCAATACAAAATTAATAACTATAGAAAAAGCAATCAAATAAGGTGTAAATAAATATATATCAATAAAATAAATATATTAATGTAAAGTTAATAAATTAAGTTTAAATAATATATGAATTATAAATATGTATTACTTATCTGAATAATGATATTACTTGATTTTATAAGAGATAAAAATATACGTCTTATAATAAAATATATGTAAACAGGAAGTGATATATATATATACATATAAACTTTGATATACGTATAAAGCTTAGATATTAACATATAAAGATTATATATACCTATATTATATATATATATATATATATACTTATATTACTAATTTGTATTAGTAAATTCATATAAATATTTCAATTTTATATATTACATTCTGAATATAAATATATATATAAATTAATATATTATACTAAATAATCGAGATTAATTTTTATCCTGCTCTTTATAGTCAGATATCGACTGCTTCAAATTTGTAATATTTCAACAATACTAGAACAATACATCGGGCAAATAATAATAATATTAAAGTAACAATGTTAAGCAGCTGATGAATGGTTATACAAATTGGCCGATATTGTTATACGAATACAGCTTATACTACCACTACCTCTAACACTACCTCTAACACTACTTCTACCTCTACTTCCACAGTAATCAGTAGGCACTGATGTTATGGAGAAAATGAAGAACGGCGTCAGAAATTCTCACAGAAAACATTTCCCCCTTCTTCCAGTTGGCCTATGTGTTGTTGCGTGTATAATCTTCTATAAGTATTGGATGGCTTCCAGTAGCTATCAGTTAGTCTAGCTATCATTCTACTATCTGTGCCAACTAATACAATATTGTATCACAGATCATTTTATTATGTGTTAATGATTTCAAATTAATTATTTAATATCTACTTTTTTATTACCTTTAATTATACACAATATTAAATATATATATATATATATATATATATATATTTTTATATATATGTGTATATAAATAATAATGTAAACTCTCTAGGATACTAAAAACTGAAAATCTCATTCTTCAAGAACAACTTAGAACTAACGCATTCTCTTCTATGCAAAAAATCCAGAGACTCACAGCGTCTAAAGTAGCCTCCATTGACATGTTAGTACCTCACACACACACTGTCTGGTTCTGGTGACCTACTACCCTGATTGATAGGTTGCACGTGAATATCACCGCTCTAATGAAGGCAGTCGATCATAAGGGTAGACTGAACACAGAACTCACCGAGAAATTCGACGATTGCAATAACAAACTGGATGAAGAGAAAACCGGTCACTCTAAAACTCGCACCGAAGTCGTTAGATTTATCCTCGTCTTTCCCCTATCTCCCACCTATATCCCCCCTGTCTCCCCCTATGTCTCCCCCACCTATATCTCCCCCACCTATATGTGCCCCCTGTCTCCCCCATATATCTCACCCCCTATATCTCCACCACCTATATGTGCCCCTTGTTCTACTCTCTCGTTGTAGTAATACTATTTTCATGCTACCACCAATACATTTTATATCATTTATAATTTATTTAACCTAATTTTTAGCATGAATCTTTAAGGAAAGAACAAGAAATTCAAGCTTCCTGTATAAAAGAACAAGGTTGTTATGCCGTATCAATTGTTAATTATATATTATATTATTTTGTAACTTATTATTAATTTATTAACGTTATATAATCATATAGAAAAAATGAAAGAAGATTTTTCAGTGAAATTTGATGAAGAAATAAAGTTAGTGTTATTTTTTCTAATAGTAGAATTATATTTGTGAATGGTATAATTATCTATGTATAAATTAAATTATATATTTCATCATAACGATATATTAATTAAAGATATTTTATTTCTAAATTTCTATCTATATTTTTATCATAATTCATCGATTTACTTCAACTATAATTTTGTATCAATCGAACTCTATAATTAAACCGAAAACATACATTTTGCATGCTGTACTAAGTATAGTTAATAATGCACATAATATTATATTATATAATCATAAAACCTTTGTATAGTAAACTTTTTTAATAATATTTGTAAGCATATGTCTTGTTCTAGATATAAGATAGCATTATATTCTATTGTGTATATATATATATATATATATATATATATATATATAGTTCATTGTGAATAGTTATTGATATAGAGATATTATTCAATATAATTATAACAATAATTATTATAATGGCACATATATGTCACATATATATATATATATATATATATATATATATAGATTTAGTGGTATGATAGTTTTATTAATCATATCATAATAATGTATGTAAGTTATATAAAATTAACATTTTAACTATATTTTCTTGTATTATCTTATATATCATTATATTATTATTTATATTTTATTAATTATGTTTTAGAAGTAAATGTTTTATTCACTAGATTATAGGAGGTTATTTTTTTAATATTTTTTTCTTATTTATAATAATATGTTAATAAAATGTATTATAGATATAATAATAAGGACAATAAATCATTGATAACATTGAATTATAGATATAATAAGTATGAAAGATTATAAAATAACAAGTGATATGCATTGTAATGAAGACAGGGATATATATTAATGAAGTATCTATCTATATATCTAACTATTAGTTATACCATTACCACCAAAACATTAAGTTTGATATACTACTAGTAGTTTTGTAAATATAATGTATTATTATTTTACAATAAAACTAGCCGAATATTCATAATAACTATGTTCTATAGGTAGTGTTGACCAACTATTAAATCTAATCTACATTTGAAATAGCATTTGAACCTGCACTTTTTATAACATTTAATGAAATATATATATATATAAGTATATACACAATCTCATAATTTCACTATGAAATCAAAGCTAGTACTGACAATCGCAGCACTTACGACCTCTGTATACATAGTGGTAATAGCACTATAGTAGCAATAGTAGTAATACTCTCCTAATTACATTATCACTAATAACATCACATTATGTTCACATGTATGTTCACATGACTATTACTATCAAGTAGATGCATACTATGTATATGAGAGTCAGCCACGTAATCAATTCGCATACATTGATACCATTAATGATTATATACATAATATTACATAATATTTAACTACTCAATTTAACTTGTTCTCCATATGCATACAGTATAATGTACAGTGTACACTGTACATTTAGAGTGAACTGTATGATATATATATATAATATATATATATAATAACATAATAATATAATGTTATTGTAAATAAAAATGCTAGTAAGCATACTAAAGCAGCCTCAATACTTTACTTATGGATATAATTAGCTACAGTCACTATTATATCAACTTCTACTTATACAAATTTCTTTTTACAATAATATAATGTTTCATTATCAAAATTATTTTTATTTAATATCAAAAATATTTATACTATTAATTTTCTTAAATTATTACAATATTTAATATATTATCATTATCATTATCTTTATTTTTAGTTTATTTAATTATTTATATCCCTCCTCATATTACGTAAATACATAGATAATCTATACTCCTACAATCCCTAATCCCTTTTCTAAATCATATATTATCTAGTATATATTAATATATGTAATTTAATGAAAATTATTGGTTATACCAAAGTAAATTAAATATATTAAATATAGAAAAACTATGCTATATATAGCTATGTACATTAACACAATGTTATTTTCTATATTATATAATATCTAATAAATGTTTATTTATGAATATTTATGATATAATGAATAATTATTAACAATTTTTAATCAGAAATAATTTATTTTTAAAAGAATACTTTTCAAATTAAGTTGTATCAATATTATATATCTATTACGTCTATATAGAAAATCCATACAAATCTTACAAAAATATACAAAAATATTAATCACCCATAAGAAATTTTTCAGTTTAAATGATATTTAAATGAGTTTAACTAAATAATTGATTATAATTCTTCTGAATTTAAACTATAATGAATTAATATTAATATAGTATATGTATGCATGTTATATATTCTAATGATATGTAGGGTTTCAATAAGTATACATTACACTCTAGCACACTTTTTAGTGTGGGCTGATTCATTAGATTAGTATTTCTAATTAGTAATTTGTTGTTATATCAATTATTGTAAGTATTATATATATATATATATATATATATATATATATATATATATATATATATATATATATATATATATATATATAATATATATTCTATATGTAAAGTATATTTAATATTTCAAATACTATTAAAATAAAGTGCATATATTTTATTTTTTAATAGTATTTTTGTAGTCGTGAATATTTTTCTTAAGTTTATTAATAATAACTTAGCTATTTGTAGAGAAATTTAAACATCGAAAATTAGTTAAGATTTACATTAAAATATTAAAAACTATATATATATATACTATAATCTATGACTCAGCACTGATGTATCCCAATAGACATTGTGAAGAAGAGATATTGAAAGCCAAGGAGGCAGTATATAAGCCGGATACTAAACTGGATACTAAACTGGATACTAAACCGGATACTAAACCGGATACTAAACCGGATACTAAACCGGATACTAGACCGGATACTCCGGAAGTGGTTAATGCTGTCGTCATTAAAAGCACCGTGTTACCAGAAATAGAGAATAACGATAATAAAAAGGTGGAGCAACCCGCTGCGTTGACTGCGTTACCCGTTGTAGAGGAGACCAACCAAGATAAAGATGCTAATGCAGACCTACGTCCCCATCCTCCCCACAATCATGAGAAATCTATCGAAACCAGAGGGCTGAAGACTAAATCCATTAAAGTTGAGAACGGTGAGAAAGATTTGAAAAATGAGAAAGGTTAATTACTTGTCATGTGAAGATGTTTACATGCTGATAACTACGGCTATATTACGGTTCTATTAAACATGAAAGAAAGGTGATATTTCACAATTAGAGAATTTGGTTGGAGTTTACCATTAATATTTTTTGTAAACATTATAAAATAATTTTGAAAAAAACTAAATATTTCAAATTCTCTTTAATTTAGATATATTAATTAATGATTTTGAGTGTGTGTGTTTATTGTTTATGTTTGTTAAGCGTTACAAGAACAACATATCTTCTTTCTAACATTTAAAATTATAACTTTTTGTATTCTGAAATATATTTTTTTAGTTGTATGCTTAATTATATTTAATGATTTCAAAGATATCTAAAATATTCTATGATTTACTAAATAAAAATGCAATAAATTTTAAAATATTCATTATAAATATGTTATTAAAATACGAATTTATTTATAAATCCGGTGTGAATTGAAAGATTTGTTGCTATATTATTGTCCGGACAGTATTGCAGGCAATACATATCTGGCTCTGAAAAAAAGTCGACCACGTTCACAATTACACTATTAGCTTATAGTACCAGAGAGTATTATTGCAAATATCAATCTACCAATACAATTTGTTATTCTTTTTAATTTAAAATTCATTTTATTTCTATTGAAATAAACAGGATTAAATTAATTCCACTATAAGAATAAATATATATATTAGTCTATATATAATTCTAATGTTTCTAATACATTTATATATTTTTTGTTGTTTACATAAATAGTGACATAATTATTATAATACAAATGTCTATATATCTATACAAATAATCATAATATATAAAATTAATATAATAATGATTATACAATATACGAATCAGTATTCCTAAGTTAGTATATAATCATTATGTATCCAAGTTACCAAAGCTGCACCCCCTCAAATAATGCAAACATTTAGAATACCCAACTCGTTAACCCTCACCCCTTGTGTTCATCACTTTTTATTATATATATATTATTATAACATATTAAAACCTGAAATGTTAATTAAAAATAAACAATAATCATCATAAACTATATAGTAATATCTTTGTATAAGCATACATTACTAGTATTATATTTATTTATAATAATAAAATTCATTTTGTATTCATAATATTTTCAATTAACATTTTCTATTAAGATGTATTTTAAGAGCTCTATTTATTTTATTAGCATTATTATCTACAAATAATTTCACATTATGATTTTCACATTTCTAAAAGTCTATGTGAGTTTAAAAATTGCATGAACTCTTACTTTTTTCATATGCAAAATAGGTAGTAAGGTAAGGTAAGGTAAGGTAATGATTTATTTATACACTCGTTATATTTTAAAATCTCACAAGTGTTGAGAATATATAAAAATAAATAATAAATAAATTAAATGTTCAACAAAAAAAGTCGTAAATTCTTCTTGAATTCATTATTACTCTTTATTAGTAAAATTATAATTGTAGGTGTTAAAACTGTAAGTGCATCTAATGTATGTGAGTGCATCTAATGTATATAAGTGCAATCTAATCCTACTATAATGTAATTGTGTTCTTCCATAATGTAATATTCTTACTATGTACTACCATGATATATTTTCTGCTATTAATGTGATATTCATAAAGAATACTATGTCATACTTTGCTATTTCTAATAGCTTATACATTAACGCAAGATAATATACAGATAACAAGGAAAAGGGCAAGGACACAGCCGCCGAGGTCAATAACGACGAACACAAAGAAGATAAGCGAGTTGAACCCGAGGTCAAGGATGATGATAACGCCGGTGAACAAAACCTACCCGCTGTCACTGTCGCTGATAAGGGTGCAGAGGGCGGGGCTGATAAGGCTGCAGAGGGCGGGGTTGCCAGTAGGAACGGGGACACCGCCGGTGAGACCGATGATAAAGATCAACACAGGAAGCTGATTGTGATGCATGACGAAGATAAGGATAATAAAGATAACAAAGATAACAATGAATCTAGTCAGTAATTGTGTAGATCTTAGCTAATAGGTGTGTGTGTGTATATGTGTGTTGAAAGTATTTATTTAAACACATGTAAACCAAACCAGTGTATCGCCCCTTAAGTTTATTATTAAAATAGATGCCTATATTATAAGTATTTAAAATTTGTGGGAATGATTTTTGTTGGTTAATTATAATGTCAGGGAAGTAAGTATTTGGGTCATTAGTTTTAATTAATAGTTCGGTTTTATTGTGGTTTAGTAATAAGTTATTATTTGTTAACCATTTTTGTTATTCGTTTTAACAGTCTTGTAGTTGGGTAGAGTTTGTTATCGCTGCGCGTAGTTCTATGTCGTCTGCGTATAAGTTGTAAGTAACCGATGCATAACATTTCATGTTTGTAATGGAATAAAATATATAGAGAAGAGAATGGGAAAGTATTAAACCTTTAGGAACACCGTGATCGATGGTATATGATGTAGAGTAATTATTTCTGATTTTTATGTAAAATATAAAAAAAATGTTTGGTGTGCGTGTGTATGTTATATTAACTATAGTAAATAGTAGTAGCTGTATCTCTTAGATAAACATTCAATAGAAAGTAATAAAAACGTAGCTATACATATATATATACTCGTAATATTTTCTTAAAAGTATATAATTTAAATAGATTCTCTAGAATCAGTCTTATATATCATATATCTATCTATCTATAGATATATATATATATATATATATATATATATATATATATATATATATATATATATATATATATGTATTATATATATATGTATTATATATATGTATTATATAAGTATTAATATAACATTTCCTATCAAAAACTATGATTAAAACACGTAATATAACCACAGAGAATATTGATGACTTCAACCAGGCATCTCGAGGAGGTCCCAAGGTTTACTATCGCCCGGCCCTCGCCCCCTAGTAATTTCAGCCCTCTAGTTACTCATACTCCTAGTAACTCCTTCTCTAGTAACTCCTTCCCTAATAATTGTTCCTCTTCACACAGAAGCAAGTCAACAACGACCAACAAGAAGAAAACCCAGATGCAGATGATGACAACAATGCTGACCCACAACAACAACAACAACAACAACGAGTGGGTGCTAATGAACAGGTACAGAGAGGACGTGGTCAAGATGAAAATCTGGAAATTGCACCAATTGGTCAGAACCTCAAGAAACCACAGTCTCCTAAAGATGGCAAAGATTACAACTATGAAGGTTTCTAATCTCACCAGAATGATTGAAATTAATATTGTTACGTTAAAATTCTCTTTATATTTCGTTATAAATTATAATTAGTGTATTTTAATAATTATTTAATTATGAATGTCCATATATAGTGTTATATTAAATGTTAACTATTATTGTTTTATAATCTATAAATATATTTTAATTAATTTTCAATAATAATTTACAATATGATTTACATTAAAATTTATCTTGTTTGCTTTATTTAAGATTTAAAATGAAATATTAAATTTAATAATTCTTTATCATAGTCAGCATATTCTATATTATCAGTATATATATATATATATATATATATATATATATATATATATATATATATATATATATATATATATATATATATATATATATATATATATATTTGCTTGTTTATTAATTACATTGTTTTATGTAATATATATATATAAATATATAGATATTTTTTAATTTCAGGTAATGCCGGGGTTATGGATGAAATCCGTGTTCCTGAAATTCTAGCCGGGAATTAGAAAATGATAGAATTTATTACAAAGCATGTTAATCAATCAAATATTTACCGATAATTTATTAGTATATATTATATATATATAATATTCCATAATTTGTATTTTTTTCATTTTTTTATATAAAATAAATTTAAAAAACGTTTAGATATCTTTATTACTTGAACTAAACAATACTTTTATATGATGTTATTGATAACACATTTACATCCTGTTGGAATTCGAATATAACCCAAACTGAATGTTTCATTTGTGAATCCAAATAATCTTTGAACTGCGTACATGTATGAATAGGTCTGTCTGCATTGTGATTGTTCTTTAAGTCCTCTTTCGATATATCTA
Organism: Osedax fenrisi; assembly: GCA_964019155.1. Lineage (NCBI taxonomy): Eukaryota > Metazoa > Annelida > Polychaeta > Sabellida > Siboglinidae > Osedax > Osedax fenrisi. Next base: position 77,494,306 of record OZ025239.1, read on the forward strand.
TTAGATTGGTGTGAAGGCGTGAACTTATCATTATTGTTATGAGATCAAACCTGGTAGATATACAATAGAGGTTTATATTAATGGTATGTGAATGCTAGATTGTTTATTAATATATTTATTTGGGAACGTAATAAATAGTGTTTAGTTTGTTATATTTACCATGGTTTTAATATAGATCTGTATATTTTATTCATCGATATAAAGAAAGTGGATAAGCAATTGAATGTAGTTTATGGTACAATAGCTATAGGCGCTGCAGTCGAAACCCACTATCTGGCCCACTACTTTTTATTTAAAATTAATATTTATTTATACATATATATATTGATAATTACTTCCAATTTTAATGTACTATCTATACTAAAAATAAAATTATATATTTAAAATACATTATATCAACATTCCTCGTAATGTTGTGTATTTAAATTGAAGATATCCTACTGTTTTATTGATATTTATAATCTGATCCATTGATATAGATAGAAGTCACTTTAATCTATTTCAAGCCTACTATTTTAATATTTTACATATATAATATGACTAATATCCAATCAAAATCACTGATGCCATTTTCTTAATTTATCGATAAAAGTGTAATTCGCGTATCTATCTTTTACATGCATTGCGTGCGTCAATTGCTTATCCACTTTCTTTATATTGATGATTTTATTATGAATATTTAGTATATATATTATCACATGTTTTTTAATTAATATGTTGACTTTTTGTATTTCTATATTGCAGATAATTTAGAAGATAACATTTAATTTGTATACATATTTGATATCTATATTAAATAATTTATATATAAATTATATTAGTTTAATATTAATTTTTGTATATTATTTATTCCACTTATTAAAATAAAATATTAGTATTATGATTATTAAATTACTTCTTCGATTAGTTATTCTATTATCAGTTTTAAAAATTATATACTTTTACTATTTTATTCTCATATCTAATTATATTAGTATTTATATAGCTATTGCTGTATTTAATAATGACTTATTAATTAATATATTATATATATATATAAATTAATTATATATTTTTTAATATTTAATTATATGTTTTGTAATTGGAAATTTAATCTAAAGATTTTAATTTATCAATTATGTATTCTATGTGATGTTATCTATGGTGACCGAGATATTACGCACACTAATGCTACCTATAGTCTGCTTCAGATCTTGGTTTGGGTGTAATACATTTAAATATATAAAAAATATAGATTATAAAAGAATATATATAGACTAAATAGAAATTATTGCTAATAATTGTATTATTATACAATAGTGATGATTGATATTCATCAATATTATTCAGATTCTCATAATTATTAAATTAATTTAAGATACAAATGATTATAAAATTATTTGATCAAATGAATTTTGATGTTTAGTATTTATTGTGAACAAAATTATTATAAAAACGCAAACAGAATATTATTATTGAATATAATTATAATTAAATTGTTATATTAAATGTCCAAAGGTTATATATACATATATTACAATTATCAAAAAACATATAAATAGTAAAATAAAATTGAATTATTTTTTAGTATTTTTGATATTTATTTTGAGAAAATATAAATTACTTATATTATTTTTTATATGGAAATTTTCAAAAATCCATGCTTAATCAACTTACATTATCTTATGTATAAGTTAGTTAATGTATATCGACTGAGATAACCTATCCATGTTATTTATCTATATTGATTAACGTTGCAAATACTTTAACAATACAGTGATGCTATAATCATTTAGAGAAGAATATCAAGCTTATTATAAAGTTACGCTAACAACTGATAATAGATATAATAAAGAAGAAAATAAAGATAATAATCTATTTCAATAATGATTTAGAGAAAATACGAGGAAATATATTTCCTGTATACAGTATAATTTATATTCTATGGTGATAATATTAAAATATATGAAGATTAACACGATAAAGTTGAATGTTATGAATTAAATTGTTTATCGAGCTACGACGTAAAATGTGCTAGATAGTGAATGAAGAGGTAGTACTAGTAAGTAAACTACGGACCTGCAGTTCTTGTCCTTGATGATTGGATCGCACAACGTCTCGTAGAAAGTCTGCACGTAGTCCTGTTGGTACATGAGATCGACGAGGTAGCCCATCCTGTCGATGCCGTTAGTCCTGTTGCCGTTGTGTATAAGTATAGTAATCGGTAGCAAACTATTACGTACTATCGCAGACTTACGGAGCCCACCACTATAGTCTGCGAACTTACGATATGTGGAATAGGGGCCCCCAGTAGAGCGCTAATTTAGTGGGGGCTCTACTTATGATGTATATGAATCGTACATGAATATCAAGTAGTTATGTGTGTGTGATAAATCTACACATTACGCTACTTAATACTCCTACTTTAATACCGGCTCTCCTAATAGTGAAGAATACAGGTAATAAGACCTCTTTTTAGTAAGGGTTTTTTTGTGGGCAACTGCCCCACCCCACCACCACACTATTATTTTTTGCCTACACATAAACTTAGATTATTTCATAATAAATTATATCATAGTCCGCTTTAGTTAGTATAAATAAGTAGGAGATGTATTTATTAGATATTTATTCATATATAATTATTTTATCTATATGCCTATTTTTAGAATTAGCCTCCACTTCTACATCCTTAAAAAATGAACCGATATATAACCAATACAACAAGGACATAACCGATACGATGAGGAGGACATACCTGACGACTAAGGAACTCGTTGTGTGACAGCATTCGTTCTTGTTATTCGAGTGAAATAATTGATCTAGCCTTAGGTCCAGAGAGAATCTCTTATCTTTGTTGACTTGATCGCGACTCCTGCGAGTTGTTACGTAATCGATGTTATGCAATAATGGTTATGCAATAATGGTTATGTAAGTAAGTAGTACTAGTAAAGCGTGTTTTACATCGTCCATGGAACTGTTTTTCCTACACGAGATCAAATAATGGAATTGTTTTAAAATTAACAAAATATCTAAACTATGTATGAGAACAATTGGTATTTAACATATTTTTATTAACTACCATTTTAATTTCCCGTTCGTTTTATATTTATTTGTTTTTTTCATTGCGATATACACTAATGAGGCTATGTGGACAATATAGTTGAGGAAATTACGGAGATAACTAAGGATTGTCCTAGGACAACATAGTTAATATTACGGAAATACGTAAGGATTGTCATAGGATAATCCTAGGAACTTTTATTTTCTCCGAACAACCTACCCTGCTATATTCGGTGTCTAAATGAACTAATTCATTGTGTCAATCGTGTTAGTCATATCTATTGATCATTGTTTGTATTCTGCTAGTCATTAACTACCTACTAATACGTGTTGCCTTAGGTACAGCTCCAGCGGGGTATAGGACAAAAACATAAACCCAGCTAACAGTAAGAGCAGCATAATAGCAGCATAATATACTTTTAAAATGAATAGCATCATAATTTTGCATAATGGCAGAATAATAGCAGCATAACAACAGCATAATAGCAGCATAATATACTTTTAAAATTAATAGCAGCATAATATTAGTATAATGGCAGAATAATAGCAGCATAACAACAGCATAATAGCATGACAAATTAATAGCATTATAATATACATTTAATAGCAGCATAATGGCAGCATAATAGCACAATGTAAACATTTGAGGCTATAACATATGCTGTTATTCTGCTATTACGCTGCTCTTACCGTTAGCTGGGAATAGTAACGCGAGTGACCTCTAACCTTTTGATAAATCTTCTAAATTCACTGGATCTGATACCAGATATTATCGCTACGCTTTGGTAGACCTACGTAATATTTCAACTTTAGATATTATACATAGGGGTCATACATGTGGGATTATGTGAGTAGTGTTTATGGAGTAATGGAGTATTGTATAGGGAGTTATATATATTATGTATACGTACGCCGTACGGGGGTTATATAGGTTAATATATAGGGTTGTATGGGCTATACTTTTAGGTTATAGAGTTTATAAATAATAGATAAAAATAGATGTGAATAGGGAATATACCTATGTGTTATACTTGGAGGTATGGGATATAGGGGTTATATGGTTTATAATTAAAACTTACAAGTAAGGGTTTATTAACATAGTTTAGACTGTTAACTGCATAGGGTTATATGGTTTATTTTAATTAAGGGTATTTGTAATTTATTATAGGATTTATACCTTAAGTAGTATAAACTAATGTTTAAACGTTTGGAATAATATAGGAATTACCTAAGTATATATTATATTCTTGATTATAGTATATATATATATTTATTTATATATATATATATATTGGTCGACAATAAGATTAATATTAAAGTTATATTTTGAAGATATTTAGAAGTAATGAGTAATATAATATTATTGTTTACGTAGTTATCATTAGTTACGCCCACGTTACATAATATTATATAATATCGTCATCAATAACATAGCTATCGCAAGTAGAGGTCGCTTAGTGACAACTAGAAATCAATAAATATCACTAATTCTCAAATAAAATAAATCGGTTATATTTAGTAAGAATCTCTACATGATCGGGCTCGTTATTTGTGAAAGAATCTCTACATGGCTCGGACTCATTTGGGCAAGAATCTCTACATGGCTCGCGTGTTTATTTTCCGAAAAGAAACCCTCGGATCTACAACAAAATTCTCGGATGCGATTCATAAATCTTGGCATCGATGACGCGTCGATAACGTGGGTGTGTAACGCGATATTGCGTAATAGTTCGATGACGTAAGAACACATCGGTTATGATTACGTAAGCGAGAGAGAGAGAGAGAGAGATAGAGAGTTGACACGCGTGAGTATCGATATCAAAGGTATTGTTATGTTGAGCCGCGTTGTCGCGTGTTGTTGCCGTTGAAGCGAATTACTAAACGGCGTGACGTCATACATAGAATGATCGGGAGCGGGCGGCTAATTATAGCATTAGTCACGTGACTGATGTCAGTATAATTACGATCCGATCTGATATTATTAATAATTGTATATATATATATATATATATATATATATATATATATATATATATATATAGGTACATATTTACTTATGTATAATAGCGAATACGTCGGCTATGATTCAGCCCTAAGTTAGGTTGGGGGGGGATCCACTTTACACAGAGATTACCGCACCCTGTCTCCATCTCCTACCCCGCTCCATTATTGATAACCGAGCCCCCATCTTTATCTCTCACTATCTATAACCCGTACGGCGTATGGTGTAGTACCTACACTGTGGGTACGCTGTGTGTACTACACAGATAGAACTGATAGTTTTCCTTTTTTGAATTATGAGCGTAAAAAAGCGTTCGCGGGAATTTTTATATCGACATAAAAATTCCGTGTATAAATTTGTAACACGAGATCGTATTTGTGTTTAATAAAGTTGTACGTGATTTTAACATTTACTCTCTATGAATGTTGAGTGTGAACACGCCGCGTTACGCTGCGAGAAAACACGTGACTTTCTCTGAGCGTTAACCAAATGGTTAACTACATAATAATACTGCCGTACACGATTCACCGTTACTCGGGCTATAACACCAGTATATCAGAAACCATAAATCCTACAAACAAATTTTAATTAATACAATATTCATAATTATATAAATAGACAAAAAAGTATTTTTTATTTGTTAATTATTCAAAATAGTCCTGATATACCCAATAAATGGATTTTTTTATTACGTTTTTAAATTTATGAAAAAAAATGACAACTTAAAACATTCTAAAGAATATATAAATGTATCGATATAAAACATGACAATATATTATTAAAAACTAAAGAATTCTAAACATTATATACATAATTACGTTATAACTATATTTGTTATAATATAAGTTATAAGCATATATTTAGAGGTCATATAACTCCCAAATAGGACAGTATCCGTCGGACACTCTAGATGTATTAATACGGACATCCTATAACCAATCAGCGCGCAGCGTGTGAACTATTCTCCTTTTTTTTAAATCGCGTACGTTATAATAGTAATACCACCAATGAAGCTAAAACTAAACATTTATTTGTTAGATACTTAACTTGTATTATTAATTAATAAAATAATACAAATTAATAATTAATTACTAATTGAATTATATTAAATTATTCATAAACTTAATTATAAATAATATAATTGTAATTTATCTGATTGGTTCATCAATAATATATAGTTTATCTAGTGGTATATAGGGTGTCCGTATTATAATACAGGGTGTCCGTATTCTGTACCCATGTCCCATTATCTATTGAATAAAAATATTAAATAAAATTATAAAATCACAATAATATCTATAATCAGAAAATATTAATATATTGTAATTTTTGAATAATAATAATAGTGAGTCATAAAATATTAAGACCATTTATTGTTAAATTGTCCTTATTAGGTTACTCTCCCCTACAACTCTAAATTATATTGCACATTCAAAAATATTCAGAATGAGTAACATATATTACGATAGAATATAATATATATATATATATATAAAATAAATATACACATGTAAATATGCCTATGTCTTATATATTGAATATACAATGCACCTATGCATGTAGGATCCTATATTTTAAAGTGTACAATTTTACTTATTTGTTATTATTTGTACTTATTAATTGATTGGACTATACGAATCTTATACCCAAATAACTATACACGTACACATACACATACACATACATATATATATATATATATATATATATATATATATATATATATATATATATATATATAAGTATACTCATACCAAGGACATCTTCTAACACGTATTTGGTGACACTTTTATTTTCCGCTTGAGTGATTTTATTTAATTGCATCACGGTCAAGGAATACAAATTTGAATTTTATATAGAAATGTATGTAAAAATTCGTTTTTAATCAATGGTTTCAATATGATTATATTCATTAGAATGTCGACATAAATAATATAAACATCGTTCAATTAAAACATAATTTATAAATAATTCGTTAGTATTATTAAATATTTGTATATATACAAAATTAAAAATATGAATGCATTTTAATTTTGAAAATAAATCAATATCTCTGATATCTTACATTCAAAGATTGAAATCATGGAAATCCTATTGGACGGATTGAAATATAATTAAAGTATCTAATTAAAATATATGTGTATTTAAAGTATCTAATTGGGAGTATAAAAGTAATCATCGCAGAGATGGCGAACGGAAGTACTTGTTTATACTTATACGTATTCTTTATTTTCATTTATATCTATAAATAGCTTATCATAGTATATCATCACATATCTAATTTACATAATTAATTATGTATTTATATTATATTATTTACATATTTATATATAGGTGTATTTAATAATATTAATAAATAAATATATATATATATATATATATATATATATATATATATATATATGTATATATATATATTATAATACACGCCGATTTGCATAATAATATACCTAGGTCAACAAGAGATTATAAATAAACAAGTTATATATAACTTTCCCTGTGTTACACGTCATTGCGTGGTATACAACGTGTTACTTAACTTTCTACCTGTCACTTATATATGTTATAGTGTGATATATTTTATAGTTTAAAATGTAATACATGCATATATAAATCCATAATATACACACACACATACACATATAGATACTACAGTAATCACTTATTGTAAGGTAAAAGTAACCGAATACGATCAGTACCCGAATACGGAAACTTTCGGTATCTCAGAAACTATAAATCCTAAAAAAAAATGTTTGAATAAAATATTCATAATTATATAAATAGTCTAAATAAGTATTTTTTATTTTTTAATTAATTAATATAACTCTGATATATCCAAATAAGTTAATTTTGTTTCATGTGTTTAAATTTAAGAAAAAAAGTGAAACTAAAAACCTTCTCAAGCTTAAAAATGTATTAATATACAATATAACAATATATTATTAATAAATAAAGCATTCTAAACATTATACACATAATTGCTATATTTGTTATCAAATACTAATTAAGTTATATGCATATATCTAGAGGTTATAAAAATCCCTAATACGGACACTTTTTATACATTAATACGGACACCCTATAACCAATCAGCGCGTAGCGTGTGAACTATTCTAAATGTTCGTAAAAAATCGACTTTATTATAATATCAATACCACCAATGTATACCAATGTACACCAATACGTGTCATGCTTACTATATATATACTTCACTTGTAATTATTAATTAATAACATAATAAAAATTAATAAATAAACAACTAATTAAATTATATTAAATTCATTGACATAGAATGGTTTGTATATATATATACTGTTCAGTATGCTGTATACAGTATACTGAATATTGATACGAGATATACCTTCTGCATATCTATTCTGAAACATCGTAGTACTATATCAGTCTGTAACGAGGATACATATGTGTAGATACATATAAGCATACTATATTTATTTATTTTATTTGAATTTGAATCAGAAATGCATAACTTAGGTATATATACTCTATAGAGTATACAATATAGAATATATAATTAAAACGAACAATAACTAGTAAACCAAAACGAAATCTAAAGCACTATCTAAATAAAGATGTATTCCTTATAAGGTAAATAGTTGCTATGGGAACATGATATTATAATAATAAAGTTGAACAATTAACGAATTACAAGAAATTCATATCCGTTGATTAAATGAATTATAAGATTTACGTCATTTAATTGTTAAATTATTAACATTTCCATATAAAAACATCAATGATGAGCTATTTCGACGCTTATAGTTCACCACTATACGATAATCATATACGCTTAATTATAATTATATGCTACCTTAACGGTTCGCACATATATATAGTATATATATATATATATATATATATATATATCACGACACCTACGCACTAACTATAACCCATACTCTCTCGACCACTGCACCCATATACCTATATATATATATACTACTCTCGTCCTATAGAAATACTTTATGACAATTGTTCGTATAACTATCTATAGATGAGGTCTACCGACTAAAGAATAGCGACTATTCTACAATTCACAACGATACACGAACATGAACTCCACTTAACTTGCAACCATCAACAACAACAATTCACCAACTCAAAGTGATGCCCATCCTATATTCCTATATACATACTAAACCACACGACTATACCCAGCTAACAGTAATAGCCTCATAATAGCATATGTAATAGCCTCGATTGTTTACATTGTGCTATTATGCTGCTATTATGTTGCCATTAAAAGTCTATAATGCTTTTATTAATTTGTAATGCTATTATGCTGCTATTATGTTAACATTAAATGTCTATTATGCTATTATGCTATTATTATGCTGCTCTTAATTTTAAAAGTCTATTATGCTGCTATTATGTTGCTATTATTATAAGAGCTACATAATAGCAGCATACTAGACTATTAAAAGTAATAAAAGCATAATAATATCATAATAATCATTTAATGGCAACATAATAGCATTACAAATTAATAGAAGCATTATAGACTTTTAATGGCAACATAATAGCAGCATAATAGCACCATGTAAACATGTGAGGATATTAGATATTCTATTATGTTGCTATTATGAGGCTATTACTGTTTGCCAGGTACACCATATAACATATACCATATACCATATAACTATAGTTGGTATATATATTTAACTATATATAGTTAATATATAGTTAATGTATAGTTAATATATAGTTAATGTATACATTACATTATATACACCGTACATGGTAACCTACGAATCGTAGGCTATAGTCTCATCGTATACGATCAACAAAGTATACCTTTCCTGAATGAACCCTTCTTTTGTCGGAAAAAAACGTTGAAAGAAAATAGACACAGTTAGCGCTAGCCTCCTCTGCACCAGCATACCTTCACACCAGAGGGGGTATTGCCGGTAGTAGTTGCAACTACTATACTTCATACACAAACTAAAACGTATCTCCTCGCTCACGATATCTAAATTATTAATTTTATATATATATATATATATATATATATATATATATGTTTGTGTATACATATATGTAAGTATACCTACATATATACAATGTATATTATACATACCAGTCACGACTATCGTATCTATGATATATGCACGCGATGTAGGTACCTATTGGTATATATATATATATGCACCTATATGTACCTATCTATGCGCATGGGACACACATACTATAGTTATATAGGTATATCTATATTATAACGCGGTTATATAATACCGTTGACCGTCGCTATTGCGGTGACGGTTCAGAATCACGATTGTTCATGACTCATGACGCGTGACTCATGACTCGTGACTCATCCAACATGGTATCGACCAGTCGTAGTGTTATGTAATGTGGTAGTGACCTTCGGAGTTAAAGGTCACGTGGATACGATAACATTTGTTCACTCTGCTATTTTCTAAGTGTATACAGTAATTACGAATTATCTATTACACGATAGAGTTGAAGTGATACTTCTGAGATATAAACATATTATATGCTTTACCCACATATATGTTATAGTATATACTATAGGCGTTTATTATATACATATAGGTGTTTACATGACAGTCATTCTTACACAGAATATTTAAGATTGTATATCTACACGGCAAAATAGAATGTTACTCCTTTTATTATTGACAACGATTTTCTAAAGATCTTCCTTCGTAATATCTTTGTTAGAAAATATTGTAAGCAACAAAGATTATACGAAACCAACGATTATAAAGTAAACTTCAATCATAGATTGTATAAATACCGAGTTTAACTAATACTAGAAGAGATGATACTGACGTAACATATAATAGAACATATTTAAATAAAAATACAATTCGATTTATTTAACAATTCTTTTGATCATTAACATTCTTTTAAAATTATCCCATATCTAACCAGTGGGTAACCTATATCTAATTCAGTGGTGTTTATACTTACCCAAGTGACATTATATCGTTGCCTATGCAATTAATAAGTTATTAGGGGAAAGTCTCCTATTACCGACCCCTAAATGATTATTTGTAATAACTTATTCAATATTAAATTTATTTATTTGAAATTTTGTAATTTGGGTAATATTATGGCAATGAATAATGTGGCTATTTTAAATTTTTGATATAATTATATTTACAAGAATAAACAGGGGGGTCGGTAATCGGATACCTGTTACTAATACCGACCCCCTTCTCCTATTACTGACCACCTAAAATAATCGTGGTATAAATAATTGTAGTATTCTAATATCCAATCAACATATTATATATTCATAAATATAATTAATTATAACACGCACGCAATTATTTTTTATTGAATTTATGTTTTAATAGTAATATTAAATTTAAATTTAAACTTTATAGTAATTATATTAAAATAGTGTATATTATTATTTAATATTTAGTTATTATTCAGTATGTATATAATCTAATAGAATCATGAATCCTAAATATATATCAACGATACACAAACAACTTATGACATATTTTAAAGTAAAATACTGATCCATTTTGATTGGATATCATAAATCACATGGGGTCGGAATTAGGGTAATTTATGGGGTCGGTATTAGGAAAATCACATGGGTTACTATAATTAATATATTTTGGTTAATAGTTATTCAAATTGAATTATTTTTATAATAGTTAAAAGAATTTTATTGATCTACAATATTATGTGCAGAATTAAGTTTTCTTTTAATTAATAAAGTATTTACAGTGATTTAAAAAAAGTTATTATTCAAATAATTAAAAAGTAAAAACAGAATATTACATTTCATCAAATAAAAATTGTAGGATTGAATATTTTGTAAAACAATATACTTATTCATATTTATCATTACATTTCTAACAGTTCATGTATATATCATTTTTTGATATATCTTATAGTTACTGAGATACGAGAGGGGGTCGGTATTACGAGGGGGTCGGTAATCTGAAACTTTCCCCTATAGTTAGAAATTCTTATCGAAACATAGGACCTATGTTATAGGGTTGATTAATAGTGTACTTAGGACACTATATTAATTCAAATAATGTGATATTGTTCATGAACAGTTGGTATTAATAATAAATCGTCAACAATTAAAATAGTTTTCACACTTTTTTAATTATTAAATAAATGCAAATAAGAATCAATTTTTTTTTGAAAAAATCAAAATTCAATTATTCGAGTTCATTTTTCTAATATATTTAATTCGTATTCGGTATTCTGTAATCTTTGTATTGTACTTTATCATTCAATTCGGTTTTAATACCAAACTATTTAATTCTGGTATTCATTATTCTGGTGAATTTATACATCATTATAATGGAGTATAGTATATTTAGTATAGTATAGTATATATATATATATATATATATATAGTATACATCTATAGTATCAATAGTTGATCCTATATGATATGATAGGTTAGCGGATAGATTAACATGTTTATTTTACAGCATCGTTACTATAGGTTGTAAGTATCTTAAAGCGGTATCAATATACTGAATAAGTATATATATATATATATATATACACACTATTTCTAGATGTTCACAATATCGAGGCACAACTTCCAACGTTGCATACGTGTCGTCACGTGACACTGGACACATCGTATTGCGATACAATAACATCGAATTAATGACATTAAGAAATTAAAGTTAGCACTATAGTTCAGAATGATACTATATATATAGATATTTATATATATATATATATATATATATATATATATATATATATATACTATAGTTGGTAGATATGTGAGTATGTGTGTATATGCATTAGTACACACATACATATATATATACATATATATATATATATATATATACATATATATATATATATATATATATATATATATATATATATATATATATATGTATATATATTTATGTGTGTGTGTGAATGTTACTTGTGCGCTCTCGTCGTGTGTTTGTAAATAAGTTGGTAAATAGATATATCTGGTTACACACACTGGTGCGTCGCCTATGTCTAACTGTATAACAGCGGTTATAGAGCCGCTAGTGAACTGTAGCCAGGTTTGACCACACATCAGAGGACATATGTCTTAAAACGATGTCCTTTATACGCTACCGGCGCTATATACACATCTCGTAAAGGTCAAACAATGTCATCACGGAATATGTTACAAGTTAACATCCCATATAGGTGTATGTATGTATGTGTGTGTGTGTGTGGTTAATATACACACATTTATCATAAATAAAAATACTTACACCCACATATATCTATATATATACATAGTATGTATTATAATACATTATGCGCAATATATAATATTGGAAATTAATAGAGATATTTTGATAGCAATTATTTTCTATTTTTCTATTATATTTGATTATAAATAGTAAGTATATCTTGAGATATGATGTACCGCGGTATAACGCATAATATATGTCGGGTGTGTCGGGTGTGTCGGGTGTTGACGATGTAAGGCGATATCGTTATGTAATAAAACAATGGTCACTTTCTATATACCATATTTATAGATCAACATGCACGTCATATTAAGCGTGTAAGTATACATTACAAACTAGGTATTTACAAATTAGGTGTGATGTTATGCAATGTGACGTGCGAGTATTATGTAATAATATATTAATGTATTACGTCGTCGACTAAATGGTATATTTATGTGTAGCTCTAAAGCACTCTTTTCGGAAAATAATCGATTTTCTAAAAATAAATGTTCTTAAAATAAACTATTAAAGTTGTGTATTATGTCTTTACGTGAAAACATACTTATAAAACTTATATATTACTATAAGTTAGAGCTACTTATATTTAATAAATATATATATATATATATATATATATATATATCTTCCTATATATAATCTTCGTGCATCTATACGCACCATTTCGCTTTAATCATTCACCTATATGTATATTGTATACTGACTCCCATAAACTGCTATCTACCTGGTTCCCTCTGAAGAGACGCTCCCTTATACGTCTCCTCTCACTCGCTCACAAATATTACTAAATAAATTAGGAAGAAAAATCAATATGAACAATTTTCTCGGCATTTATAAAATAGCCTTTTCATTCAACCGATTTCAACTATATATATTCTACCTATAAATATGATCTATAGTTTACACACCGAATACTGCGTGCCCTTGTTATTAATAAGTCAATGCATATATGCACGAGGTACACCTATAGCCTATATAGGTATATAGGTAGACTCGCCTTCGAAATAAATGTTATTATAAAGAATTTAATCGAAATACTACACAACTTTAAAACATATTTAATTTATTTGTATATCATTCATAATCACAAATACATATACAAATATACTTACGATACTACCGCTACATACAGCTCTAGCTATAGACTATGCATGACAAGTTGCACATAGTCGCGGTAATATAACCGCACAAGATAGGAGATCAGTGATGACTCATCATTACGCGCACACACGTGTGTCGGCTATGTTTTAATACAAATTCGTAATAAATACTTTTTTTAATCGACGTGTCACCGTCATATTATTAAATATCACACCGACAAAGCGTACACCCACACACATCACCGGCATACAATGTATACTCCCACATACATCACCGGCATAAACTGTATATATACAGTTTATAAAACTATAGTGACCGACGTACACTGTACGCATATGTGTTGAGACACTATTAACTACACTCCCCTACTAGATATTTTTGATAAATACCCAGACATCAATTTCCATGTATATGCTGACGACATACACATTTACTGCAACTTACTGGACCCCTCATTAAACATATCCACACTAAATAAATGCCTAGAAGAGATAAGACACTGTCTAGCAGCAAACTCATTAGCACTAAATAGTGAAAAAACTACTGCAATACTGATCAACACATCGCATACCCTACCCTATATACCACCCATCCACATCAATAACCACAACATAAAAATCTCTCCTTACGCTAAAAATCTCGGAATAATAATAGACAACAACCTAACATTCTCCCAACATACTACTGAAATATCCAAATCTGTGAACCGCACACTACATACAATTCGACTAATAAGACCCTCAATAACGACAGAACTTGCTAAAACTCTCATAACAGCCCTAATACTTCCTCGCCTCGACTATTGTAATTCCATTCTACATAAATATAATAAAAACACAATAATACCACTCAATAGACTACTTTATTCAGCTGCACGTACTATATATAGAATTCCCAAATTCTCTAGAACCCACATAACCCCCTACCTAAAATCACTTCACTGGCTCCCTATCACATAACGTATACAATATAAAATATTACTTATGATTCACCATGCCACATATTATAATAACCCCGACTATCTGACCGAATTACTAAATGAACATAATCCCTCCAAACCACAACGTACCATACACAAATACAATTTATTCATCCAAAACTCCCGCAACCTCACAAGAAAACAGGAAACTGCTTTTTCATTAGCTGCCCCTAAACTATGGAATAGCCTACCATATGATATAAGAGCAATATTTTCGACCCCCATCTTTAAAAGTAGGTTAAAAACGCATCTATTTAACACTGCGTATACAAATTAATTTTTTTTTTTTTGTTGAAAACACGGCCGGAAACTCTACTAAGAAGTTGAATGGCAGTGTCTAAACTATTAGGTTGCAAGGTTACAAGGTTACTATTCAATCTAAGCTATATAGGTGTATAGGTGTGTATTCTACTTGCACTAACTCTCTATGTGATATATTAATAGCACTTGAAACGCTACCTTAAGGTTTATATAATTTTATATAATTACTTTAAGATAATTATAATAAAATTGTACTGGTAGTCGCACTATATAGTGCGGTAGCACTGCCCAATACCTGTATACAACCGTATACATTGTCCCAAGTGCTATATATATATATTTATATATATATAGTGTTATACCATATTTTTATATATTATATGAGGTATATATATATACGCTAGTGTTACTTTAAAGCACCTATCTAAACGATGTATTATTACAGCATACAATAAGCGTACAAGTAACATAAAAGCTACGCTTGCCTGTTTTTACAAACTTTAACTGATTCAATACACAATATAGGGGAAAGTCACCGATTACCGACCCCTAAATGATTATTTGTAATAACTTATTCGATATTAAATATATTTATTTTAAATTTTGTAATTAGGGTAATATTATGTTATGAATAATGTTGCTATTTTAAATTTTTGATATAATTATATTTACAAGAATCAACAGGGGGGTCGGTAATCGGATACATGTACCTAATACCGACCCCCTTCTCCTATTACCGACCCTCTAAAATAATCGTGGTATAAATAATTGTAGTATTATAATATCTAATAAAAATGGTAGATATACATAAATATAATTAATTATAACATGCACGCAATTTATTTTATATTGAATTTATGTTTTAGTAGTAATATTAAATTTACATTTAAACTTTATAGTAATTTTTTTCAAATAGTTTATATTATTATTTAATATTTATTTATTAATCACCTATGTATATAATCAACTGGGATCATGAATCCTAAATCTATATTAATGATACACAAACAACTTACGACATATTTTAAAGTAAAATACGGATCTATTTTGATTGGATATTATAAATCACATGGGGTTGGTATTAGGGTAATTTAAGGGGTCGGTAATAGGAAAATTATATGGGTTGCTATAATTAAGATATATTGGTTAATAGTTATTCAAATTAAATTATTTTTATAATAGTCATAAACATTTTATTTATGATCTACAATATTTTGCTCTGTATTAAGTTTTCTTTTAAATAATAAAGTATTTACAATGATTTAAAAAAAGTTATTATTCAAATATTTAAAAAGTAAAAATATAATATTACATGTTATCAAATAATAATTGTAGAATTAAATATTTTTTAAAACAAAATACTTATTCATATTTATCATTAAATTACTAACAGTTCGCATATATATTATTTTTTGATATCTCTTATAGTTACTGAGATACGAGAGGGGGTCGGTATTAGGGGGGGGGGTCGGTAATCGGAGACTTTGCCCTACATAGTTATATCATATAACTTATATGTGTGTTATCTTGAAACCGGGTAGGTAAGAAACCTACCCGTATCCTAGAGTTCCGTTATTTATTATGCTTTATTTATTACGCGTCATTTATTATTTACAACTTAAATATTCATATTATATTTAATAATTATCTATTTAATACGCGTATGTCAGTTAACAATTCGCCTATTGTTTAGCGCGTTATTAACAACACAAGTTGTTGTTATCGTAATGACATCTGAGTGTTGTGTGTCTGCACGAAATGACCGAGAAACCAGCCAATCAAATGCCGTAACCTTCTACGGACGTCGCCTATAGTGTATATATATACATATATAAACACTGTATATACAGCACAATGTACAGTGTATATAATGTAAATTGCCGTATATAGTAATTATAATATAAATATATAATATATAATATAAATATATATATATATATATTTCATAATCTTTGGATACTTTCTGAGACTTAAGTTTATATATCATAGACATGTGGTTTCGTTCGCTGTTATAACAACTATAGGTGTGGCTGTCGGGAATTATAAAGATAGGCGCCTATATAACTACATAGGAATTAAGTATTTTCCGAAATCCAATGATTATTATATCGCCTAAAAGCATGATCTATTCATAACGTTTATTATAAAATTAAATTATATCTGTCTATCCGGATTTATTTTATCTGTAGACCG
>OZ025239.1:77517099-77642099 GCA_964019155.1 Osedax fenrisi
AAAGTTTTACAGTTACCGTAAAAATAAACGAAAAATATAAATAAATTATATAGTACAATTAAATGAAATTATCGGAAATATAAATAAAATATAGTGTACAAATAATCGAAATTAGAAGTAATAATATGAATATTATTTATTAGAAGAATTAAAATGTTGTTGTAATTTACAATTATAGTTATATAATGTGTTATCCTAAAGGGCTTCACAAATAATATATCATATGCTGTGTTGTTTTCGCCGTACCTTTTCCTACGTAAAGATCCTTACCGGCACTGCTTTTCTCTTCTTATTTACGTTTTAATTTTCTTTCTTTTCTCTATAGTTTTTCTTTTCTATATTATTTGTCTTTTCTTTAATAATACATCAATTATTTTATTATTTCTTCTTTTCTTGATATATCTGCATCCTTTATGTTTTAATTAGAGTTTTTATAATATTATAATAATAAAACAATAATTACATGCCTACATGCCATAGATTTAGAGTACCATGGTACTCTATATCTATGCTACATGCATACACAGTAAAAATTAAATGTTCATTGGGTGGTCGAAATAGCGAACCTTTGGTAACGTTCTTTATACTCTATAGAATATATATATTCTGATGAATATTTTATATTATTTATATGCTTATAATTCTATATGTATTAGCGGTGAGATGTTCGTATTAGTATTTAACTTGTAATGTCTTATATATTACAATATATTATTGAAGTACATATAGGTTATATATAAAACATGAATTTAATAATAATAATATTTTGAATATTAAATAGGTCTTATACCTATAATGTGTCATTGTTCAATATTGAGCTATCGTTATAACATTATTTCAAATTGTATTATCTTAATTATCAATATAATTATGATTATAATTATTCTTAACACGTAAATTAAATTATGATGGAAAAAAACCATAGATACTTTATTTATTAAATTAATAATATTAACTTAAATATAAAATTAAAATAATAATTCCTAATTGCATTAGTACTAAATTAAATCAATATGTTAAAATAAAAAAAGGTAAAATAAGATATTGTATCTACTGATATATATTAAAAAAATAATGGAGGTGTAAATTAATATTATTGGCAAGAATTATTTTTAAATAATTCTGTATTTAATAATGTCTATGTCCTATGTCTATAATAATATCAGTATAATTATATCAATTTATTTTCACTATATTTTATCGTTATTCGATATTTTATCCTTAATATATAATCATATAATACTTTTAATACAAAAGGTCATTGCGATTTTCAATATTTAATGAACGTTTATACATTGTTGATATAATAAACGTTCTTTAGACACTTTCAGAGTCTTATGAACCTTTAATAAAATGTAACCTAAACGTTCTTAAAATACAGCTGTATAACATATGCATTTATTACATACATGCATATCGTTATCGTTTGATATAGTAAAATAGTGTACGTAATATGCTTGGATACATTGTTAATACGAAACATATTAGGGGAAACTAACCGAATACGGACACTCTCGGTATCTCAGAAACCATAAATCCTACACAAAAATGTTTAATGAATAAAATATTCAAAATTATATAAATAGACTAAAACAATATTGTTATTTTTTATTTATTCAAAATATTGCTGATATATCCAATAAACTGATTTTTTTATTACGTTTTTAAATTAATGAAAAAAATATCAACTTAAAACCTTCTCAAGAATATACAAATGTAACGATATAAAATATATTACTATATTATTAAAAAATAAAGCATTATAAACATTATATTTTTAATTTCTATATTTGTTATCGAATATTCAAAGTTATAAGCATATATCTAGATGTCATATAAGTCCTAATACGGACACTCTAAATGTCTTAATACGGACACCCTATAACCATATCAACGCACATCGTATGAACTATTCTAATTTACATAAAAATCGCGTGGTTTTAATATTAATACTACCAATAAAGCTAATTCTAAAAAAAAAATTATTTAGACACTTAAATTGTAATATTAATTAACCTTAAAAAATAATAAAAATAAATAAAATATTAACTTATTAAATTATTAAATTACAATATATTTTTCATAAAATTAATTATAAATAACTTAATTGCAATGTGTTGATTGATTCATCAATAATATAGCCTATAGTTTATCTAGTGGTATATAGGGTGTCCGTATTATAACACAGGGTGTCCGTATTCGGACATGGGTACCGAATACGGACACCCCCGTTATCTATGGAATTAAAAAATTAAATAAAATTTTAAAATTTCAATAATATCTATAATCATATAATATTAATATATTGTAATATTTGAATAAAAATAATGAGTCATAAAACGTTAAGACCATTTATTATTAAAGTGTCCGTATTAGGTTACTTTCCCCTACTATTATATTCAATCAGAATAATATTATGGTCTATGTAATACTTCTTTACTCATCGATTACCTTGTTTATAAACATGATAGGTATACCTATCATCATTCCTATGTATAATGTATAATCCCAGCAATCAGTAAGAGCAGCATAATAGCAGCATAACGCTTATGCTAGATCCTCAAATGTTTACATTGTGCTATTATATAATAGCATATGCTTCCATATTATGCTCCCTATTATGCAGCTATTATGCTGCTATTAATTTGTCACGCTATTATGCTGCTGTTATGCTGCTATTATGCTGCCATTATGCTGCTACTATGCTGCTATTAATTTTAAAAGTATATTATGCTGCTATTATGCTGCTATTATTATAATAGCAGCATAATAGCAGCATAATATACTTTAAAAATTAATAGCAGCATAATATCAGCATAATGGCAGCATAATAGCAGCATAACAGCAGCATAATAGCGTGACAAATTAATAGCAGCATAATAGCAGCATAATAGACATTTAATAGCAGCATAATAGCACAATGTAAACATTTGAGGATCTAGCATATGCTGTTATGCTGCTATTATGCTGCTCTTACTGTTAGCTGGGATGTTTCTAATGAAATATTGTATATAATTAAATTTATTTCTTATTTGATCTGTTGATTTTTCGCTTTAACGTATTGCAATTATATGATACGTAGGACCTACGCATCGATATAAAGAAAGTGGATAAGCAATTGACGCACGCAATGCATGTAAAAGATAGACACGTGAATGACACTTTTATCGATAAATTAACAAAATGGTATCAGTAATTTTGATTGGATATTAGTCATATTATATATGTCAAATATTGAAACAGTAGTCTTTTCGTCGAAATAGATTAAAGTGACTTCTATCTATATCAATGGATTTAAATTATAAATATCAATAAAATCAATAAAATAGTATTATAACATCAATTTAAATACACAAAATTACGAGGAATGTTGATATTATGTATTTTAAATATATAATTTTATTTTTAGTATCGATAGTACATTAAAATTGGTAGTGATTATCAATATATATATGATAAATACATATTATTATAAATAAAAAGTAGTGGGCCAGATAATGGGTTTCGACTGCAGCGCTCGTAGCGGAAAGTGCCATACACTACATTCAATTGCTTATCCACTTTCTTTATATCGATGGACCTACGTCGTAGGTACTAGTGATGTAAATGATGCCGAACTTTAGATGCCGAGCTTTTGATGCCGAGCCGAGACTTTCATTTTCGGAAGAAAAAAAATATTCATTATAGGAATCCTAGTAATAATAATATAATTGAATTTGAATTTTTATTGAAAATATGATGTACAAATACAAACATTACACACACTATAGCTGATTGTCATTCACATTGGTGAACAAACTTTTTTAACAAAGAATTGGTGAAAAACTCCAATATCAGTCTACCTAATTATATGTCTATGCCATCGATATAAAGAAATCTTTCTTTATATCGATGGTCTATGCCCAAAAATGTTCCAAAGATTTTCAAAAATCTTTGCTATGCCTAGAACCTAGATCCTAGAAATTGTTCCATGTCTATGTCCTATGAGTCTATTTGTTACTCTAATGTCTACTAATAATTTTCCGAAGGTTAAGTTGCTTCGCAAAATCATTGTGTCTATCCTTCGGAAAATCTTTTATGTCTATGATAAATAAGAAAATACAGATAAAAATAAAATCTATTATTAGTGGTTACAAATATATTTTAATAATTAGTTTTTAAAATAACCTCAAAATTATAATAAATTTATTAATTTAATACTTATTGGTAAGTAAAAAAATTGTATCTAGTTTTATAACAAATATGAATATAATAATTGTTCATAATCTATTGGATTTTTCACTATAAAATATGTTAATATGTAAGTTTATCATTAAATCTGGATCGAAAATTTGAATTATAAAAACAAATATTTATATTTTTTAAATAATTTTACATTCTAGATTTATATTTAATTTAATATAATATGATTTATATTATATAAATATATAATATATATTATATATACATATATACATATATATATATATATATATATATATATATATAATATATATAATATAATATATATAATATATATATAAATTAGGTGGATATACCCCAACCTAGAATAAAGCCATACTCTAAAACTAATCGGTTACGTAGTAACTTCCTACCAATTATTAGTTGAACTAAAGCCTTTAGTAACGTGAATCTCGAAGCAAGCCGCCGATTATTATTATTAGAATATCAGAGTTAAATTTTTATTTTGGAGTTGAGTTATTTCTTTGGTTTGGTTTTATTTTGCTGTTTTTTTAGCTGCATTATTATAATGATTATATCCCCAAGTGAGCATATAAGTTATAGGCCCTATAACATATTGTGTTACTATAACATATCTTATAATCATTATAAGCATTATAATAATGCGCATAATGTGCAGTAGTGCATATATTATATAAGTTACGCCCACCTTGAACTCTGAAATTATTATAATAACAATAGGCGGCCTGCTTCGAGATTATTCTTTAGTAAAGGCAAGCATTCAATGAATGATTCATTATGATAATTATTATCATAATGATTATCATAATGAATGCTTAGTTTAATTAATAATTGATTGTAACCGTTTAGGTTTAGGTTCTGGCTTTATTTTAGGTTAGGGTATAGCCACTTAACTTATATATATATATATATATATATCATTATTATAATGATTATCATAATGATTATGATAATTATTATGAATTTCATATAGTTAGAGTTATCAGATCTATAGATGCAGATATTTAAAAATAGAATCATGTAGGTACAATATATAATGAAAGAGGTTGATCTAAAATAATCGAGAAATTATATATGTTAATAATTATTATTCTTACATATAATATATAATATATATAATATAATATGTATACTCACACTCTATGATATATATATATATATGTAAGGAATAATATTTATTAACATATAAAATTATCATATAATTTGCAATCTTTTTAGCTCACCTATTTCGTTAGTTATATCTCTCTAGTTAATATAATACGTATCTATACCGATGCCTATGCCTATAGGCATTAATGCAACGCATCAGTTTGATAATCGAATGTCGAATAATAAACTAAACGCGCGATAATCGTTGCAACGTTATTCCGCAGCCGACGACGAACGATGTTCTGCCCGCACCCGTACCACGATGACTGTTGATATCCCCATCTGGCTGTCGATCATAAAACTCGTGTTCTCCGCCCGCGTGTCCCACCGTCTCCGCGAACTCAACAGCTACTGCAGCAGCTTCGGCTTCACAAACCTCGACCCGTACGCCGAGAAAGCTTGCGGCGGCGAGTACGGCGAACCGTTGACGTGGTCGGCGATCGCGCTCAACTACGGTATCGTCGGGTCGCTGCTCTACATCGATCAACCGTTGTTGACGTTCCTCTTCTGCAGCGTCTACTTCGTGAACTCCCTCTGGTGGAGATGATGATCGCTGCGGCGGCTGCGAGGTGCTTCGTTAACACCGGGGGGTACGGGGGTACGACCTCACAGCCCGGTAGGCTAGGAACGGGGGCCGCAACTCCCGCTCCCGTTAAGCGGGCATCTGTCTCGTATCGTACCCCCACCGCGACCACCACCGCGACCACGACTTTGACCTCTAACGCGCGGACGTTCAGCACCTCCGCCAGACGACTGGTGAACCCGTTACTGTGGGTGTTTGTGAAACCGCTCGCCAAGGTAGTGGCCATGGTGTCCGCGAGGTTTAGTATCGCTGCTTAGATAGCTCTGGTCACGCGCTCGCGTTGTATTATTGCCAGCCTGTATTAATCGCGCTGATATCGTATATATATATATATATATATATCTAGTAGGATTTAAAATTTTTAAATAAATTCGTTTTGCAATAATTTATAATTTTAATAATAATCTCCAGCCTATAATGGTGCTTTACCGAGGTTCGCATTGTATATATATTTCTAGTGAAATTTAAAATTTCTGAATACATTTTTTCCCGCAATAATTCGTCACCGACCCGCTCTTTCCTCGCAGACGGTTCCGTCTCTGGTGGCGAGGACTCGAAGCCGAAGAGAAGCTACGCTATCGAGGTCAGGCGTTCACTCGACGCCATTGGCTGTTCACCGGCTGTACTTTGGCCTCGTTAGCGTTGACCGCAAATTACGTCGCGCATCTGGAGCTGGCTCCGGTCACGAATAGGCGTCGCTACATCGGCTTCAGTAGGACGCAGATGGCCGATATGTCCACCTATTGTTTAGAGGACGTTAGTACTACAAAACTGTCGGCGCGGCTCAGTCGGATACACGTGTAGTAGGAGGCGGGTTCGAGCCCCGTCCGTATAATTAAAATAGGTCCTAAATAATATATGGAAGTGATCTTATATAATTGTGTATAAATAATGATCTGCGCTCGTTAAAACCATGAATGTATTAATACGAGAGCGGCTTCGAAAGGACATTATGCTATTTTGTTATAAGTTAATAAAAACTTCATTTAATTTCCTGGATAGGATGAAAGGACTCCACCAAAATAAAAACAATGAATACAATATAATACAATATACATTATAGATTATACAATATACATTGTATGTCCTCGATATCATCTCATAACCACATATATATATATGTAATAATGAGTGGTCGATATAACTGTTAATATAATACACCACTAACAAAATAATAGATGGACCTGTTATATTTTTTATACATTTATTACATATAAGTCAAAAAACCATACACTAATACTGTTAAAAATATATACAAAATTACTATATAAAATAGTACAATGTAATTTTATACATACCTCTACGTGTCAAGGTATAATCAAAAAGGAAATAATATTATTAAATCTAATATAATTCAGATTTGAATACTGCTACACGACCATTCATTTATCTATCCCTTTTCATAATAATATTAAATAAAAAACACAAAAATCAATATATACCTAAACACCATTTATACTTTTATAATTATTACATATTACAAAACCAAAAAATAACTATTTAAAAATATATAATACACTATTAAAATAACTAATTAAAAATATAAATGACATTAGTTTGCTACATATAGAAATATAGAAAATATTGTATCATATAATATCATCAGATATACTTTTAATATTACTCCTCTAAAAGTATTTTAAGACTGCAGTGCTTACAAATTTCATTTATCGATTTATTTTATATCTACAAGTAGATAAGTTTACAAGTAGAGTTACCTATGATGTAGAATAATGATTTAAATGTAATTAGATATCAAATAAATCTATAAATGCCGATATTCTCCTGTGTATATATTTTATAATTATAGTACAATTTCTAAATTATATATATATATTTTAAAATTATAGTACAATTTCTAAATTATATATATGTATTTTAAAATTATAGTACAATTTCTAACCTATATATTGTACACCTTATAACTTATATATTTCTTAATGAACTATTTATACGGCATGGTTCCGATGTCGTTCACAGATATTAGAAGAAACGGAAGGTCGTTTGATTCCGGCAGGTGACAGGAGGTGTCACCGCGTGTCGCGGATAGCTCAGCACCTCCTGGAGAGCAACAGAGACATAGAGTTCATGAACTCTCAGCAATGGAAGATACACGTCGTAGACGATAAGTCTCAGAACGCTTTTGTCCTTCCAGTTAGTGTCCTTCCCGTAAGTGTCCTTATCGTTTGTATGTCCTTCCCATAAGTATAGTTGTGTGTATGTCCTTCCCATAAGCATAGTTGTGTGTATATCCTTCCCATAAGCATAGTTGTGTGTATGTCCTTCCCATAAGTATAGTTGTTTGTATGTCCTTCCCGTAAGCATAGTTGTGTGTATGTCCTTCCCATAAGTATAGTTGTTTGTATGTCCTTCCCATAAGTATAGTTGTGTGTATGTCCTTCCCATAAGCATAGTTGTGTGTATATCCTTCCCATAAGCATAGTTGTGTGTATGTCCTTCCCATAAGTATAGTTGTTTGTATGTCCTTCCCGTAAGCATAGTTGTGTGTATGTCCTTCCCATAAGTATAGTTGTGTGTATGTCCTTCCCATAAGCATAGTTGTGTGTATGTCCTTCCCATAAGTATAGTTGTGTGTATGTCCTTCCCATAAGTATAGTTGTGTGTATGTCCTTCCCATAAGTATAGTTGTGTGTATGTCCTTCCCATAAGTATAGTTGTTTGTATGTCCTTCCCATAAGTATAGTTGTGTGTATGTCCTTCCCATAAGTATAGTTGTGTGTATGTCCTTCCCATAAGTATAGTTGTGTGTATGTACTTCTTATATCTGAAGTTGTATGTCCTTACCATCGATTTATTTATGTCCTTTTTTCAAATGTTGTATGTCCTTCCTCTAAATGGTGTATGTCCTTACCGTCGGGTTATTTATGTCATTTCTGCAAGTGTTTTATGTCCTTCCTCTAAGTGTTGTACGTCCTTACTCTAAGTGGTGTATGTCCTTCATGTCGGGTATGTCCTTCATGTCGGGTTTAGTTCTCATAGGCTATCATCGCCATGAATGTTGTTTTACACAATTAATTTCTATTATTCCCATTAGGTTGCGTTCTTCCCGTATCTATCGTATCCTTCCCATTGGTTTTGTTATTGCTGAAGGTCATATCCTTGTCACGCGTGTCCTATTTATGTACATGAGTTTTGTCCATCTCGTAGCTTAATGTCCTTAACCTTCGTCCGTTACGTTGATTTCTCTGTATTATTTTGATGGGTAATCTGTCACATTTATATGAGGTGGTAGATTAATAAACCTATACAAACTATTGCATTAGAATACCCGTAGAATGTAGATATCACGTACAGGAAGTAGTATACGTTCCATCTCGTAGCTGTTTGGTAATTATAGTGAAACACACTTGTACACGCTGTGTACCTAATCAATCACTTGTATGATTATTTCACTTGAATGTCAATATTCACACACACATTAACCATAACCAACATCACATTATCCTCATCAGCATATTCATCATCATCATCATCATCATCATCATTATCACCACCACCATCAACAGACTGGTGACATATTCGTGTACAGTGGCCTACTTTCCATGATACAAAACGATGACCAATTGGCTGTGGTGTTAGCGCACGAGATGTCTCACGCTATCCTCAACCATTCGGTTAGTATCCTATATTAGTATTAGTAACCATATTTATATGATGAAAACTAAGTGTTCATTACTAATATATATCAAAGCAATAGGATATATTGATTTTAAATACTATACATATCTATGTGGTAAGTAAAAGCTAATTTATATTGCATCTAATTTAAATGAAAACATTGTTTTATAGACAAGCGCCAAATCTAAATCTATTTCAGTGATTTTGATACTACTGCTAGCAGCCATAAGTCTGAATATTAATCATGTTGCATAGATATGTAGTGTTATATCTTTGCTTCACAACATCTCGGAATTACCCCCACCTCTTAGTATTACCCCCACCTCTTAGTATTACCCCCCATCTCTCCTGACCTATGACCCCCGTCATCATAGCTCCTAATAACAATGGGCACTAATATCATTACCTACCACTCATCGTGTATGTACAGTGGAAACAGCACTAGTTCATGATTCAGATACGTCAATCAATGATATTCATTGACGTGTATTGATTTATTATAACCAATGCTGTAAGTTAAGTTACATTCACTGTTATTAGTATGCACATGGTAGTGTTGCCCACCAGAGTTACGGTAACTAGAGGAGGATAACACAACATAGCCTCCTATCTATAGATGTGTGCGCTTTAACAAACTAAGCATCAGTATTCACTTCACGAGTCACGTATATCGTTTGAATACAACCAGTCGAGATATGTTTTCATGTATTGCATACTATTAGCGCTAGTTCTTCGATCGTAACACCTTGACTCGGTGACCTAGTAAATGTTTGTTTATAGGTAACCATAGTAGCAACATCACCATCACTACTATGTGATTACATCCGTTATATAGAGTAATGATCACGCACAGTGTATGATTCTAGTTATATATATTCAAATTCAACACACATTCAATGTTTAGAGTGGCCCTCCCATGAAATGGCCGCCCCTATAATACCACACCACCTATAAAGTAGTGCCCCTCTATAATACTGCATCCTCTCCTATATAGTGGCACCTATAATACCTCCTCCTCCGCTTCCTACAATGCTATCTCATACAATTATGTTATTTCAATATAAATACATTATTGTTACTTTCACATGTTTTTCTAATTTTGTTCTAATTTTTTCTCGTCATTGCATTCATTGATTATTATTTTATTAATACCAATATCAATATATGCCGATGAACATGTTATGTACAGTGGATATAGCCTCTCATCCGTAATAACCCCATTGACACTAACACCCCTCCTGACTAGGCAGAACAAGTCAGTGTCACCCAGGCTATAGACCTGCTGATGATCATGCTGTGTGCCGCTGTGTGGGCATTCCTTCCTTCAGACGCCTTCGCTCTGTTCGGTCAGTGGATCAACCATCACATCGTTAAGGTAGGCCGCCGCAGTCTCACCTATAAGCCATACCTCCTTAACGAGCAGCCCCGCCTACTTGTAATCCCACAATACTACCGGACTGAGACATAACACGCGGGTTGTGCACGATGGGGTGTGGCTTAATGCGTATCCAATCAGAACGTCTAGTGCATCGCTTTCATCACATCGTCAGTTAGCTGGCCTTCTGAGACTTCCCTACCTCTCTACCACTACCTGTCTTCTGTGTTTCTAATGGTATATGTAGCGTAACTAATGATTTAACGCATTACTATGAGACTATGAGACTATATATGTGATACAAAAAAATTATATACAAATGACATACCCAATAGCAATATATTAAATAAATGTAAACAACTATCAAATATTAATACTAACAACAACAGATTTCTAAAAACAATTTATTTCTAATGATATTAATAATGCTAATACTATAAATAAAAATTGAATATACTAAATGAAAATTTAAATAGGAAAAATTATAAAACTTTACAAACTAATTTATTAATAATATAACATTTAAAATTATAATTTAATAGAATAATTATTGAAGGTCAATTTAATAATGAATGTGAAAATAATAATTTAGATAATAACATAGAAAATAATAATACAATACGTATTGTATATACACCTGTATCAGATAATGAATATTTAATATAATGTCCACAATATAAATTAAACATTCATTAGACATATGTAAAATAAATATTTATATTTTATATATATTAAAATTATATATAATTTTTCCATTAAAGCATATTTTATATATACCAAGTATTAAATATATATACATATATATACAAAATGAGAATAATTTTGAAAATTATATCTACTCTTTTAAATATTACAAATATTTTAGAACTTAATTTATAATATACTAGAATATTTCATAAACATCAAGTGTTAGATCATATAAAATAACCCATGTGGATATCAAAGAAAGAAAAATACAATTACTATATTCTATAAAAATATATTAATTAATAAAGAAAATAATAAACAATCGAAAGCATTTTCTATGTAAATATAAAATAACGATATTCTATTAACAAAATTAGAAATATATGATATTAGATGTTATTTTCAAACTCTAGTTAAATTCTATCCGGAAAATTGAAAGCAAAGAACTTCTGATATAATTATAGATAATAAGATATCTGATATATAATAATCTAATATAGGAGAACTGCATGACTCAATTCTCGTTAAATTTCTTTTTATTATTTATTTTAAAGATTTTGCTCTAATAACACAAATATATCACCTATATTGTTCGCTGATGATACCTACATATATATATATATATATCAGCTAATAATATAATTAATTTAATGAGTGAATCTAATCAAATAATAAACAAATCAGAAAAATGGTTTAAAAATAAATTTATTAATAATAAATACTGTAATATCTAAAATAGTAATAGTTTACAAAGCATGCAAATTTTAAACTTTTATTTTGATTATACTATTTATAATATATAATACATTTGATAGAAAATTATCAATTTGGAATCACATTGGATTCAAAACTAAATTTCAAATCACGTATATTATAATATAGATAATTAAAAAAAACTATTATAAAATACTTATATGACTAGAAAAGCTTCGTAAGAATTACAACACAATGTTATAATATATTCTACTTTTTCTATCTAATATTCAGTGTGGGATAGTAATGTGGCGTGACAACTATATTAATATAATTAAACCTTTATATAATATATAACAACAAATACTTTAAATAATATATCATAATAAGATGAATACAAATCACAGAATACAGTTAATAAATACAACACACCACTACTTATATTTACAAATACACTTATTATACTACAGGTTATAGATTATTGAACTTTGTGTTATATGTTTAACAATAAAAGTAATATTTAATATAACTCAGAGAAATAATAAAGAATATGAATTTAAAAATACTTATACAGATCAATAATATTGTTGCTAATTATTGAAATACAATTATGTAATTCGTTATATAAAAATGGAAAAGAAATTAAAGACATCCACATTTAAAAGTAATATAACAAAATACGTATTGCGGTGCATAATGGAATATAAGATGAAGACGTAATTGGAATAAGCGGGCAGCCTTTATTAAAGTCTAAGACTGGTAGCCATTTTGATGGCAATACTTATTACACTATACATTATATGTATATTGTTACACCTTATACCTTACTATACTATACTACTACAAGATAGATAGATAGATAGATGATTTATTTATACACAAATATAACAAAGATAGTTCTCATTTGTGTTTTAGCAAAATGATAATACATAAATAAATAAACGATAAAATAATATATAAATAAATAATAAAACAAAATATGATAGATTAATAAACGTGAAAAAAATAAAATAATATAAAATAAAAATATACGAATAACATATATGACATATATTCATTCATTGATAACTCTCGCCTTTGTAGATCTTGCTGAACCTGCCCTACAGCAGGAAACTTGAAACGGAAGCTGATGAAGTGGGTCTTCATCTGATGGCCAAGGTCAGTATCGACCTCTATGACTAACTCGCTTGACCTCTATATCGATCTAACGTCGGTCATGCATGCATTTACGCGTAAATAAATAAAATGTCTTTACTATAAATTCTATTTTTGGAAAATAATTGATATATTGCCACAATTTCATATCTTGTAAACTAGATACATAGTTCTATACATGTACAGAGATGAAATATGAATACAATTAAATATTATTATATGTAATTCATATTTGAATTGGATATTTATTTTTTTCTTCATAATTAGAAAATTTTTAATATATATGATTCTATAGAAATATACCCTATTGAAATCTGACAATCTATGTTTGAAAGATATATATATATATTTCTATATCCATAACAATTATTAGAATATATCAATAAATACTCGGAATATAATTTAGAATACTAACTAATGTGAGAACATCATTATTTATAATAAATGCGTTAAAAGTATTTTAAAATAATAAATAGAAAGGTTTTTAAATTATGAAAATCGATAATATTATAGTTACAAATTACAATTAATACAAAATACAAAATACAATTATACTAAAATATAGTCATCGATTAATTGATATTTTATTGCAAAATTTATAATTAGAATAATTTAAATTTTAACTAACCTTCATAAATCAAAGTTGTTATATTCAGGGTTCCATTATTTTCGGTAAAAACCTGTTTTTACCGGGCAAAACTGGTAATAACCGGTAAAAACCTAGTACTCATAAAATATAATACCTTTAAAAAAAATGTATATTGAAATTTAAAGTAATATTGATTCATTTATATATAAATGATTCATTTATATATAAATGTTATGGCTAATTAATCTAGCAGATTTATTTGAAAATTTGTCAACATTTGTCTGCTTTATTATGCCATTTATAGTACATTTATTATTTTAAATCCAACTGGATTTTGAGGTCTGCCACCCTTATATTGTAAAATTAACAAGTTGATGTAATTGGATATATTTTATAAATGAAATAAAATCATACTCTGTTATATATTCATAAAATTACACAATGAAAATATTACTAAATAGTTATACAGTATTGTAAAAAATATTTGTTAAAACTATATTTAATTTCATATATATAAAAATAAATATTCTATTCAGTATTTATATATATATATATATATAATTAACAATATATATAAATATATTTAATATATTTAATTAAATATCATGGTATAAAATCAAATAATGAATATATTCAAATAATTTCTCAATGAAAATATTATTAGTTCTATTGTTTAATATATATATTATTTTTTACAATATTAAGTCCCTGTCACACCGAAAAAGTTGTCCGATTTTTCACCAATATCGTACGGATTTTTCTCTCTCTCTCTGTGCTACACCCCTATCGATATATCACCAATATATCATCGATATCGTGACAATATCACTATTCATCATTTCGAGATATCTCTAAATATTTAACTATTTCTCGACGATTTCGTTACTGCGCATATCGGTGAAAAATCGCTCGCTTTATTTGGTGTGAATGGGCTTTCCTTTTACTAATGCAAAAATAAATATATTATTATATTCAATATTTTATATATATATATTGACTTATTTACTCATTTATTTCAATATCATATTATTTATTTTAAAAATTGTTTCTTTACATAGAGTCAAAATTAATAAAGTTTTTTTTTTAATATAAAAAATCTTATAATATTGATTTTAATGTAGTATTATTTAACTTTATAATTGTATATTATCTATTAAATATAAAATCTATAAATAATATATAATTGTAAATTATATAGATACTAGTAGGTTTAGTATAATATAGATAATATTATATTTAATTATATAGACAACACTAGGTTTTTACCATGGTAAAAACCTGTTTTTACCGGACAGGTTATTACCGGTTATTACCGCGGTTATTACCATAGGCGGTAATAACCTATGGAACACTGGTTATATTACATGTAAAACAGAGTACTGTTAATTAAAAATGTCACACAATATTTATTATATAGTAATATATCTGAATTCGTAAATAAATTAAATAAAAAAAAATCACTAATTAAAGAGCGACTTTAAAGAATATATAAAATATTTTTAAAAATAAAAAAAAATGCATTTTTCAAAACATTTAGAATAGAAATATGGTCATTTCTATTTCGTCGATAATTAAACATTTTCGACCATTAAGACAACTCTACAATCCACCACCTGTCAGGCATGCTACGACACCAGAGAAACCAGTAACTTCTGGATGCTGATGTCTATCCTGGAACATGAAGACGATAAGAAACCAGAGTTTCTGAGCACCCATCCCAACCACGAGAATAGGGCAGTCTATCTCGACGGCTTAATCACTGAGGTATCAATGCATCCCGGCAGTATCTCTCTCAGCATCTCTATCCTCTCACTATCTCTATCCTCTATTCCATAATATCTCCTCCCATCATCTCTATTCTCCCAGTATCTATTTTCTCCTATCTCAGGATATATTTTCTATCTGAATCTCAATCCTCCCAGTATCTCTCTCTTCCCTCTCCCCACTTTTATGTAGTATGACACAGCCGTATACACTTATCTTATCGTATAACAATATTATAATGACATATATTAGCCTAACTGTGTTAGTAATGATGATTTCTTGTTGACACTTTCATTATATATATAGATATCATTCTTTATGAACATTTTAATTTTTATATTTATAGAATAATTTCAAATGTTAAACATGTTATACCCACACATATTTCCTTCATCATTTAACAAATACAATAAAAAGTAATTTTCTCATATTTCTTTCCAAAAAACAAACAAAAAAATTATAAATGTAAATATAAAGTCAAAACATTATAAGTAACAAGACTATTATAAATATTATATAATATACATATAAATGTTTTATAAATGTGTCTTTTCCCCATCTTTTACATATAAACACCCAAGGTGACCCCCATAAGATGGTCTCATATATATATATATATAGAGTATTGTAAACCTTACTAAACTTCAACATTTGACTACAGGCAAATGTACTACGGAAAGCGTGCAATTGTGCGAAGCTTTCATTGGACGATCCTCGGGAGGGTATTGAATTTCTGCGTCGAATTAAGAATGATGTTTAAGTGATCATCCGCATACATTGTGGCCACGTGATTTAGTCTTGTAGACAATTAATAATGATAACTGTTCATACACATATATATATATCATGATATATTTTAAAATATACTCTGTAAATAAAAACATATACGATATATCTTATTTATTTGCAATTGAATTGAATTATTAGCGAGTTATAGGGGTTTTATAAAGAATTGTTGTTTATTAATTTATATTATGAAAGAAATTAAAAAATAAGAGTAATTTCCCTTTGCCCATATTAGATGAAAATATAATAATATGGTTATAATATTATAAATTGTTGTCATATATATATGCTTATTTCAGCTTATATATGCTTATTCGTTAATTTCATATCATAATCTGATAATAGTTATTTTCTTATGGATCATAGTTTATCTGATATTATTGAATAGAGTTATGGTTTATATTTTAACAGATTATACAAATTAAAATAATTATATATATCATCGTTGCATAATAAAATTTTAAACATTTACATCGATATAATTCTTATAAATGAGATATATTTACATTGATATCACAAATTATTGTCACTGGCCATACTGTTTATTTATAGAACGTTAACAAATGAATTCTAATAATGATATTTACCGATTAATATATTTCTATGAACAAATAATTGTTATAATAAAATAGCATAGTGCTGTTATTGTTACTAAAGAAATATTGATTATAATTGCCCTCCGATTAGTAAGTAAGTTCTTCATCATAACCACATATCTTATTGTAGGTTTACCACGAGATCAGATATGAATGCAGTCACAAACATTTCCGATTAAGTCGAATATTATAGTAACTATACAGAAATAGTGTGTATATTATTATTATTATTATCAGATTTAGGTTTGCACCAGGGTTTTTGTAGAAGCTAAAGCTTATCGAGACAATTACCCTTAATCTTAAAGCAAGTTCAAAAAAAAACTAAATAAATAAAATATTATAAAATATTAGATGACTTCCTGTTTACATAGATACAATACAATGAATAAAATAGAAAAATAATATAAATTGTTTGAACTTGCCATAAAATTATGTAATCATCATTTAATTATTTATAAATAAATAACTAAAATAAATAATAAGTACTATAAAATAATACACTAAACAAAAATATAGATGTATTAGTATAAAAGAAGAAAAAAATGAAGTAAAATGAAGTAAAACTGAATAATTAATAGCTCATCTAATTCATTTTATATATATTGAATTCATATCGAATAAAGTTAGATGTGTTTAAATGTAATTATTAATTTAGTAATTATTACATTCACTATTATACCTTTTTTAGTGAATATTTAATTTTATGAATACAAAGTGAAATGTTAGTTTTTGATTTTGATCTTATATACTTCTTATTAGATGATCTCATCTATTGAGGCATTTGTGTATAAAGAGAACTCTGCATATAAGTCTTTATATTATCATTATTTATGTCATAATTTAATTTGTTTAGTAATACATTCTAATTAAAAAAACTACATTTACTTATTTTATTGTTCATAAGTATAGTTAATAAGTATCATAGTTCTTGTCGAGATAAACATAAATTGAATAATATTACTAGCAGATCATGCCCATAATAAGAATACCTCTAAGACTGTTTCTATATATGTATACCTATATTGTAATAGGCATTATGTTGCATGCTTCGTAATATTTATACAAATATATATAAATGATTTTGAATTGATTATTTTTGATTAAGCATATTATACTTAATTATAGTATAATAATATTACATATTTTAAACTTACATTTAAATAATATATATATTTTGTTCAAACAGCGAAACATTACACTTATCATGTGACATGCATATTATTTGTAAAAATAAAGGGATACGCAACCTTACAGATTTTACATGTTAAACTGGGGGAATGGCTATTTCTTAATATAAACTTAGTTATTTTTATTATCTTTTTTAATAAATCAATAATATTGAATTATCTAATAATTACTATTGTTTATTTAGTAGTGTATATATTTGTATAAAATATTCATATATATATATATATATGTTTTTAAAATAACAGACTATCCTACGATGTATTTAATTTAAAATAGTTATGTATATATATATTTGTAAATACAAATTGAATTATTTGTGGTACAGATATTTTTTAAATATATTTAAAATTTTAAGAAAAATTTGCGTTATTAAAAAAATGATCATTATAAAGCATGAATAGTTACAAAACATGATGCGTAAAACATTATATGTAAATTAAATTTAATGCGATTTAAAATTTTAATTTAATTCTTATTTCTTATATTACTTTATGTTTCAATATCTTTTAAATTTATATTATTTGTAATGTTTTATTATATTTTATATATATATATATATATATGGATAAATGGAAACAAATAATATAATATTTTTTATAATATTATAATTATTTTCTTATTGGTGATTAAAAATGTTATTATTAAAGTAAGTTATTTTTCTCATTGAAATATGATTTAAAGAACATGTAAACGATTATTTTTCATATATAGTAAATTTACAATAACAAATTTTGTGAAAACAAATTTATTTGTAAAAAATGAAGGTTGCGCCCTCCCCTTAAAATGACCAACAGCACTAGATCATTGTTGATGCATGTGAACATATTAAAATACTTTAAAAGAGAAAACATTCCGCAAGTTAAAACATGCGAGACATCACGAATAATGACCTCGAATGGTCTGAGGTCAGATGTAATATAGGAGATGACCTTGACATCGACAACCGGGACATGATAGCCCAGATGTCTACGATGGCATACATTTCGCTTGGTCATAATTCATTTAATTTACAATATACAGATTCAATAGAAAACATAACAAAATGTTAATCAACTAGTAACGATGAACACATCTAAGTACATTGCCAATAACATTGCCAAGTACGTCGTCTAAGTACGTCGTATCATAAACACCAAGTATATAGTAAATATTCACGAATTCAATGACTGAAATCACGCGAAAAGAATAATAAATCAATGGGGGAGTTAAGAGTAATTATATTTTAAAATTATACGCCATTCGGATAACGTATAAATAACAATAAAAGTCACGATGTCTATGGTGATGGGGGTCGACTGACGCTATTCGTTGTCTTTCTTCTGTGGGGCGTAGTGGCGGTACTCTGGTTTCAGCTCCCACATGTTACGGTGGGGCTTCTTCAGGTTGTAGTTACAGAACTCCTTGAGCAGGTCTTTCAGGTAGGCCTGTGGGGGCGGGGCAGGGGGGTGTTAGAGTTTATACGTTGTATATATATACTCTTTATTATGTTGATATGTATATCCGATAAGTGTATTTGTCCGAAAACTATTATTCATTTTATTTTTATTTATATGTTTATATATATATATAAATTATATACATCTTTTGATAATTTGTATTGATGTAGTATATGTATATTACATGTAAAAATACGAAATCACCTTTGACTACGCTATCCCCTTAAATACATTATATATAATCTTCTGTAAAATATATCTAAAGTATATTGAGGTGATGTATCAATGAATAAATAATAATAATTGTAGATTAAAAAATTTATATTTATAGATTTCGTAACAAAAATATAATCATTGTTATATTTAATTATGATATTATAACATTAATATAATAATAGAAAAATGTAAATCTGTACATATATATTTAGACCATAACTTTAGATAGACAAAACACTGTAAATAATTCATCTATTACTTTATTATCGTTGTAGATATAAGTTGATCACATATATATATATATATATATATATATATATATATTTCACTAAAATAAGTAATATGTAAATAATTTTTTAATCCAAAAATTGAAATTTACAATCATTCATATATTTTCAAAATTATCGTCAACATCATTGACTTATTTTTTATATATATATTATTGTTAGTACATTGGGTCACTTAAAATACAGTCAGTCATTACGTACTGCTAGTCATTACATTATCGCATGTGCTTAATAGATCTACTAGCTACAGTAATCACTAGAACACTTAGAGAGAGGTCAGGTGACATACTGACCAATGGCTGACGGGTCAGGTTCTCGAGATCTTTGATGTTGTAATACTGATGCTTTTCAAAGGCACTGAATACCATGTCCATGACTCTGTCCTTGTCCAGGCGAGACTTCTTACCCATCTCCTTCTTACGTGCCTCGTTAGCAAGCTAGGGTAGTAGTGGGGGTAGTAGTGGTTGTGGGGGTAGTAGTAGTAGTAGTAATAGTGGTAGTGGTAGTAGTGGGAGTAGTAATAGTAGTAGTAGCAGCAGTAGTAGTAGCAGTAGTAGTAGTAGTAGTAGTAGTAGTAGTAGTAGTAGTAGTAGTAGTAGTAGTAGTAGTAGTAGTAGTAGTAGTAGTAGTAGTAGTAGTAGTAGTAGTAGTAGTAGTAGTAGTAGTAGTAGTAGTAGTAGTAGTAGTAGTAGTAGTAGTAGTAGTAGTAGTAGTAGTAGTAGTAGTAGCACTAACAATAGAAGCGTGAGCAGCGACAGGTTTCATTGTCACCACATTTTCAAGCCTCATCAACTTCCTGGTCGGCTGATTACTCTTCTCAATTTGGATGCTGAGGAGAATAGGCGTAAACTATACAAACTAATGAATTACGAGTTAATCACATGCGATGGGTTCTATATAGTTATCTAACAATAATAGTTATTACATTAATTTGTATGTATATACATTATCTGGTGGTCTAGTTATAGCAGGGTGATATTAAGGGGATAATTGTCCCTTGAGGACAACGATTAACCATATCGGTGTTTATATGTAAAAGATAGGGAAAATTAGGCCTGTTGAAAATGCTATTTAAAAAGAATAATGAATATGTATTTTAAAATAACATTTTTCATAGACAAATTTTCATTAGCAATGATCCAAAAATGACTACTTTTGTTTTACTATGTGTATAGCATTCATATATGTATAACAGAATAGCTACTTTATATGATTGTATGACAAGTGTAAGATATTGAAAAGTTAACTTAAATAACTTAATAATTGTAATAAAACATAAATGATACCATTTTGTATGTGATATTTACAACATAATTATATTTGTATGTTTGGATAATGTTGGATAACCTAAAATAGTAATCTAAACAAGTTTGATATATAAGCTTCTCAAATTGTACTTTTATTTTCTGGGTAATAAATAATCGGTTAATGGTTAACACTGTTTATTATATATCATTTACATGATAAAATTAAATTAAATAATGATATTATCTCTATGAATACTAAAATATATACATTATAATATAAATTATTATATAATAGATAGAATGTAATTGGCGAATATAATAGATAAGAATATTATATCTAAGCTGATGATAAAATGCATATTTGAGGATTTTCTAGTTACTTTTGTATGAAATAGAATACATCATTATAAAGATAATTAATTATATTTTAATATAATACAGTTTCTGATAAAACATGAAGATTAAGTTTAAATGCACATAGACCATTATCTTGAACTACCGAAATATTGTTGAAGTTAATAAGCAAATTAATGCAATATTTAATATGTTTAGTAGTAGTAGTAATAGTAGTATCAATAGTAGTAGCAGTAGATGTATTAACCGTTTCAGTGACATATATTTGTCATCATTGAAGGGTGTACATTCGGCCCTTTGTATGATCTTTCCTTCGATGGACATTTTAACTATGTGCGTAATAAGGACAGGTGTTAGGTACACGAAATGCTATGTAGACTTTCACATTCAGCTTATTAAAGGGGTAGCTTAACTGGGTAGTAGTGGTTAAATGGGTACAGGAATTATGAGGCAAACGTAAATTAAAGTTAATGAAATATATTTTATTATTCGAAAAATATCAAGAAATGTTTTATATAATCGTGATAAATTAAATTGAGATATATAGCTAATTACAAAGTATATTTATTTTTATAGTTATAATAAATAGTATTGTATTATATTACGTTGCATAGGTGTTACGTTATGCAATATAGGTGTTATATTGGTCTGATCAGTAGCATGTACTGGTTGTGATGAAACAATAATTACTAAAGGCAATTCGATATACCTGCGATATTTTGTACATGAATAAGATAAAAAAGGACTAGTTTTCAAAGAATAATGTAGATATTAAATTTTATACAATTTTTTTATAATATATATATATATATATATATATATAATAATATCTAAGTTTTTGTTATGCTATGGATTCTTGCACAAGTTATGTACATATATTTGGAAACAAACATTGAAAAAATAACAAATTCTTATTTTCAAATAAATTAATAAGTTAATATTATTAAAAAAAACCTACGAAATAATGATATATAGGAAAAATATTTATTTTGAATACATACTGTTTTAAATGTTCACTATTTAATTGAACAAATAAATAAATATATGTAAAATATACACCATTTTATTTATAGAATACTAAAATATATACCATGAGTATAAATAATAATATAAAATATATACAAAATAATATATTACCAAATATATATTGTAAAATTATATATACATTACAAATTAAATCAAATTTTATTAAAATATTTATAACACAAATTTTAATTTATAGTTTTAGTGGTGTTTTAAAATACTTCTATTATGAGTTATATTTCACATACATGCATAATTTATAGATCATTTTAAAAATAATAATTCAAATTTTACTAATCATAAGATCATAAGAAAATATTATAAAATAATTTTTATTTTGCGATTTTAATATTTGTTTCCATTAAGACCGGCGTAACCTTGCCGGCGTTTACATGTAAAATGTAGGGAAAATAGCTATTTTTAAACAGGTAATAACTATTTTTTTTTAATTTATTATCTAGATAACATTCATCTCTAGTTATATAGGTACATCATAAAATAATAAATGTATTATTAAAAAGAGAAAAATTAATTATAACATTAAAATTATTTAAAAATAAATGTATTAACAATTTTTTTTATTATTTTTCAAATAATTATATTAATAGATTATATTTACGTTAGGTATGTGTGTATGTGTGTGTG
The DNA here is from genome assembly GCA_964019155.1 of Osedax fenrisi. Classification (NCBI taxonomy): domain Eukaryota; kingdom Metazoa; phylum Annelida; class Polychaeta; order Sabellida; family Siboglinidae; genus Osedax; species Osedax fenrisi. The sequence goes on from OZ025239.1 coordinate 77,540,715, forward strand.
TATGTGAGTGTGTTTGCGTGTGTGGTAATGTATAATGATGTTCATATGCTCATCGCATGAACCAAATGTCATATATCTACTTTAAATTAACTAATTTAAGTCTCCATAATTTACTTCATTATATAAACACATTGAATATATTGTTTAAATAATTGTTTAATATATTGTTTAAATTCACTCTTACCTTTCAGTTGTAGAGGGTCGTTTTCATTATCTGTGTATTGGACGGTTTAGAAACGGGATGATGCGCGTGCGACAATGAATTCAGTGATTCACTGAACTAGAGCTGGGGGGGGCGCGCGCTTAACCTATATGGTCTGTATTCATGACATATCTCGACTGGTTAGATATACCGGTCAAGAGGAACTTGTGCTTCTTGGGAATAGATTTCATCTGTACCTTATTGCAAGACAAGGCTGTCAATGGGTGTTCATTAAGTAATCAAAATAATAATGAACATTTATTAGAATTTTTTCCTTATTGGTAGATAACGCTGTTATATTAGATCGTAATAATAGTAAGAGTATTAATATTAATCATTTATAAGAATTTTTTGTTTATAATGGTATGATATAAATATAAATAAAGTTCAGATTCAAATATATTGATGCTTCTAATGGGCATAACAATAGTATGTTTTGTATTGTTTTCGGCCATATAACAATAGTGTTCATGTTTACATCTAGTTAACAAGTTCATAACAATGAATTCACTTTAGTTCATTTCTATGAATGAAAAAAGCCCTATATTAGTGGAACCTATATAATATATAACCAATATAGTATATATATATACCAATATAGTATATATATAACCAATTCTACATAATATTAATCTAAAATCTAAAATAAATAAATTGAATACGGATCGTAAATTTAATCAATATTATTTTACCATTATTTATTTAATATTGATTAAATATTTATAAGTTGCAATGTTTGAGTTTAATTACAATTAAAAATTGATAAAAGATTTATAAAAGATATAATCTATGACAATATTTATTAATAATTTATTTATGATGAATTTAGACCGTTTATTAAGATCGTTTAAAGAGATTCAAGGTCATACAAACATTTACTGTAGTCAGTGATGAGACCGTCGGATAAAGTGAAGGTCACTTCCGGCTTCGTAGTTCCGGATCTACGAAAAGGGGCAAAGACTTAGGATAAAGATAAATATGAATGATGGGCAGGCAGGCAGGCATAGTAACATGGCGAGAACTAACGTGCTACTTAACATGCGTACGCGCAGTGAAATAACCAGATAGGCTGACGTCGAAGGAACTGCATAAACATGTTAACTAAGCGAGATGTTATACGGAGTATAGTGTGCGAGTGTTGCTCGGTTACATACAGCTTTCTGATAAGCAACCGTTGCTACTTAGTGAATTGTTAAATTAAGGGTAATTGTCTCGACAAGCAGCAATGCTTCTACAATTACCCAGGTACTTGTACCTAAATCTGATAATAATAATAATAATAATAATTAAGTGAGCCGTAACACATTGCTATATAAACGGTGCACTGTATCGATGTACCGTTATCTTCGGTATTATCACACCTAGAGAGGCAACAGATTTCCAACCTATTACGTGTTATATTTGCTATATCGCCATCCTCGATATACCACCTAAAGTGGTCAGTCCCAACCTGGGTGGTATAACAAACGTGCGCTGTATATATATAATTCGAGTGAGTTAATCGTATGCATAATGAAGGTCTAAATTTAGATCCAATTAAAATTTATTAATCAACTAATGTTAGCTTATCAGGCGTAATATAAATGGAATTTGATAAATATATTAGATTATTTTCGTTAGCTAAAGCTAAAAAGATACAATTATAAACGGAAGCTAGAAATGTTAACTAATAGTGATCGTTAGCTAAGCTGCATTACGCCGTATATATATATATATATATATATATTATCATACTACAATGAATATATAAAATGTACTAGATTACACAGGTATTGGGCTTGATTGATAGACAATTCTGGGTTTATTCGATAACTCCTACGAGAAGTCATTCTTATTTATTATTAGTAATATTAGTAATTTAAAAGCTAAACGCGATGTGATAAACGTTAAAAGTATTAGTTAACAATGTATTTATTGCTGATACGCCTATTTATATCTGCCTTCCATATTCTATATAATATATTGACAAAACATTTAATTGTATCATTATATATATATATATATATATATATATATATACTATGGGTGCTGCAATGAATACAGAATGAGATGTTGATTACAAACGTTAATATAGTCAGCTTGCCGATATCGGAGTTAGGTTTAGCTCCATCCCAAACTTCAGAGAGATACTTTGGTACCTGAATAAACACAATAAACACGATGAACAATCTAGAAGAATAAACCTAATATCGCACAAGAGTACGCTGTGTGCCTTAAGGTGAGGCCACACTTACTAATATCCACGCAAATCATATTAGATATCTGCGAATATTTACAGATTCGGATGTTTCTGGTAATTATTCGCAGGTTTGACCTTAGCTTTAGAATAATTACAGTTTTTAAATCATTTCTCTAAGTTATTCAACAAATTTAATATTCAACGTATCATTTTACGAAAGTGCGTTAATACTTAAATATTAATTATAATTAATGATATTCATGAATAATAATATTAATAATATATTTAATCATTATATTTTTAATTAAATGTAATTGAATTATGTATATCAAAGTAGAATTTTCATAAAATATAATATAAAATTATAACAACTGAAATTGATTTCTTAAATATATAAAATCTAATTAATATATAAATATAATTTTTACAATATATATATTGTATTCTAATTGTGATGCATTTAAATGATTTGCAATATAATTTATATTCATACGCGATTATTCAGATATAATACGTATACGCGTATATATATATATATATATAATATATTATTATAACCATATAGGATTATAATAATTATATATATATTTTATAAATAAATAAATTTTTGTGTGATTAAATTACAATTTTTACTATCAGAAATTACTCGATTATATTTAGAATATGTTACATACGAAAGATATCAATATATTTTTAAAAGGTGCATTTATTAAAGATCCGTTGGCTATATTATTATATAACATTTTAATTTTAAATGTATCATATGTTATTTTAATATATATTGCAATTAAAACCGTATATATATACTTGTTTACACACATACACACACACACATAATATATGTAATATATATATAATTACTATATGATTGCCATATATTACTATATGCTTAGGATATATTTTCGTGCGGATATACTTTTACGCGTATGTATATTTATTTGACACCAATGTTACATTGGTGTATATTTCAACTCCCGCAATATAAATATAGCTCACGCAATTATGTGTTCATGTCATTGCAGTGTGATAATTCTAATGATCCTACTATAATATTCTTTTTAATATAATATTAAATATTCCTAATTAATATTAAATATTAATTATTAAGTATTGAATATTCCTATAATCTTTATAATTATCATGATAATAATGAAATAAAATTACATTTCAATCAGAATATATAATTAAATGTCGTTAAATTAAAATGAAATACCTAGAAATGTATAAAAATGTATCAATATTAAATATTTATTATCGTACATTTTTAATAAATATTACTGCAATATAATTAAATATCAACATTTATAAAATTTTACATTTTTAAATATTTAAAACCTTTACAAGCCAGACACCTCTTGTTGCTCCACTTAAATCTAAATCTTTGGCCTCGTGAGCCTTTTCATATTCGGAATTGCTCATATTTATATATATAAAAATTAAGATAATAAAAAATTAAAAATTAAATAATATATAAATATATGTTGTTTTTAAACTATATTTTCTTGTTTAATATATTTATTTTATTATACCAAAGATAATAATAGCATTATAATACAAATGAAAATCGAACTATTTAATAAATAATAATGTATCTATAATAGACACTTGATAATTAATAATTATATAATATGTTGTAAATAATGTAGTATAATATATATATTATGATATATTTAAAATTATTGTATACTCATAGTATATCTTATATACAATAAATATTAATATATATATATAAAATAATAATCTATTTATAAAAATAATTTTCTGTCTTTTATAATTAATAAATATATAGGGTGCGTGGCGCAATGGATAACGCGTCTGCCTACGGAGCAGAAGATTCCAGGTTCGAGTCCTGGCGTACTCAATTTTTAATTTTTATAATTAATAATTTATTAAATAGTAATCTTTGTTCTATAAAATCATTGTTACAAATAAAGTATATGAAATATTTGCTTCATACATAACTAGTAATAATTATAATTATGTTAAAACATAACTATTTATTTATATGAAATATTTGCTTCATACATAACTAGTAATAATTATAATTATGTTAAAACATAACTATTTATTTGTATCATTATCATATTTTACACAATGGTTATGATAATGTAATATATTACACAACTTTATAATGTATACATAATTCAAATACTATACTATATATATAGGCTACTTAATATTTGTATAATATATAAATATTTATAAAGTTGTATAACGATAGTTAATAACGTTAAAATCATATAAATATATGTGCGTGATGTTAACGTTAATTAACTAGCCTATCGTTTAGTAGCCTATAGTATTTGTATTATTATATATACATTATCAATGTGTGTAATATATTACAGTATCATAACCATTGTGTAAAATATGATAATGATACAAATAAATAGTTATGTTTTAACATAATGTTTTAACATAATTATAATTATTACTAATTATGTATGAAGCAAATATTTCATATACTTTATTTGTAACAATGATTTTATAGAACAAAGATTACTATTTAATAAATTATTAGTTATAAAAATTAAAAATTGAGTACGCCAGGACTCGAACCTGGAATCTTCTGCTCCGTAGGCAGACGCGTTATCCATTGCGCCACGCACCCTATATATTAATTTTAATAAAGAGAAAATACAGAATTTTTTTTTATAAATAAATTACTGTTATTTATATACGTATTTAATAAATACTATTTATATCATGTATTTATTAGTATAATATAATAATTATATGTAAGATATACTATGAGTATACAATTGATGATTTTTTTATTATGTTTTTAAATTTATGAAAACAAATTTCAATTATTCAATTTCAATTAAAATCCTCTCAAGCATATAGGATATATCCAGAGCTGGGCACGATACTCACAAAATGTATAATAGATACAATTACAATTACACACTTTTTTCTTATAATAGATACAAATACAATTACTTTAACAAAAATAATAGTAGATACAATTACAAATACAGAATTTTCTTAGTAGATACATCTTAGTAGATACAAATATATTATAATTATATAAAATATATATAAACATATAGATTTATAAATTATATAGATATATATTATATCATATAATATATATGTATATATATATATATTCATTGATGTCGAATTTGATAGTACATATCAAGGTACATTACACGGAATAATATCCAGAAATGTTTTCTAGAAAGTGATTTTCTAGTAAGTTGTAGTGGGACCCCTTTTAAGTTACTATATTTCCCGAAAATTGTCGGAAAGTAATGGGATAACTCACTACATTATCCTTAATTTATCAGCTTCCTTCTATACTGTTATAAGTTAGTTTTATAAATATGGTTTTATATAGCAATAATAACTAACATCGATTCCTTAATGACTAGTTGAGTTCAGAGGGCGATCATTGGCATGGATCCCAAAGATCATGACTGTAGTATGAATGTAGGATTTCTGCTCCATATAACATCTCTCCCGTTATCTAAAAATTGCTAAAATGGTGATTAAAATTCAACTTCCTGAATTTTCGTCCCCAAAGGGCCTTTTGCCCTTCCGTCTGTAGAAAAGCTTCTACAGACCTCGTCCTCTCTCCGCTCGTCTTTACAAGTCGAGCCGCTGAGGTCGACTCCTTACTCTGGAAGACCTCCTGACTGATGGTGACGTTGTATCGTGGATTAGCGATTCCCTTGTCGTTATTTCGGGTTGGTGTTGTACCATATCCTCTCCTGTTATCTCTTCTGTTTCCTGAGCTTCTACTGGTGCTGATTTCTCAAGAATTATTTCTTGATTCTCCCAATCCTTCTCTGATTTCTCCTCACAGCTTCCTCTGTTTCTAATATGGTTTATGTGTCTTCTTATTCTTCTACCATCCTTTAGTTTAAGCCAGGCTATTGAGTTAGATATATCTTCGATACTGCCTTCGACCCAGGCTCCTTTTTTTCTGAAATCTACAGCTAAAACGGTCTCACCCGGTTCAAATTTTGTCTTTCCTTCCGCCCATTCCACCTCTTCTGTCGGCCTTATTGCGTCTAAATTTGATCGAATCATCCGGTTCATCAACATTTCGCATGGTGATTTTCCTGTGTTCGTATGAGGAGTCAACCGATATCTTAACAGGAATGTGTTGATCCTATGTTGGATATTTCCTTCCCCTTCTGAACTCTTCATGGCCTTTTTGAAAGTCTGCACTGTACGCTCTGCCAGTCCATTTGATGCCGGGTGATAGGGAGGCGTAAACAGGTGTTTAATTTGTTTAGTTCTCAAGTACTCAGCAAATTCTTCGCTGCTAAAGTTTGTTCCGTTATCCGATACTATGACCTGTGGAATACCGTGGGTTGTGAAAACTTTGTCCATCTCTTCTGTGGTTCTTTTTGAAGTCACGGTCAGCATTGGTATCACTTCTATCCATTTTGAATGCGCATCTACCATGATCAAAAACATTTGCCCAAGAAACGGCCCTGCAAAATCAACATGTAATCTTTGCCAACTTGTCTTAGCTTCCGGCCACGCATCATATGTGCAACTACTATGATTTCTCACGGCCTGACATCCCGAACACTCTCTGACAATGGCTTCTATATCGACGTCTAAAGATGGCCACCAGTAATAGCTCCGGGCAAGCCCTTTCATCCTGCTGATACCTGGGTGACCTTCGTGTAGTATAGTCAGTATCCCCTTTTGCATCTCCAGAGGTACCACAACTCTCGGCCCCCACATAATCAATCCTGATTCTATAGCTAATTCCTCTTTTCTTCTAAAGTAACTTTTTAATTGAGTCGGTACAGGTTCCTTCTCGGGCCATCCCCTTTCAATATATCTCCAAATTCTCTGAAGTTCCTCGTCGTTCTTTGTAGCCATCTGTGTTTCTTTAATTACTACAGATCCTGCCATTTCTTTCAACATAAATATTATCTCTGAGGGTATCGGAATATCTCTATTATCCTTTCCTGTTGCCTTTATCGGTAATCTGATCATAGCGTCTGCATGTGGAATTTCGCTTCCTGGTAAATATAGAAACTCGTATTCGTATGTTGATAATATCAACGCCCATCTCTTTACTCGACCTGATACCATCGTGGGTAATTCTTTTTCCCCCCCAAACAGTTGTCGAAGAGGTTGGTGGTCATTAGCAATAATGAATTTATGTCCAAACAGGTATCTATGGAATTTCTTTACCGCAAAAATTACTCCTAGGGCTTCTTTTTCGATCTGTGAGTAATTTCGTTCCGCTGGTGCTAGCGTTCTTGAAACGAATGATATCGGCCTTTCTGTTCCATCTTCCATTATGTGTGACATTACGGCTCCTATCCCGTATTGCGAGGCGTCACAAGTTAATATAATTTTCTTACCTGCATCAAAATGAACCAATAGGTCGGCATTCAATAACCTCCTCTTAGATTCTACAAATGCCTGCTGACACTCTTTCGTCCAGTTCCAGCGTGAATTCTTTCTTAATAACACGTGTAATGGTCCTAATAGATCCGACATATTCTTCAAAAATTTGCTATAATAGTTTAACATACCCAAGTAAGCTCTCAATTGGGTGATATTTTGGGGTACCTGGGCTTCTTTAATAGCTTCCATATTTCTTGGTACGGGTCTAAGCCCATCTTTATTTATTAAATAACCCAAGTATTCAACCTCGTCCTTCATGAAGTGGCATTTCTTCTCTTTAACTCGTATTCCTGCATCTTCTAATCGTTTTAGTACCAGTGATAAATTATTATGATGTTCTCCTTGGGATGCTCCTGTTATTAATATGTCATCTAAGTATCCGCAAACATGCTTTATCACTTTTAATAAATTATCCATGACTCGTTGGAACATAGCAGGTGCTAAGGCTATTCCAAAACATAATATATTGTATTGAAACAACCACAGATGGGTGTTAATAGTGGTTAACGGTTTGGATTCTCTGGCTAATGGCATCTGCAAATATGCATTAGATAAATCCAGCGTTGTAAAAGTTTTCCCCCCAGCTAAGTTTGCATACAAATCATCTATTCGTGGTATCGGGTAGCAATCTAGTTTGCAAACTTTGTTTAAGGTTATCTTATAGTCTCCACATATCCTCACAGTCCCATCCCTCTTCAGTATCGGTACAATGGGTGTTGCCCACTCCGAATTGTTCACTTCCTCTATGACTCCTTCTTCTTTCAATCTCAACAATTCCTCTCCTACTTTATCTTTCATGGCATAGGGTACGGACCTTGCTTTAAAAAACTTAGGCACTGCACTTTTATCTGGGTATAATTTTCCTTCTACCCCCTTCATTGTTCCTAGTCCTTCCTTGAATACACCTGGGAATTTTTGTTTCCACTGGCCTTCGTCGTTACTTCTCAATGAATTACATGCCAACTCTCCCCGCCAGTCTAGTCATAGTTGCTTGATCAGGTCCCGACCCGCTATGTTCGGAACGTCCCCCTGTACTACGAATAATACCACTCTTTGATTATTTCCTATATCCACCTCTATTTTACCTAGCACATCTACCATCTCTCCTGTGAATGTTTTCAATTTTGTTTTCGACTTCCTTAGTTCTACCTTCTGTTTCCCTCTGCGCAATCTCGCCAAGGTTTGTTCAGAAATTATCGAAACGGCTGCACCCGTATCCACTTGTAGTTTACATTTTACGTCATTTAGCTTAATAGTGCTGAAAATGACTCCGTTGTTTCCTGTTTCAATGTTAAACATGCTGTAAATATTCTCTCCATCTTCCTCGTTGTCGTACTCCCTCCTCGTTGTCGTACTTACCACATTAGTTTCTTGGTTTCCTCCTTTACATACATTTTTTAGGTGTCCTACTTTCCCACAGGCAAAACATTTTGCGTTTTTAAAACGACAATCCTTCTTGTCATGACCTGTACGTCCGCATATTCTGCACTTTTCTTTGTAAGGGGTCTTTTGATAGTCGGTGTTTTCTTTCTTGACTACATGAATTTCAGGCATTTTCTCCTGATGCTTCTCCAATGTAACCATATTCTTTTCAGCTAGTTCTACTCCAATACTTATTTCCACTGCCTTTTTAAGAGTTAGATTGCCTTCAGATAGCAACCGTCTCTGTATCCTGTTATCTCTTATACCACATACGAGTCTATCTCTTATATGCTCTTCTAGTTTATCACCATAGTTACAGAACTCGCTAAGTCTTCTCAACTCTGCGACGTAATCCGCCGTCGATTGGTTTAAACTCCTATCGCAGGTATTAAAGCGAAATCTCTCTACAATCTCGCACGGTTTTGGTTCGAAGTGCTTTTTTAACGTTTCTGTAATGACGTTAAACTTAGCGTCCATAGGCTTACTTGGTAATAATAAGTCCCGTAAAAGTTTATAAGTCTTTGCCCCTATTGAAGTTATAAATATGGATTTTTGTTTCATCTCTTTTTCAATCTCATTTGCTATGAAGTAGGCCTCTACTCTTTCCATGTAACTAGAGAATTGTTCCTCTTCTGCTCTGAACTCTCCTAGTTGCCCGTAATTACTCATAATTATTTTTTAAATTTTTATTTAAAAATAATAATTATTTATTTTAATATATATTTTTAACTTTATAATTATTATAAATTATTATACGTTTCCAATTATAATTATAAATTATAATTATATATAATTTATATACTATCTATATAATATAAAGTATACTTTTTTTAATAAAAATAATTACAATTTCAATTATAAATTTTACTTTAAAATTTATAATTTTGCGCACGAATTAACTTCTTTAATTTCGCTTTTTGTACAATTCTACTTAATTTCGCGTTTATCATATACCTCTATTTAATTGTATATTTATAATTTTCCTCGTCGCCAATTGTTATAAGTTAGTTATATGGTTTTATATAGCAATAATAACTAACATCGATTCCTTAATGACTAGTTGAGTTCAGAGGGCGATCATTGGCATGGATCCCAAAGATCATGACTGTAGTATGAATGTAGGATTTCTGCTCCATATAACATATACCCTTGACCATAATATCCTTATAAATGGACTATCCTCTATCGGAATATGTGGTACTTCACTCGATTGGTTCATCTCATACCTAACTGGTCATTTGTTTACCAAATTAGCATAAATTCACTAATTTCTAAACCTCGTAAAGTTACTCATGGAGTACCTCAAAGTCTGTTCTTGGTCCACTCCTATTCAATATCAATCTACTTCCCTTATTTAAAATTATTGACAAATACCCCCACTATAGATCTATAGTCGACTATCACTCGTATACAGATGACATATTACACTGTAGATTGATAGACCCTACCAATGCAATACATTTACTTAACAACTGTATTACTGATATATATATAACAGGCTCACCAACAACTCCTTATCACTAAACTGTCTTAAAACTGAATCATTGCATATTAAAACATCTACTACTATATTCCTTCCACCACAAATTACCATTAACAATTTGAGTAGCCTATTTATTATTCTAATAAAGTAAAAACTCTTGGTATATTAATCGACCCAACACTAACATTTCACATTCCGACTAAATCACTATCACAGTCAATTAACTACATACTACAAAACTTACGAACAATAATACCCTTCATTAATTTTAATACTGAACTCCTCCTGCTACATCCCTCATTCTACCCCATATTGATTACTATAATTCCTATCCCTATAGGGACATATATGCCTCCTTACAATCTAATAAATAAACGCCTTCAAAACACAGCTATCGATTTATATATTTTTCAACATAGCTAAACATTCCAGACAACATATATCTCCTCTAAGAACCAACTTACATTGGCTGCCAATAAAATCCAGTATAATTTATAATATTTCACTCATCATACATTTATCTATAGATACTCACTATATCCAAAGATTTTCCGAAGGAAAGATATAACACTTACGCGAAATCGTGTAATTCGAATTTGTATACAAAATACCCTGGTGCCACCTATAGCGGGTTACTTTTAGGAACTATGCGTTGTTTATAATGTAAATTCGTATTTAACTATACACTTTTAAAATGTTAAATAATATGCTTTAAATTAATATTTATATGATGAAAACTAAGTGTTCATTACTAATATATAACAAACAAATATGATATGTATGTTTTAAATGCTATAAGTATATATTTAGTGAGTAAAAGCTAATTTATATTGCATGTAATTTAATAGAGCAATGAAAACATTGTTGTATGCAAACAGAGCCGAACCTAAATCTATTTCAGTGATTTCGATACTACTGCTAGCAGCGGTTGGGGCTATTACTAAATTACGTTGCATGCATAGGGAGTGTTATATCTTTGCTTCGCAAAATCTTTGCTATATCTGAGTATACTCACTATAACACACCAGACTATCTCGCCAACTTACTAACTTCCCAACATAAATATTTACAACAACAAAAATAAACAAATTCAAATTAAAAACTCCAGTTCTATCATATTTAATATCTGCCCAACATAAATCTTTCTCCGCCCATGCTCCAAAAATCTGGAATGATCTACTTCACCATATCCGGTCAATTGACTCAACTGCAATTTAAATCTCAAAACATACCATTTTCTCAATAAATACATTAAAAAGCAGGTCCGAAAACTTCCATAAAGTAGTTGATGGAAGTGCTTAAACGAATTAGGTAACTGGTAACAATTAACTAAAATTATAGTTAACTTGCTAGAAAATAACTTTCTAGCAAACAATTCCGGACATTATTTCCTGAAAAACTGGTTGTGGGATACCCCTTTTAAAAGGACATATTAAATACTTACAACGTGTTACCTTATAACGTGTTCTTCAATAAATGATATAGAATAAATTTGTTGACATTTAATGACATTTAATGATACCAACGATGAATCTTTTAGTGTATACATTGGTTGTACACACGCTGTTATACCAGCGTTTATTTCATCTGAAATTATACCAAAGATTTTCCGAAGGTATTCTACGTAAAATGGTTTTCCATGCTTCGCAAAATCTTTGATTATACTATGAGCCATTACATACTATAGAGAAATATACATTATTACAATATACCTTTTTTCAACTAAAAATAATCAGCGACCTTTACTTTCGAATGTTAAACATGAATATAGTAAATTATCAAATATACAAAAAATAAATTATTAATATATTAATAATTATTATTATTTAGAATTATCATATTTATTAAAATGATTTTATATTTCTATATAATATATAATTTTGAATTATAAATCAATTATTATATAAAATATATTATCAAAATAATTTCTTTGTTTTCAATAAATGTATATAATGGTTTTTGAGAATAAATCACTATAATTGATATATCATAATTGTTAACAATGAATTAATTTCAATATTAACAAAAGATATTTTATTAAAAAATATATATATTAAAATTAATTTATAAAATGATATTATAAAATATTGATATAAAATAAATATAATAACCAAATGATGATATAATAAAATGTATCTGTTTAAATAATTGTCTTAGTAGATACGTATCGTAGATACTATTTATGACTTCAACAGATACGATTACAAATACTTTTGTAATTTTTATAATAGATACAAATACAAATACAAATGTATCTACGATACTGATTTTTTTGCCTTAATAGATACTGTATCGGCGATACTGCCCAGCTCTGGATATATCATATACTATATAAGAATACCAGTAAATTCGGACCAGGTAAACTCGGACCACTTTTGAAATAAAATTCGGACCACTTTTGAAGAAGATTCGGACCAGTTTAAAATAACTATATATAGTATACTTCTATAATATGTGTTAAAGCATAAAAGTGGTCCGAGTTTTCTTCAAAAGTGGTCCGAGTTTATTTCAAGAGTGGTCCGAGTTTACCTGGTCCGAATTTACCTGGTCCGAGTTTACTGGTACCCCTATATGCTTGAGTATAATTATGGGTACCAGTAAACTCGGACCAGGTAAACTCGGACCACTTTTTCATTATAGAAGTATACTATATATAGTTATTTTAAACTGATCCGAATATTCTTCGAAATTGGTCCGAATTTTATTTCAAAAGATTTTACCTGGTCCGAGTTTACTGGTATTCATAATTATTATAATAATATTATATTTAATATAAATATTATAATAATATAATATTATTATAATAATTATAATAAATAATTATTAAATAATTATATTAAATATATGCTTATGTATAATATAATATAATATTATAATAGGTATAGGCCTACAATTTACAAATATTATATTGTATAATCCTGGGTATATTCATAGTTGGCATTGTGAGGTTTTTTGGTTCTTTCATTGTTTTTCAATTTTTTCATAGGTTTTTTTGTTTTTTTAAAATGCAGGTTTTTTGGATTTTGGTTTTTTGCTCAAATATAAATTAAATAGCATATATTAAATATATGATATATTCTATTTTATTATTATAATAATTATATACACTTTAATTAATAATTCATTTTAAAACTTCAATTTTATTAAATAAATAATAGTTAATTAAGCTTACTTTGTTTTTTTTTGAAGGTTTTTTGTTAAAATATAAATTAAATCTCATATAATATTATATACATTTAAATGTATTATATTTAATTCATGTTTACACTTAAATATTAGAGTATATTATGTTTATACTTGTAGTTTATTTATATAAGTAGCAAAGATTTTTCTAAGATTTTCCTACAAGTTATATGTATACAATTGAATTAGGATTAATCCTACACAATTTTATTGTAAGTTTTAGGTGCGTTTTTTGTGACATAGGTGACCTACCAACATACCAACATACCAAGTTAGCAAGCTTTTTTTGTAATGTAACAACCATCCATCTGTATTATTATACATGCAGATTGTACGTTGGAAGTTGGTACATTGACAAACAACGCAATATCTCAACGTCACAATGTAAGCTATCAACATCTACATAATGTAAAGATGGTAGGTATATTATGAATGCATTTTCCGTAGACATACCAGTGTACCATCGGACGTTGGTATATTACAAAAAACGCTCTCTTATATCATATAACACTTACGAGAAATCTGTTTAATTCAATTTTGTATACAAAATAGGTAGAAACCTACCTAGAGAGCCACCTATATCGGGTTAATTATGATTTTAAATGATATACATATCTATGTGGCAAGTAAATTCTAATTTATATCGCATGTAATTTAATTGAGCTATATAAATATTTGTATATGGAAACCGCGCAGTACCTACACTATGTAGGTGATTCGATACTAGGTTAGTAGGCCTATAGGCTTATATATAAGTAAGTATACTTACCTACTTCTAGTAGCGGCGGGTAGTAGGATAGTACCTAGTTATTAATTATGTTGCATACAGGGAGTATTAGATATAATATTTGATAAATCTTTGTAATTAGTAAATTAACTTGATTATTAAGATTAGTTTTTTTTTTAAATATTAGTTTTTTGGTTTTTTGATTAAATATAAATTAAATAGCTATTCTATTATATATAAATATTATGTATTTTCATTCTATATTAAAATGACCATATATTACAAAATATAATTTTTATATTATTACACAATAATTATGATTTTATTAAATAATTATTTTCATACATGAAAAAACCACAAATAAACCTTGAATAAACCAAAAATCCACGAAAAAACCCAAAAAACTAGCAAAAAAACCTATATAAACTAGGAAAAAACAACAAAAACAAAAAAACCTGGAGCCAAAAAAAAAGGTTTTTTTTGCCAACTATGGGTATATTGAATATATTTGTAAGAACTAGATAATTCTAAATATTATATACATAATTTCAATATTTGTTATAAAATATTAATTATGTTAAGCCTATAAGCTTATAAGTCTATAGACTATACAATTAAACTTAATTATAAGCATATATCTATATCTATAAGTCATATAAATCCCTAATACGGACACCCTATATCCAATCAGCGCGCAGCGTATGAACAATTCTATGTTTCATACACATAAATTATAATATTAATACCATCGATGAAGCTACATCTAATAATATTATTAATAGGTTATCCTATACATACTATATATATATATATATATAGGATATATATTAAATATATTGTAACTATAAAATACTTATTCTTTCTATTCTTGATGATTTTCTTAATGATTATAATTATTATATATATATATATATATATATTATATATTATAATAATATACAGTTTATTTTATTAGATCTATCTGCGGCATTTGATACTATTGATCATTCTATTTTAATTAAACGTCTTGAAGATATTGGTAGTGTAGGTATT
Source organism: Osedax fenrisi (assembly GCA_964019155.1). Taxonomy (NCBI): domain Eukaryota; kingdom Metazoa; phylum Annelida; class Polychaeta; order Sabellida; family Siboglinidae; genus Osedax; species Osedax fenrisi. The sequence continues at coordinate 77,556,328 of OZ025239.1, forward strand.
CCTCTAGCTTGGATTAAATCGTACTTATCTGAAAGAACATTTTCTATACAAATTGATAACCACTATCCATCTACTTGTAGAATGTATTATGGAGTGCCTCAAGGTTCTGTATTAGAGCCATCTCTATTTTCTCTCCTACCTTACCTCTTAACAATATTATATCTAATTTTCCCTGGGTAAAATATCTAATTTTTGCTGATGATATTCAATTGTATATTGAGCTTCCAGTAATAGCCAATTCATCTGATAATGTATCTCTAATTGATTGTATGAATAAGGTTAATATGGTTTTACAAAATAGCTTAATGTTGAATATGAATAAAACTCAACTTCTAAATATTTCTAAAACATCATCAGTTTTCACTTCTGTCAAGATCCATAATCGAACTTCGTATTTCGGCAAAATCATCCAGTCCGCAGTGTTTCCTAAGAGTACCAGTGTAAGTGATCGACTGTCTATCTCGCTTTCTTTTCCCTCTCCGAGGAGTCCACTGCAGCAGTTATTTGCGATCTCATAGTCATGTCGTACGCAGACATTGCTTTGCGGATTTAGATATCCTACTTCGATCTATTCATCAACGCACTTAACTATTTGAAATTGTCATCCTCTTTTATTCGTGAGTACAGTTTCCATGTGTGACTATTTCGAGCTGTTATGATTGATTAAATGACATGATTTCGGTCTTTATCGAGTTTATACCTATAGGTCTATCTGACTATAGTCATATATTTAACGCTTCTTGTTCGAAGTTTGTCAATAACTTCTGAGTGTGTACGATTTACGAGTGCGCTGCTTATCATCTGCATAACCTATATCTATGATATAGTTGTTATCTGCTCTTGGGCCCGGCTATCAAATCAGATTTCACTTACTTTTCCGTCTGTCGTATGCCTCGTTACATACTACTGTTAAAAAAACCTTTTAGTTTTCGTGAATTAAACCCTTTAATAGATGTCCGTTTAAACAAAGGGTTTGGAAACCTTTAGTTATATATATATATATATATATATATATATATATATATATATATATAGTGATCACGGATATATATGGATCAAGAGTATCACCTTGCAGATTACCTTTCGAAATACTAAATATTTCGGTTTCTCCAACTAGTGTTAATACTTCTACATTAGTATACTAAAGATATATCTTTGTAGAGAACAGCTATTGCATGGGTGATTTCTTTTGGTATTCCCGATGATTCTGAAATTCGAAACATAGTTTCTCTGTTAATAGACCTATCGAATGATTGTTTGAAGTCTACAGATACTCTTGTTAGACAACTTTTCACTCATTCGATCAGACATCATAGTGCAATACCTTGTGATGTGTTATAGTTGTGTGAATAGTCCCCTTCTAAAACCATATTGGTGCAAACCGTATACTTCTACACCAAGAGTATGTAGTTCTACACCTATTTATGTATGGTTGTATGCGCTTCAATAACATTTAGTTTATGAAATTAAACGCTAGAGTCAATAGCGATACACTTCTATATATTGAAGTATAGAAGTATAGAAGTATAGAAGTATTATACTTCAAGTATATCACTATAGTTACACAGTTCTTCAATATTTCCAGATTCTGGAAGAGACACGATGAACAAATTGACTACTGTGAATACGTATTAGCATATGTATACATTATAGGTATTATAAGTATTATGTCATCGAAGTTTCCGTACTTGAGTATTTCTAGAGAAATTTCACATGAACCAGCACCCATGCCATATGTAGGGCCGGCTTAAACATACTATGAGCCCCGTGAAAAAAAAACGTGTGGACCCCATATGAATTGTATAACATATTAATAAGGTCATTATAACAATAACATATGTTAGATATATATATATATATACCTATTCAATTTATATATATATATAAATTATATATATTATTATTATATGTGTGATAACATTAATGTAAACATAATTATGTAAAAGTATTTAAAATATTTAAAGTTATAACTTTAAAACTCTATAGAGCTTTACAAATGTTGGTTTTACATATCTATTTACATGTTTCGTGTGAAAGAGGTCCTCTTTAAGATACCTATAATATATAGAGGGTGATCTCCTTCACGCTATGGATGTAAATAGATATTAAGGTGCCCCCTTAAAATATTTGCAATATAATATTTTATAAATTATAAATGTATTAATAAAAAATAAAAATGATATAATTATAATTAAATATTTATTTTACTCTACAAAATGAGTCATCTGTATAAAGTATAACTTTCATTAAGTAGCCTTGATTCTAAAGATAATGTTTCTAGACTTGAAAGTATTTATTTTGTCAGATAATTTCATAGAACATTATTTATAAGTTTAAGTTTCGAGAAGATTATCTCTCAGGTGTAATTATTTGCCATTAAAATACATGTATATTCGGATGATAATTTCTACATTTGGATATATATATCTATAGATGTATATATATATATATATACTTATTTGTTTATCGCGATGAAAGATAGAAACACCTGGAAAAAGATTGTAGAATATGCACGGGAAACTATCCAGATCTGGTAAGGTAAAGTATACTGTTAGAAATAAATGGTATAACATTGATTAAAAAATGGTATAACCCCGTGGCGCCCTGGTATACCATTTACGGTATAACTAATTAAAAAGTTATACCATATTTTATAAAAAGTTATACCATATTTGATATAAAGTTATACCATAGTTTATACCATATATTATATAAAGTTATACCATATTTTATAAAAAGTTATACCATATTTGATATAAAGTTATACCATAATTTATGCCATATATTATATAAAATTATACCATATTTTATAAAAAGTTATACCATATTTGATATAAAGTTATACCATCATTTATTAAAATTTATACCATATATTATATAAAGTTATACCATAATTTATAAAAAGTTATACCATATTTGATATAAAGTTATACCATAATTTATTAAAATTTATACCATATATTATATAAATTTATACCATAATTTATTAAAAGTTATACTATATTTTATTTAAAGTTATACCATAATTTATTAAAATGTATATTATATAAAGTTATATCATAATTTATTAACAGTTATACTATATTTTATTTAAATTTATATCAGTGTTTATAATAACTTACTATTCTATATTATTAATTTATATATGGAATCGACATTTATAATGATAATTTATTTTCTAAAAACCACATATTTTGGTGTAACAATATTGTTTATTAACAGATACATTTTTAAATAAATAACGTGATACAAAATTACATAAACAATTAATGTTTGTAGGACATGCTATGAAACAAATAAAATTAACAATACCACTTAATAAAATACGAAATAAATTATTTTGAACGAAAACCAAACAATTATCGACACACATAATAAGCATCCTCTTTTCTTATATATGCATATATCCATGTATCCATGGAGTCATTATTTCCTGCAATTAAAATTAAAATATTTATATAAGTTATATATATATATATATATATATATATATATATATATATATATATATATATATATATAGTATACTAGTGTATGAATAATAATATTGTATATTATATAATAGTATAAATATGTATCTTATAAGAAACTTTATACAGTTAATATCATATATGATAATACCAAAGATTTTGCGAAGCACCTTCGGAAAATCTTTGATAATACTATATAAAGTATACTTTATAATTGTATACTTTATATACGTTAGAATTGTAATTAGAAAAATCCAATATATTATATTAATTACTGCAGTTATATATATAATAGAGTATACTATACTTTTGAATTAGCATACGAAAAATCATAAAATAAATATAATATTAAATCTATAGTTATTAAGTAACCTTATCTTTATTTTCATTGTAAATTCATTTTTCAATAATTCGCAAACTCCCATCATAAAATATATTATTCCCGCATCTATTTTAGGAAATATTATATTATATATTTAATTATACACTTTATAATCTATATTAGATTAAGGAAAGAAGGATATTGATAATATTTGTACAACAGTTAACATTATTTATATATACCTATTAGTAATATTATTTAAATTTAATTACATTGTGAACTAAAAATAAAATAAATAATTGACCATATATGGATATATAGTATACTATCCATGGACTAATAAAATATAATTGCATATTTATTTTATATAGATATTTAACTAATGTTATTAATTAGATAACTAAATTACCTGTTTGATCAGTTTGCGTAGTAGCGATACCTAGTACATCAATATATTCGTCTATATATTTGTGTATATACGTTATATGCTTTATCATCCCCATCAACTCAATATTCCTCTCCGGCAGTTTTTCTAATATTTTAAATGAAATTTGAAATTCTGCAAATAATTCTACAATTTCCTGCATATTAAGGGTTGGCATATAGTTATCATAATTTTATAATATATATGTATATAATAATGTGAATGTTCTAATACAGTTTATTAATCAAAGCAAAGACCTGTTGAACATAATAATAATATAACATAATAATAATTATAATAATAATAATAATAGTACCTATAGGTATACCCAATGAGATGCAAACCGAAGAATGAGGCAATCTCACCGAGTGGAATTTATTCTATAGACAAATAACGAAATATACTTTACAGACGATAACAATATAAAATACCAGAAAAATAAACATTTACATGGCTATGGCTATAGACATATATGCATTTAACACAGAGCGAGACACCGAAATCTAGTTTAAAGTTTTATGTAGATATATCGATTTCTGTTACGTAATGCTAAATGCATTTAAATGTATATTACATTAATCGATATACCTATCTACAACTTTTACTTTATAACATATATATATATATATATATATATATATATATATATATATATAATTATATAATTATATTCTAACAATTTAATTATATATTATAAATAATATATAAATATATTATAAAATTATATATTATATAAACTTTTATATTATTATATATAATATGATATATATATATATACAAATTATTTAATTTATAATATACAAATTATAATGTAGTATAAATACCTTATGTATATTGTAATGTGTTGAAAAAATAGATGCTTCTCATGTTGAGTGTAGAGTGGAAATAGAATATGTTAATAAATAAAATGGAATTATTTATATATATATACATATATATATACATATACTCGAATAATTATAAGTATTTGTATATGAAATATAGGAAATATGTATATGTATACATATTTCCCTATGGGGAATCTATATAGTTTCTGAAAACCAGTTTAATTGCAATTAGAAGCAATACATGCTATGTCTATAATAATTTAACACAACAATAAGGAAACTGTTATATTAAGGATATTATGAAGGATACTATTATGAATTATATTCTTATACATTTTATTTTCAATCAAATATGAACTTAATTTTAAAATGTTATGGTATAACTGGTATTTCCATATTGTATACCATATAATTCATAAAGTTATACCATTTTATTTAATAGCTAATGGTATAACTACAAATTACAAATGTTATACCATATAATTCGTAATCTTATACCATTTAAATTAAGCTATATGGTATAACTAAAAAAAACAAATGTTATACTATATAATTTGTGATCTTATACCATTTCAATTAATCTATATGGTATAACTAAAAAAATCAAATGTTATACCATATAATATGTGATCTTATACCATTTAACGTAATTGTATGGTATAACTCGTATTTCCATATGTTATACCATATATTTCATAATGTTATACCCTTATTTTTAACAGTGTATATATATATACAGCCCACCATATATTGTATACAATATATTGTATACATATATATATATATGTTAATATATTGATATTCCATTCCTTTGAGGTGTATATCAATATAGTATAATATATATTTAATAATATAATAGGCATCAGCAATTAATATGATTAGTAAATAAGATAATTCATTATAAAACATATATTATACTATATTGAATTAATATAATGATATCACATAACCATGTAGTTATTACTAATTATATATTATATAAATAATTAATATGTAGGGGGAAGTAAGCTAATACGGACACTTTAACAATAAATAGTCTTAACATTTTACATATCAATATATTAATATTATATGATTATAGATATATACAATAATATTATTGTGATTTTAAAATTGTATTTAATCTTTTAATTCCATAGATAACGGGGTGGGTACCGAATACGGACACCCTGTGTTATAATACGGACACCCTGTATACCACTAGATAAACTATATATTATTGATGAATCAATTAGACAAATTACAATTACATTATTTATAATTAATTTTATGAATAAATATTCATAAATTATAATTTAATTAGTTAATAATTTATTTATTTTTATTATTTTTTTTAATTAATAATACAATTTAAGTATCTAAATAATAACTATTTTAGATTTAGCTTTATTGGTGGTATTAATATTATAACGCACGTGATTTTTATGAAAATCAGAATAGTTCATACGCTGCGCGCTGATTGGTTATATATAACACACTATAGTGTGTCCGTATTAAGACATATATACATATATGTATATGTACATATAGTGTATACACTCTATAGAGTGTCCGTATTAGAGACTTATATGACCTCTAGATATACTTATAACTTAATGAATATTTTATAACAAATATAGAAATTATATATATAATTTTAGAATGATTTATTTTTTAATAATATAGTGTTATATTTTATATCGATACATTTGTATATTCTTTAGAAGGTTTTAAGTTGAAATTTGTTTTCATAAATTTATAAACGTAATAAAAAAATCAGTTTATTGGATAACAGTAATATTTTGATTAATTAAAAAATAAAAATACTTTTTGGACTATTTATATGATTATGAATATTTATTAATCAACATTTTTGTGTGTAGGATTTATGGTTTCTGAGATACCGAGAGTGTCCGTATTCGTGCACTGTCCGTATTCGGTTATTTTCCCCTATCGACTTCAGATAAACAAATATTTCTAAATATAATACTTGTTGAAAATAAGGAACCAATATCATTCACCATAGAAAGTGTTAACTCGATATGTTCATTATGTGCAACACCTTTAGCTATTACATTTATTCGAGGTGCGCCACAACGAGTGTAATGAACCAATTAATTTTTCTCTAATATTAAACTTTTTGCCACATTTTATCAAGATCTCCTATAACCTCCAGGTAATAGGTTATCTTGATTGTATGCCTACTCATGTTTTCTGCTCCGGCATAGATTTAACCACGCATATTCTTTAATGGCATATTTAACCTACGATCATGGGTTACTACTCGAGTAGTTTATAGTTATATTATATATTATGCCGTATGGAAAAACATGTTTATAAATATATATTTACTTATACATATAAAATATTACAATATTAACATGTTTAATAAAAATTAAAATATTTATAAATTATTTTATAATTATTATACTAGTTATATACTAATTCACTTACCTTATCAATACATAACAAATCATATATGCAATTACTCGGTCAGTAGTAAGTCCTATATTATATGTCATACAATCCAAAAAATAATCTTATGGGTTGTAAATCATCATCAATGAATCTCCTTTCCAGAACTATCTTGAGTCCCATCTACCATAATCCATATATGGCCTTGTCAGTATAGCCGCCGGAACTAGTTTTTCCCAGGGGGGGTTTTAAGAAATAAGTATAATTTATCAACTAAATAATAGACTGTAATTATTTTAAAATATATCTTGTAACATATAATATAGTACAAATTATGATTTATTTTAAATGTTAAAACATATAATTATAATTATACTGAGTTAATTAACAAAATATGAATCCTATAATGAACATAACTAGAATATTTTAAATAAATATGTATGTTATAATAATAATAATAAATTCCAAAATAGTTTATATATTTATTATGTTATACTTATAACATTTTTTCTAAACATTTTTCTTTGGCAAAATACTTTTATTGTCGTCAATAGAATCTAATATATCCTGATGTTTTTGCAGATAGCCAATATGTTTATTTTTTGCTTTGTGCTTTGTGACATTAACCACGTATTTAATCTTCTTAACATAGAAAAGCTACTCTCACAGGACACTGACGTACTTGGTTATACCATCAATAATTTGATTACTTTTGTTGTTTCTATAAAAATAATTAATATTAAATTAATAAATATATAAGATAATATATATATATATATATATATATATATATATATATATATTCCATATATAAATATTATATAATATATATATATACATAGGTTTTACCTACAAATAATTATTTTAGGCAATCTTTTGGGATCATAACAAGAATTCGACAGCAAGGACATGAACACATACTTGAGGGAGTTATATTTATATTGCGGGAGTTGAAATATTCAAATAAATATACATACGCGTGAAAGTAGATCCGAATGAAAGTAGATCCTAGCATATAGTATACTATTATAATTATAATTATATATATATATGTATGTATGTGTGTGATAAAAATAAATCTAGCTCCAGCTAGATTCGAACTCGGGACTTTCTGCTTAGAACGCATCCTTTATAGCACTGAGCCACAACCCATGGGTTGTGCACGTTATAACATGCATGTTATAACATATATATATATATATATATATATAATATATTATGCTATTAATTTTCCTATTTAAAAAAATTTATATATATATATATTATAAATAAATAATTTTTTTTAAACTAAATTTAATTTATTACTATCAGAAATTACTCGATTATAATTCGAATATGTTACGTACGAATGAGATCGATATAGTTTTAGAATGTCCATTTAATTTCAAGTATAATCAATATATTATTATAATAATTATATATGTATAATACTATACCTCATAAATATGCTATCCGTTATAGTAACTGTACAATGAAGTATTAGTTAATAAATTTGATTTTTAATTAAATTTAAATTATTACTATCAGAAATAACTCGATTATAATTCGAATATGTTACGTACGAATGAGATCGATATAGTTTTAGAATGTCCATTTAATAATTTAAATTTAATTAAAAATCAAATTTATTAACTAATACTTCATTGTACAGTTACTATAACGGATAGCATATTTATGACGTATAGTATTATACATATATAATATATTGATTCTACTTGAAATTAAATGGACATTCTAAAACTATATCGATCTCATTAGTACGTAACATATTCGAATTATAATCGAGTAATTTCTGATAGTAATAATTTAAATTTAATTAAAAATCAAATTTATTAACAAATACTTCATTGTACAGTTACTATAACGGATAGCATATTTATGACGTATAGTATTATACATATATAATATATTGATTCTACTTGAAATTAAATGGAAATTCTAAAACTATATCGATCTCATTCCTACGTAACATATTCGAATTATAATCGAGTAATTTCTGACAGTAATAATTTAAATTTAATTAAAAATCAAATTTATTAACTAATACTTCATTGTACAGTTACTATAACGGATAGCATATTTATGACGTATAGTATTATACATATATAATATATTGATTCTACTTGAAATTAAATGGACATTCTAAAACTATATCGATCTCATTCGTACGTAACATATTCGAATTATAATTGAGTAATTTCTGGTAGTAATAATTTAAATTTAGTTTAAAAAAAATTATTTATTTATAATATATATATATTATATATTATATTTATATATATACACAGCATATATATATATATATATATATATATATATGCTGTGTATATATATAATATATATATAATACATATATATATATATATATATATATATATATATACATATATATATATATATTATATATATATATATATATATATATATATATATATTATATACACGTATGCGTATTATATCTGAATAATCGCGTATGAATATAAATTATATTGCAAATCATTTAAATGCATAACACATCACTGAATGTAACGAGCCTATAGCAAACTATTTTGCGCGCGCGCGCAGTATATTTAAAGTTCATGTCCTTGCATTGCAGTGTTGCTGTTGGATTCTTGTGATCATCCGTTCGAGTTTTAAAGCTTGAACACTTAATTCAGGATATTTATTTATCTGAAAAATTAATAAAATATAATATAGAATATTGTATTTGTAATATAGTAAATATTCTATATTATATTTTATTAATTTTTCAGATAAATAAATATCCTTAATTAAGTATACTTATTCAGCATAATCAATTATATTTGTATTTAATAATGACGATAATCATTTTCCATATGAAATTATACTTTGATTATTTTTCAAAAATCTTTGATTTAATTCAGTAATAAGGATATCATATATTTCCATGTGTTCTTTTATATAATGTTTTATTATTAAAAAAATATAAATAGATTATTTGTGTAAAACCTCAGTATAATATTGATATCATTTATGTCGGAATAAACATTTTTTCTTTTCCATTAACAAGTCTAACAATATTTATAATTACAAATAAATAAGATTATATATATATATATATTAATATATGACATAAATTTTGATGGAATTTTACGTTTTCTAGGATTACGTAATGGTAGAAAATCTAGATTTTCAGATTCTTTTAAAATCTTTATATAAAATGTATGTAGATGTTTCTAGTAGACTATTCTTATACGAATATACTTTGGCGATTAGTTCAGTACTATTTCCTCTTGCACTTGTCAGTTGTTCCAATGTATTTATAATATCTAAATAGTTATTTAAGACTGCTGATATAACATTACATCTGACTGTCCATCTTGTAGGACACATTGATTTGAATCTGGTTGTATCATTATCAATAGATTGGTATAGGAAATCTCTAAATTTTCCATATTTTCTAAAAAGAACACCAATATCATTCACAATGGATAGAGAACCATGTAAAGCTTTACTTTGAGCAACAGATTTACAAACAAGATTTAGGCGACGAGAACTACAATCTGTGTAATATGCCAAAGGTTATTCTTTTTGTATCAGGGATTGTGTTCCTTTGTATACAGCTGACATAGTAGACGCTCCATCATAACATTGTCCACGTAAATTAGACATAGATAGACCGAGACTAATAATGGTGTCTTTCAGAATATTTGCAATAGATTCGCCAGTACTTGATGCATCTACATGTAGATAAATAAAATCCTATACATTTTTCTTATACTTTTAGATTTTCATCAATGTATATAATCACAATCGATTACTGGTATTCCAAAGTTATATCATGGGTTCCATCACACATTATAGAGAATGGTCCACTCTTTTTTACTTCCTCAGAAATAATTCTTAAAATTGAATGACCATACATTGTAAAAATTTCGTTTTGTATCGGAACTAAATAAATGTTTAGTTTTATTGTTCTCGTTTACACGATTTATCATTTTAATAATTTCAGGTTTATTTCTACTTTGCATTTTCATTATTTCGTATAGGTTACCTTGATTTAAATTCTTTCCACGATGAGCAATACCTTGTCTAGCAAGATATTTATTGAATAAAACAGTATTTATAAAATTAAATAATTCTCTTTACTATCTTTATGTTTAACATTCGTAATTACTGATTCAACATTTTGTTCACTTTTCATAAAATAATTCATAGCATCTTTATGTAATGATGATGTAGAATGATCCATACATTTCTCTTTAACTTTACTTAGATTATAAAAGCCAGTTGACGTAAAATTAATTTGTAAATTACCATGTTTTCTCACATTCAACTTGTAATATCGTAAGCAATGATAGCATAACAGCTTTTCCAAAGTAGGGTTTCAATGTAACCAGTTAAATTCTGCCTACCACGATTGTTGAAAGGTTAATTTAATTATATTGCGTTTTTTTGTAATTATTTTATTTACTAAAGTAGATGGACTTAGTTGATTTTGTACATTCAAAGATGGAGGTTGTGTCTGAGAATCAATAACGTTATCAGTATTTGAAGATGTCGATTGTCCCTGGGAATCAGTATTTGAAGAAATATAGTTCTTAATAATTAAAATGAGTTTTAGACATTGTCCTGTAAAATGCATAAAAATGCCCTCATTTTCTCTATCGTTTACATGTAACTCGGCAAGGTTACCCCGGCCCTTAAAAAATATAAACAGTTATATTTATGTATATATAAACTAAATAGAGTATTTTTCTTCATTATAAATCAAATTTAATTATAATATATTGGAAATTATATTTTATTATTTTTTTCCTGGATATTTTTACTGAATAAACAAAGATAATATATTATAAATATAAAATTAATAGACATTTGAGCTTTAATGATTCACTATAATATATATATATATATATATATATATATATATATATAATAACATTATTAATTTCTGCTAACATATAATCATCACAGAGATGATAATAATATACAGAAAAAATTCTTCATTTTACCTAAATGGCAGGGGGGTTTTAGGTATCAACCCCCCCCCCCCCATTATTTTGCCAGGGGGGTTGCAACCCCCCAAACCCCCCCCCCCCGTTCCAGCGCCCATACTTGTCAGCATTATATAAATGTAATAGAAATCTTGTAACAGTATTAGAATGAATTTGTAATATTTCATTTTTAATATATCTACTTAGCATAACCTATGTCGTTTTCTTGTCAGCTTATTTAAATAGAATGCTTTTTAACTCGGTATTTCATTTGATCTAATTTCCAATAACTATATACAATTGTCACCGTTTTACTTCCTAATATAGCAATATTTTGTTTTACTAAATAGGACTAGAAAATATAGCTCTCAAACAAATTTGATTTGCTTTATTATTTTCTGCCGATTGATCACATAATAAATACCATTTATAGCGTGTAGATGATAGAGAGGTAAAGTGAATGTGGTTATAGCTTTATTGCAATTTGAAAATACTTTGGTAATAAAACAATTATCTTTAGTTTTAAATTGTTGCATTATGTTATTATTTTGATTTTTTGAAATAGTGAAGCATACCACTACTGTAAGATTTATATCATAATGTAACCATGGCCATGTTTATACCATGATTATTGGAATTTTAATAATTTTTCATTATTTTTTACATAATGTACATAAACACGAATCTTATTATCTTATATTATTATAACTTTCAGATATACTATTGTGGGATGTGATTTATATTGTCGTAATTGTAAATAAATATAACTAATATAATTTAAAATAATAATATTAAAATTTTGTAAATTATTGAATAAAAAAACGTATATATATACGTTTTTAATAAATATTACATATTAAATAAATATTATTTATATATATATAGTAGATAGTAGAATATAGTAGAGTATACTCTACTAATAGTAGTATATAAGTAGTAATAATTTAGTACAGACCATAGAGCTAGAGAGAATTATTTTTCTCTATAGATCTATTGTACAAACCAATAATTAAATATAGAATTTTCGTGAGATGCCATTATAATTTCAATTACTATTTACCTACTAATATAAAATTATTAATAGCAGAAATAATTATTTTATAATATGTTTTATAATATACAAAATTAAAGTAAACTAGAATCGAAGCTAAAACTGGGGGGGGGTCCAAAGATATCCTGATCCCCCAGTATGTGAAGTGGGGGGGGGGTCGATAGGTCGATAGCCTACCCCCCTGACCCCTCGGTTCCGCGGTCCCTAACTACTACTCCTACTCCTACTCCTACTACTACTACTACTACTACTACTACTACTACTACTACTACTACCACTACCAATACCACTACCACTACCACTACCACTACCACCACCACCACCACTACCACTACCACTACCACTACCACTACTACTACTACTACTACTACTACTACTACAGGGGTATATAAATATAACGTTAAATCGTTGTTATATTTCACCATTGCTGCGTATATAGCATATTAACGATCATGTGTGTATGTGTGTGTGCGGGTGTGCAATGCACTGTGTATCGTATACTCGCTCTCAGCACACACTCTACCCAGTAAGTGCTCGGTAACCGATAAAGCTGCACTAGCACACTATACGCGTTGTATATTATACACGTATCTAGCACTCTGCATATTAATGCACTATATATATTATACGAATAGCACTATATATTATAGCTTATTATACATTATATAAATAGACCCGCACTTGAACTTTGGTAAATAACGAATGCACACGCACTATATATATAGTGTTATATAACTTGTTGAATAACATGTGGTTGCACTTGCACCTTGATACATAATTTAATCGCAAATGCTCATATTGTTTTTATTTTATATTTAATGAATATATTATATATATAGTATATCGTATCACACATTCAAATAACATTATAATCATATGCCTCTTGTAATAATTCATTCATATAGCATATTATATATAGGAATTATACCTACAATTATTTTTTCTAAGGAAATGATTGGCAAAGTCGTTGGTACTAGATCATACATTCACTGTACATCTATTATATAGGAATATGCATCCTAACATATAATACCATCAGCATCGCAATACGTTCGGGAGTGGTAGACTGAACAAAGAAATGACTCATCGCGATAGTGGCGCTTTATGCTTGATTGACAGCTAGTATACATATTTACATTCGGTACGATGTAGGCACGTTACTTTAGAATCGACAGCCCGATATATGCGCGACATAATAGCATACGTAATAGATACATTGTAAATGAAAATAAATAAATAAAAATATAATATACTATTTATAGAAATATTTAAATATAACATATGTACATCCACACTATTTATTTCAATTTGCTTTATAATTAGTATAATGTTATCAGTTGGTATAAGTTATATGATATAGCCTATTTTCATAGTCCATAGTGGTAATTTACATAATCTCTTGGTATATTACCTAACAATTAATCTAATGTTTCCTTTTCATCTTATATACATGTAATAAATAAATACACAAATAAATGGTCTTAACATTTTATGACTCATTATTTTTATTCAAACATTACAATATATTAATATTATGATTATAGATATTATTGTGATTTTAAAATGTTATTTAATCTTTTAATTCCACAGATAACGGGGGTGTCCGTATTCGGTACCCATGTCCGAATACGGAAACCCTGTGTTATAATACGGAAACCTTATATACTACTAGATAAACTATATATTATTGATGAATCAATCAGAAAAATCACAATTACATTATTTATAATTAATTTATTCTAATTTAATTAGTTAATAATTTATTTATTTTTATTAGTTTTTAATTAATAATACAATTTAAGTATCTAAATTATACAATTTTTAGATTTAACTTTATTGGTGGTATTACTATTATAACGCACACGGTTTTTATGAAAATCAGAATAGTTCATACGCTGCAAGCTGATTGGTTATAGGGTGTCCTTATTGAGACATCTAGAGTGTCCGTATTATGAACTTATATGACCTCTAGATATATGCTTATAACTTAATTAATATTTGATAACAAATATAGAAATTATATATATAATTTTAGAATACTTTATTTTTTAATAGTATTAATAGTTTAATATATATTATGTTATATTTTATATCGATACATTTAAATATTCTTGAGAATGTTTTAAGTTTACATTTTTTTTCATAAATTTAAAAACGTAATAACAAAATCAGTTTATTAGATATATATCAGCAATATTTTAAATGATTAAAAAATAAAAAATACTTTTGTAGACTATTTATATATTTTGAATATTTTATTCATTACAATTTTTTTGTATGATTTATGGTTTCTAAGATACCGAGATTGGATTCGGCTGCTTCATATGATTCATTTAAATTTGAGTATTAAGAATATGCAATTTTTTTTTTTTAAATTAGGTCAATATTGGCCATGCGTAGCCCTGGTCACTTTAATAAAAATTTAAGATGGGAATAGAAAGGAAAATTTAAAAAAAACACAAAAAAGGATATTTTTCACATTTATAATTAAGCTATAATAATGACATTTTCAGAATATGTGTAATGTGTATAGTTCCTATGAATTATATAAAATTTATAACAAATTTTATTTTATTTCTAAGATTTTTTTTTAAATTATAGGATATTTCAGAATTTTTGTTGACCTCTCATAATTTTTTACAGGATCGTTATATTTGATAAATTTATATTATATATAATATATGTAATAAAAAAATAATTCATTAATCACTATATATAAAAAGTTGGGTGAAAAAATAATAACTACCATGGCATTTCTTTTATTTTGCTAACAATCATCAATAAATGACCATTTTTTCTGTTGCTTTTTTCTGTACCTTTACAAATTTTAATATTTTTTGTCTACCTACATAATTTTAAGATGTTATTTTTTAACGTACAAGTATTATACATTTTTTAAATAGCTCTTTATAATTTTAATAAATAGTCAAAGGGCCTAATTTTTAGAAAATTTTTATATATATATAAATTTATATTATTGTTTAAATTAATTATCTAATAACTAATATTGTAATTAGGGATACTATAGATAATATTTACTATATATTAATGTTATCTATTAGAAGAATATAGTATTTAAGAAAATTACTCATTATTATATATATACCCATTACAATAAAATACAAATAAATATCTGTAAGGACAATTGTTTATAAACATATACAATACAATTACATAGGAGTAACGACATTTCGAGATTTTTTTTTTAAATTACTATTTTTTTTAAAACCTCCATCGCATCACCAATATTGAACCAAAATGTATATGTTTTAATAAAATAGTATCATGAACATCATATCTATAGAATCTAGTATGAAACAGTATGGTCTGTAAAATAAAATCACTCTTAGTGTCCGTATTAGGGACTTATATGAACTCTAGATATATGCTTATAACTTAATGAATATTTGATAACAAATATAGAAATTATATATATAATTTTTAGAATGCTTTATATTTTAATAATATAGTGTTATATTGTATATCGATACATTTGTATATTCTTGAGAAGGTTTTAAGTTGACATTTTTTTTCATAAATTTAAAAACGTAATAAAAAAATCAGTTTATTGGATATATCAGCCATATTTTGAATAATTAAAAATAAAAAATACTTGTTTATATAGACTATTTATATAATTATGAATATTTTATTCATTAACATTTTTTTGTAGGATTTATGGTTTCTGAGATAGCGAGAGTATAAATATATCCTATAGAGATTTATTACAAAATATATCTATTACAAAAAATAGACTTATAAAAACATAGTATGCATGTTCGAAGGAGCGATGACAAATATGAAATTATGATATTCATTTTATTAAAAATATAGACGAAACTTATTCATTGGTTTCCTTTAACGATAGCGCTATGTTTCAAATCGAGATCACTTAATCTATTTCGTTTAGCGGTGTGTATGTGTGCCGCGAAGTCGAACAGACGTTCGACGTGAGTCGACGACGGAATGATACAATTGTACTTCACGAACAGCGTATTTATATATTTATATTTGAAGAGCCACGTCAATTTCGACGACTGGTCGTTTAGGTATTGCAGAATTTCGATGTCCGTGTTGATGATGACTTCTTCCTTTTTGATGCGCAGCTCGAAGAACGAATCGTAGAATCCGCTTTCTTGCTTCACCGAAGGGCCCGAGCTCGGTTCGTCGCAACTTTTTAATAACTAAATTAGAAAAATATACATTAGAAAACTAATATAGGAGGTATTGGATATAGGAGGTATTGGATATAAGAGGTATTGGATATAGGAGGTATTGGATATAGGAGGTATTGGATATAGGATGTACTGGATATAGGAGGTACTGGATATAGGAGGTATTGGATATAGGAGGTATTGGATATAGGATGTACTGGATATAGGAGGTACTGGATATAGGAGGTATTGGATATAGGAGGTATTGGATATAGGAGGTACTGGATATAGGAGGTACTGGATATAGGAGGTATTGTATATAGGATGTACTGGATATAACGATGTACTGGATATAACGATGTACTGGATATAGTATGATCCTAACGATGTATTAAGTAAGTTACCTGTCGCACTTCATCCGTCAGCATATCTATAAGTTCATTCTTCATGTGCTCTTTGTTTATCGGTAACCATTTCAATTTAAAGCGAGGATCCGAAATCGTTGCAATGATTGCAGGTTTTATACTTACGGACAGATTAAGGTAGTCTTTGAAGCGCGTTTTCAATCCGTCTAATAGCGACAGTTTCAAAGGAGAACAATAACGAAGATCCTCCAATTTTTCTAGATTTTTTTCGATTACAAAAATAGTCGGGATTAAACAGCCATAAAACGACTCTACATCTCCGAGCAGAAAGGCGAGCGTATTCGCGATAGGAGTAGAGACGAGGACGTATTCCGTAATGAAGTAGTATTCGTTATCAGTGAGTATCGGGGTATCGAGTTCTTTAAATAATATATCGATGGTTTCTTTTTTAAAAAGCAATAAATCTTTCATCGCGTAGTAATACGAATTCCATCTCGTTATGACTGGTATGGTTAACGGCTCGCCGAGGATATTACGTATACTTTCGGCGGACCGCGGTTTACCAGCCGTGTACCATAGAGACGACAGCTTATCCATCAGCGAATAATAGATCTTCTTATATTCGACGTCTTTTAAAGCATTTTTGCCGTCTATCGTAGCGATTAGCGACAGGGTGTGAGACGCGCACCTTACGTGGTGAGGTGTTCGAGTGTTGGTCGCGTCGTCATTAAAATCTTCGATATAAACGTTATCCACTCGATTGTCGTCTTCGCCGCCGCCGTCGTCGTCGCAGCACTCGTTATCGCTATCTATAACTTTGATTTCGTCGTGTTCGTCGTATTCTTCGATCGGCTTCCCGAACTCCTTGAAAGCCTTGACGAAATGCGAAGCGTTGTCGGTAACCGTGGCGATAACGTTACCCTTTTCTATGTCGTATTCTAATCGGATAACGTCGAGCATTTCCGCGACTTTATCCGACGAATGTTTGCCTAGAATTCGATTGCAGGCTAACGTTGCACCCCTTCGTTTGTAATGTTCATCGATCTATTGATTTGATTATATTATAAATATAGTGTGTGGACATTACGTAAGGTTATATATTGTAGGTGGGATTAATCCCTATTAGGCGTATATTACGTACGAAATAAACCAACCCAATGAACGGTAACTCCCATAAATGACTTATACTCGGTTGACCAAATATCAGCGGTTAAACATACTTTACGCCCTCGTACGTTCATTTTGATCGCGTCTTTAATCTTATTATGAGTGTATTCTAGCTGCCAAGCGACACTTCTTCTCGATGGTACTTCAATTATTGTCGACGATTCTATATCATAAAGCGTAAGCGGTTAATAATGCGAAATTATAACGTAGTACTATTATAATAATAAGTTACGGTATAATTAATGTGTAATAGAGCTAAACGAACCATTAATATATTTGACGTAGGCTTTGAATTTCGTATTTTCGCATATATTTGGTGAAATAACTCCGTCTATCATGAAATCGGTGAGTAATTCGTTGGCTTTTTCTTGCGCGGAGACTTGTCTGTAATGCGGCGGTATGTATTGTTTGGTCATGAGCGCCTTTTTAATATGTTTGTTTTTTATTAGTAATCTTCTTTTGGGTGCACTTTTCTTTTTCTTTTCGTAGTCCGCAACTATTTCTTTATGCATTATCTGAAATATGTGAATGCATACGTTAAATATATAGAGCGTGTTATCGGGTTTTTGAATACAATAATATTTTAATAATAGGCAAATTAAAAACAAATTATTCATATAAGATTCTAAAATACCTAGCTTTTCATTGTAAAATAATAATAGCTTGTATAGAATGTATAATGTTGTTGACTCTTACATACATTATATATTACTTATATATAATATATATTGACAAAATTAGTAGTTATAACTATATTAATAAGATATAGGAAAAAATAAGGTGATTTAAGGGGGTATGTTGTAAGGATCCTCTTGTGAGATTTAAAGGGGTATATAGTAAGGGGGTGACTTAAGGGGTATATAGTAAGAGGGTGATTTAAGGGGGTATATAGTAAGGAGGTAACTTAAGGGAGTACATAATAAGGAGATGACTTGAAGGGGTATGTTGTAAGGGGTTGACTTAATGGGCGGTGTTACCTTCATTTTTTAATTGTGTTCTAATATTTTTTATTCTAAATTATTATATAAAGTATAAAATAAAGTATAAAAAATTAGTATAATTAATTATCTAAATAGTGTATTGTTATTTAGAAGTAATTATAAGTGAAAATTATGCAAAAACTTTGCATTTAAAAAATGAAAAAAATGTGTGAAATATTGTTAACATTTTCATACCCTGATTGTGATAATCGAAAGTGAACCTCTGTAAATATTTTTCTATTATATATATATATATATATACATATTTTTAATTTTATATAGTTTATGGGGTTTGTTTTTATTTATTTATATTTCCATCTATAGAATAAATATTATAAATAGTGATCATATTAGTATTTATCTCCCTAAGTATATAAATATATATATATATATATATATATATATTTGTGTGTGTGTGTGTGTGTGTGTGTGTGCGTGTTTGTGTGTATATGTATGTATGTATGTATGTATGTATGTATGTATGTATGTATGTGTGTGTATATGTATGTATGTATGTATGTATGTATGTATGTATGTATGTGTGTATGTATGTATGTATGTGTGTGTGTGTATGCATGTGTGTGAATATATTATAATAAAACTATGGAGATTCGTTATATATATAGATAAGTATGTATGTCAATAGCATAGTGCAATGCGTTGTTTACAATGAGGCAACGAGTACCGCTTGATAGTACCTGTTGATTTAGGTGGTATCGAGTGCCACACCCTGCGCTCGCTTGCGTGCCGTACACTTTAGGTGTACACTGTACAGTTTACAGTGTATAGGTGTACAGTGTACACTGTACACACCGCTACCGAGCGACAGACAGTACCAGCACTCCAGCTCTCGCAACGTAGAACTTTTCATGTATTTTACCTGGCACTTGATTCCAGTAATTTGCTCGCTTGCGGTCCCCATGTGTCATATACCTCTTAATACCCTTTTTAGTGTTATCAGTTATTTCAGTACATTCTTTCCAACTTATATTTTTATTTCCACCAGGCATGTTTATTATATAATATGCCAGGCAGGCATATTAAATGAATAATAAATGATAAATGAAATATAAAATATATTTTATAAATTATTTATATTAAATAAATGTATTCATAATGATATAAATATATTAATTTATAATATAATATAGGAATATAATATAACATTTGCTCTTATCATATATAATTTTATTATAAAAATGTGTTTATAAAAAAAGTTGTTAAAAAAATATATAATATTATAATAAATATAAATATATTCTAAACATTAGACCCATTAAACTAATGTAATTTTTATTTATAATATGATATACAATTTATATTCTTTGACTTATAAAATACCCTCCAATAAAATATGAATATATTTCATATAAAATATACCATAATTTAGAATATTTAAAAAAAAAATTGTTATTAATTGTATTTTGTTGTTGATATTATCCATGGTATACTTTATATACTATAGTGTATACACATAATCTATACTATTTTTAATAATATTGATACTAATATTATATGATACTATAGTATTGAAATTAATATATTTATCAATAATTTTATATAAAAATCAATAATCCTGGTGGCATAATAGAGCTACAATAAGTGCACACGTGATTAAAACGCACTTTAATAATAATATTATATTAGGATCAACAGAACATTACGATCAACGGACAAATTAGACGAACATCGATGTCCGTTTATTCATAGAGACGAACAAATAAACGGACATCGATGTCCGTTTATCGTAAATTAAATTGTATATACTATAATGTTTATATATTTATAGATGTTCGTTTATCGTAAATTAAATGTTATATACTATAATGTTTATATATTTATAGATGTTCGTTTATCGTAAAGTTAATCTTACATACTTATAGATGTTCGTTGATCGTAAATAAAATGTTATATACTATAATGTTTATATATTTATAGATGTTCGTTTATGAATATTTATAAATATATAAACACTATAGTAGGATATAACCTATATAACATTTAATTTACGATAAACGAACATCTATAAGTATGTAAGATTAACTTTACGATAAACGAACATCTATTAATATATACACATTATAGTATATAACATTTAATTTACGATAAACGGACATCTATAAATATATATAAACATTATAGTATATACAATTTAATTTACGATAAACGGACATTGATGTCCGTTTATTTGTTCGTCTCTATGAATAAACGGACATCGATGTTCGTCTAATTTGTCCGTTGATCGTAATGTTCTGTTGATCCTTATATTATTGCACTTGTTATAGTGTATATCATTTGGGTGTATATATTAATATTTATTCATTTATTTAATATATTTATTAAATTATTTTTGTTATCATACATTTTTTATAAACTTTTGCAAGTAATTTACATTTAATTAAATTATAATTTTATAATTTTTATTTTTATAAAAAAATTTTAGATTTGTATACTAATAAAACAAATAATTGTTCTTATAACAAATAATATTATTCATCAATTCTTAATTAATAATGATATATATATATATTTATTAAAAATTGATATACTATACCTCTAGGTCTATTGACCTATACGATATAGGTCATACATATCTATTATAATACATGACTTTATTATAATAAGTACAGTAAGAAACATATTATATTATATATATATTGTTGTTTAGATAACCTATAGGTACCTACAGTAAACTGTCATCCTCCACCTGCCCTAGCATGGTCACTGTTGTTCATAAATATGTTGATAAGTGTACATAAGTGATCAACATAATGGTAATATTACGGCAATGAATAATGTGGCTATTTTTAATTTTTGATATAATTATATTTACAAGAATAAACAGGGTGGTCGGTAATTGGATACCTGTTCCTAATACCGACCCCCATCTCCTATTACCGACCCCCTAAAATAATCGTGGTATAAATAATTTGAGTATTATAATATCCAATCAACATAATAGATATTCATAAATATAATTAATTATAACATGCACGCAATTATTTTTTATTGAATTTATGTTTTAATGTAATATTAAATTTAAATTTAAACTTTATGGTAATTATATTAAAATGGTGTATATTATTATTTAATATTTAGTTATTAATCAGTATTTATATAATCAAATGGAATCATGAATCCATAATCTGTATCAATGATACACAAACAACTTATGACATATTTTAAAGTATAATACTGATCTATTTTGATTGGATATTATAAATCACATGGGGTCGGTATTAGGGTAATTTAGGGGGTCGGTATTAGGAAAATCATATGGGTTGCTATAATTAAGATATGTTGGTTAATAGTTATTCAAATTGAATTATGTTTATAATAGTTATAAACATTTTATTAATCTACAATATTATACGCAGTATTAAGTTTTCTTTTAATTAATAAAGTATTTACAATGATTTAAAAAAAGTTATTATTCAAATATTTAAGAAGTAAAAACAGAATATTACATTTTATCAAATAACTATTGTAGGATTGAATATTTTGTAAAACAATATACTTATTCATATTTATCATTAAATTACTAACAGTTCATGTATATATAATTTTTTGATATCTCTTATAGTTACTGAGATACGATGGGGTCGGTATTAGGAGTGGGTCGGTTATCGGAGACTTTCCCCTATGTAGTATGTATGTGATAAGTATACTATAGTATGTGATAAGTATACTATAGTATACATAATTCATATGTAGCAGGTTAATATCTCCCCAAATGTAAATAATACTATATGAATTGTTAAAATATAACATCAATATTGTTCAAGTAAGATTACATTGTATCAAAAGTACATTCGTAAGAGTGGATTCATTATTTATCAGTGTGCTAGTGCGCATTCTATTTATAGAATACATAGGAGAGTTAACGGGTGTACAATATGTACCATATGTACAATACACTGTACATTAGGAGAGCCCGTTTTAGTAACTTTTTTAGTTTCCTTCATAAAAAATTGCCATCTCGCTCCGAATAACTCCTTTAAATTAAAAAATTAGCAATGGAATAATAAAAAAAATATATATATATTATATATGTCTATCATCATTATATGAATATAAAATTATAAGTATTATTATAAAAATAGCATATATTTATTCAAAAAATGACTTTTATTGAGCATTTTAACAAACAATTAATTTTGGGGTAAAATAGTAAACAAATTTTTGTTAGAAAATTAAATATTTTTTTTTATTATACCTCGTAAATATCAATTATAGGCTCACAACAAAGTTTGATCACTAATTCAAATAATTTATCAAAAAAATAGTCGAATAAATTACATTAATTAAAAAATAAAAAAAAATTAAATTAATTTTAAATTTTTAAATAATTTTTTACTTTATTAATATTATAATATATTTATACACGTATTTGCCAAATATTTTATTTTTATAACAACGCGCACTTGCACAAATATATAAAATACATAAGAAAAAATTGCTATTTATAGAATTTTACATTGTAAAATAAATGAAATATTTCTTCATTAAAGTACACTTCGCTTTACCAATATTACATATTTTGTGATGAAACTTTCCAAATATGTTAATTATGACATGTATGACCTACTGTAACTGAGAGAGAAAAACTTTCAAAAACGGGCTCCCCTACTGTACGTATGGGGAGAGCAGGCGAGCTAACTTTGTGCTAGCACAAAGTGGCTCGGTAAATGTTCTATTTGCGAGCGCTCGTACAAGTGCTCCCCATGTGTACACCACAAAGTGCTAGCATCGTATAGCAAACTGCTGGTATCCAGTGCTAGCATCGTTTAGCAAACTGCTGGTATCCAGTGCTAGCATCGTCTAGCAAACTGCTGGTATCCAGTGCTAGCACCGAGTGCCAGTAAATTCAACAGGTTGAATGTTGCAGTACTCGTTACCGGAGTGGTAAACAACGCATTGTATTGTGGTAGTGACCTACATACGATTTAAATATACATAGAACTAGAGAGTATTTATATCTAGCTCTATGTATATATATATAACGAATCTCCATAGTTGTATTATAATATAGTATACACACACACGCACGCTAAGGGCGATCATAGAAAATTTAAAATTAACAGATTAACATTGGACTATGTTTTTCTTAATAAATATACCATTAAAATGAAGCACACACATTTTTTTAATTTTTATTAATATAAGGTCACACGACAGCCTCGTGAAGTTTAACATGTAGTTATAAAAAAATAAGTATTTGAAACTTTTGTAATGAATAATTTGTTATCAAATTTTAACACACTATTTATTTTATAATAATGGAATAGAAAATATAAAAAATAGAATTAAAAAAAAAAATTCCTGGAAATTTCTTGGAATTTTAAGTGCACATGTAAAAAATAGTACAAAAATGACTAAAAAAAAGATTGACAGTATGTAGTGTCGTAAAAAATGACTCAACAAAAAATTGAAGTATACATATATTCTTAGAATTTCAATAGCTATAAGATGCGATGTGTCCAAAAAAATTTATTTCTATGATCACCCTTAATGCACGCACACGCACACACACACATACTCACATACACACACACAGATATATATATATATATATATATATATATATATATATATATATATATATATATGTATATATATATTATATATAATTATACATATATATACTTATATTATTATATTATATATATATATATATACAGTCAAAGCTCGATAACTCAACATTGACGGGACGGAGTTTTCATGTTGAGTTAGCGAGTATGTTGAGTTATCGGATGTATACATTTATTTTTATTTATAATGGTATATTTTTTACGCTACTAATAGTATATTACTCCTAATGATGGTTTATGATTATTATTAAGTTTATAGATTGTATATTGTTCTAAAATAATAATTATAATAGATAAAAAGTCATAGGAATAGCAAGGATTTCTTGGGAATAGTACTATATTCATTTTTTATTAAAGTAATTATTCATTTTTGATTGTATTACATTTTTATCAACATGATTGTTAAACGTATTTATAATATGAGTAATGTGTAATAAACAATTATCGTCAGTTCAATTATTCTTAATTAGATAATTTCGAGTATTCTGTAATTCTTTTAGAATCTGTAGATTATAATTAAAATTAATTAAAATTGATTATAAAAAAATAAGATTTACCTGAATTGATTTCATTTTATCGTTTACTTTGTCACTAGCTTCTTCTTCATCATCTTCTTCTTCATCTTCTTCATCTTCTTCTTCTTCTTCTTCTTCTTCTTCTTCTTTTTGCTCGTATTCATTAATGTCAGAAGTAACATCACACGATAGTGAAGAAATTAAAAGATATTCACCAATATTAACAAAATCTTGAAACGTTCCAACAGTTTCCCCTTCGAATTCGGCAAGCCGTTCAAATAATGGTTCAATTGAATGTTCTCCAATGATAGTACTGCCATCATATACATCTATGCTATCATCATCAATATACTTACATTTATTAAAACAGTTTTTGATTGTAGTTTCTTTTACATTATTCCACGACTCGTACAAATACCCGATTGCATCTCGGATGTTTATCTTAGTATTGGATTCAGTTGAAATATCAGAAATTCTTCGCCGTACGATACACTTCTTATAATTAACCTATTATAATTATCATATATTAATATACATATTAAATACAATATTAAATAACCTTTAAATTGTTGATAATTCCCATATCCATTGGTTGTATAACTGATGTAGTATTTGGTGGTAGAAAATATATCTTTATTGATTTTAATTTATCTACATTAGGATGAGCAGCACAATTATCAATAATTAGAGCAATGTTTCTTTGTAATAATGTCATTCGTTTATCTAACATGCGTACCCATTCTTCGAATATTTTCCCAACCATCCATGCCTTTTTGTTTGCTCTATATATTACTGGTAATTTTGGGGAATCTTTAAAATAACGAGGCTTCAATGATTTTCCAATGATTAATAATGGTAATTTATCCTTACCACTTGCATTTGAACAAATTAAAGCAGTTATACGTTCTTTATTTGAATTTCCCCCATGGCATTTTTCACCTTTAAATATTAACGACTTATTGGGCAATACTCTAAAGAATATACCCGTTTCGTCAGCATTATAAATATTGTCCAGAGAATAATTGGCTAATATAGTGGGCAATATAGTACGATTCCATGTATCTACTTTATTCATATCCACTGTTGAAGATTCACCAGATATTACTCGGAAATGAATATCATGTCTAGATTTGAATCTCGCTAGCCATCCTTCGCTTGCACCAAAATTTTCTATATCTAGTTCTTTAGCTAATAGTATAGCCTTTTCACGTAATAAATCTCCTGTAGAATAAATTAGATACTTAATATTATATATTATATATAATATATATAATACACTATGTACTTACATTTGATATATAATTATTAAGTAAGATATTTAATTAATATGTATTAATATTAATTATTCACATATAAATTTAGATAACAAAATAAAGTAATATTAAAGTAATATTAGATGAAATGTCATATCGCTATAAATACATATTATATGAATTTATTTTCAAATAAAATGTAAACAACATTTCAAATTTGATTAGTTGGTAAAAGTGTGTTATTCTTACATAAATTATTGATTTAATACGCATTATATAATGACTATTAAATTATTAAATAATTAATACACATTAATAATAGCTTGATAATTGAATGCACTATGTTTTGTTTACAAATAGGGCGTAGCAATATTTTATATTTCAATATTTCATATCATATTTATCAATTTTTACAATGTTTTATTATATATCTTATTTATCACCTACAATTATCATTACATTTATATGCAAGATCATAGTTAATACATGTTGAGTTCCAATGTATATAACACATTTAAAATGATAAATAAATACAGTTATATAGATACTTAAATTCAAATTAATATTGAATATAATTAAATATATTATAATTTGGTAACAAAATAAAAATAAGTTGTTAGTCTAAAATTAGACTAATAACTCATATTTTGTAAGTGAAGATCATTCAATAAGGATTATATGGAATACCACAATCACAATTGAGCATGGAGAAGACATAATGGTAAGTCTTAATCTATCTTAATCTATCTTACTTTATATTATTAAACAATTTTATTAATGTAAATCTCAGTTAATTTATCTTGTCCGTATTATTATTAATATTTTATATTGAATTGTTACAAATATTCTGTAAAAATAATTGAAGTAGTATATATTAAACGTATTATTATTATTATTATTATTATTATTATTATTATTATTATTAATACTTAATGCCATTAATTTTATATAATTTTTTACATACCATGTTTAAAATAAATGATATAACTCAATTTTTCATTTGTACTTATCTAGAATATAAATCTAATACATATCCATATTCTAATTATTATAATGCATATATAAAATCAACACTATTAATAATAATTAATTATAAGTTATGATTTATAACTGATGTATAACAATTGTAATTCTAATAAATATAAATTAGTTATAACTTATATGAAAACTCTACATTGATATTGAACATTTATTGTATTATTATAATAATTATATATAAATAATATTCTGATATTATTTTAAATAATGGATCGAAATACGACATAAATTGTATTACTATTATATTTAATTATATATTAAATTATAAAAATTATAATATTAAAGATGTATCATAATTGTAATACAAGTTCTTTAATTAATAATATATATTGATCTAGATAGCTATCAATAATATAATTGAAAAAAGTATATACTACTTACAATAATATAAAACTAATAAAATTATATTGCATAGGGGACGTGAGGGGGTTTTGGGCGATACAATTTAGCCCTCGCCATAGTAGTCAGTAAATTTTAGATCACATATTAAAAAGATGTTAATATACTAGATAGCTATCTCGGATATGTATTTCATTATATAAAATTTATGTATTATCAATTCTAATAATACTAGTAAATATCAGTCAAATATGATACGTGAGGGGGTTTTGGGCGATAGTTCCGAATGTGTTAATAGGTGTCGCCCTATGTACTCAAACATTAAATTTGGAATTAAAATAAACTTTTTCGGATATTCGTTATAATTCGATGACAAATATACAACACACGCAATATATAAAATATTATAATGATTTTATATTACTTTGTATTACGTTTTTGATATAGTTATGCGTGTATATGTTTACCAATCAAATAAATTACAAAATATAATAAATTAAATAAATAAAGAAATATTAAATAAATAATAAATAAAGAATATTATGACTTGTATTTATGACAGAGCTTTATGAAGAGATATAATTGAATATATCAGAAATCTAGAACTCCGGTAAGAAATTAAATATATATATGTTATATATCATATATGATATAATTTATATGTAATGTATATATATATATATATATATATATATATATATATATATATATATATATATATATATCATTTATTAAATCACATTAATATGAAAATTACATATAATTATGATATTAGTAGAAATTTATAGAGTATATATGTAAGTATATTGCATATACATATCATATAAATATTAAATATATTATTATCAAAGTTATCATATTTAGGTAATGGCAGCGTATACGTTATTATCATTATATATAAAAGCATTCTATAGAAGCAATGTTGCTTATCAATTACACCTTTATTAATATGATAAGTATCATTATAGATAATAGTAATAAATAAATAATAATGTTATACAATCAATTATACAATTAAAAAAATAAAATATATAATAAATATTTTATTATATATTTTATTTTTTTTATATTATATATGTAACCAGTAAGTTATAATAGTATAACATAAATACATTATTAAATTATAATTATAATCTAAGAAATTCATCAAGCATTAAAATAACATAAACTAAAATATAATATAGAGGAAATAAATAGGAGATAACCAACATTTAAAACTAAGAAACAAGAGAACAAAATAAATAAATATATTCAATACAATATAGGTTAATAATTTCGAATGTACATAGTATGTACTACATACACACAAATATACACACACGCACACACATATATACATATACATATACACATACACATATACATATAACTATATACATATACATATACATACATACACATATATATATATACATACACATACTTATATTTAAATTAATTTGATAATTCACATTTTACTAAAGTAATTTATTTAATGTAAACAAATGTAAAAATAAAATAAAAGCTAACAAAATTATAAAATTATATACAATAATTTTTATAATGTCAGTTTGTTATAGTGTCATAATTTAATATAATGACAGCATTTTTTATAATGTCAAATAAATATAATAAAATTTAAATAATATATAAAAAAATATTTTCCTAAGTCAAATAGAATAAGTATAATATAATAAGTATAATATAATATATATTTATTTTAAGATTTTTACAAAATAATGATAAGGAATGGGACTTTCTTATATATATATATACTTAAAGCATTCCAAAGTTGTTTTCCGAGTGTAAGTAATTACTTAAGGTATTATTCATATAATTATATTTAAAATAAGGTTGAATAAAATCACATTAACTCCTGTTATTAAATATTTTTTAGACGTACATTTAAAATTATTTAAAATAATAGGATGGCACACTTTATACATGTAAATGCTAGTCTTGTACTTATAAATATCATAAAGATAATGTTATATTTTCCATTATTTTCCCATTTTAAATAGAGAAACAAAATCATTTGGTTTATTATATAAAAATAATTTTTAAAATCATTTTTTGAATTAAATAAATTATATTTAAGTTTGATACATAACGATGCCCCCATATTTCTATACAGTAAATTAAATATGGATAAAATAAAGCATAGTATAGTTTGATCATGGCAGATGTATTTACAAAGTATGATACATTTTTTATAATCAATACAATTTTCAATAATTTATTTTTAAGATAACCTAAATGACATTTCCAATTTAAACAAGTATCCAGATTTATTCCAAGAAAATATGTAGAAGTTAGCTGAGATAAAATTGTATAATCTATACATATATTAAATATTATATCATTTTTAAATACATACAATGCGTTTTATCTATATTTATGGATAATTTATTAAGTTTATACCATAGAAAAATGTCATCACATGCTGATTATAATTTATAATTGTTAGATTATTAAGTAATTTATATGTAATAATTATATTAGTATCATCAACAAATAATATGTATTTATTTTTTGGAGAACATAATATCATATAATTAATAAATATAGAAAAAAGTAATTGTCCTAGAATTGAATATTGGGGTACACCATAAACACTATTATATGTATATATATATATATATATACATATATATATATATATATATATATATATATATATATATATATAATAATAATAATAATAATAATAATAATAATAATATTTATTTATTGAAATCTCTTATATATATTGAATACAATACAAATAGCGGATACAAATGGACCCCTCAAGAAGTCATAGACTTGTACATGTTATAAATAACTGTGAGAGGCCCCGGACAATACAATACAAATAGTAACATTTTTTTTCTTGTGTTTTGATTTATTGTTTATTAAGTTCTTTATAAACACAATAGAAATTCAAGAACTGCCTGGAGTCGAACCCGGGACCTCTAGAGTTGCTGGCTTACTAGCTTTTGGTTGTCCCACTGAGCCATCGACCCCAGACTATTAATTTCATTATGTATACAAATTTGTATTCTGATATTAAAATTCATAGAATATAGATTTAATTATACATACTATTTTTTAGAATACCATTTTTATATAAATAACTGATTTATAAAGAATGTGACATGTATTAATTTGATAAATTTAACATGAATAGAAATAATTAAATTATATATATTTATATTTTATAACAAATATATTTAACATTTATTCAACAGTTTCTTAAAATATACAATATATATTTGTATATACATGTATTTATATATTTGAAATTAATAATTTGTATTAAATTATTATTATATGATAACAATTTCCTATAGTTATAATCAAGTCTTATCAAATCGATTCAGAAAACATCAACCTGGGCTAATCTATGAGATTCTCATAAAAATGGTTTGAATTTAAAATATTAAAATATTAAATTCATTAAATATGCATATATATTATATACAATGTATATTATACATATATTAGGATATTAAAATACATTTAATTATAATTTAATTATATGTATTTTTTTTATAAATAATTAATTGATAAATAATGTAATTACTTTGATGAATTTAACATGAATAGAAATAATTAAATTATATATTTACTAGCATAAATCATATATTATAATATACATGAAGTTTAATAACAATTTAATTATAATATATAAATGCATTTATTTATAAAAAAAATATATTTGATAACATTATTTCTCAAAATATAAAATTTATATATATATAAATTTGAATTACATTATTATTCTATGTCTATATAATGTGTGCATATATACATATATGTTATATGTAACTATAGTTATATACTAATAATGATTTAATTTTCTACAGTTAGCTCGGTTCAGAGATCATCAACCTGCATTGCAGATCCTGCAGGTGGGCTAATTCATGTTCCTCTTGTTAACATGGTTATTACTTACTTATGAAATATTAAGATTAAAATATATTATATTTATTTAAAATATAAATATGTAATCTGATAGACATTTAATTTAAATGTATATATTTAAATACTTTAATAATTATTTATAAATAACTTACTTATAATGTGAAATATAGGTAAATTTTATAAATTTTAAAATTTTTACATTAATAGAAATAATCAAATTATACACCTAAATAAATATATTTTAACAAATAATTTCTAAAAATGTATTATGAATATATTTAAAATTAATATTTTTACTAAATAATTATTATATTATAATAATGTTTATATAATGTTTAAACATTTATATAATAATAATTTTAATTTCCTATAGTTAATTCAAACCGATTCAGAGAAGATCAATCTGGGCTAGTCTATGAGATTCACATAAAAATGGTTTTACTTCACATATTCCATTTTCAATATTAAAATATGTTAAATTTATTAAATATACAAATATATATAATTTATTTATTAGTATAAATCATATTATGTATATATATATATATATATATATATATATATATATATATATATATATATAAATAATATGAATATAATTTAATTACATTTTAATTTTATATAAATATATATAATAGGTATGTAATAAAATATGTGTAATCAAATTAATTCTCAAAATGTAAAAAAAATATTTGTAAAATTATTATAGAATAAGTATATGTTAATTTAATATTATCACATAATATATATACATATTATTAAAATTAAATTCATATTAATATATACATATATTGATATTTTAATATAACTATTATATTATAACTAATTAATTCTCCATTAGGTAAAAGAAAGGATTATACAGCTGTTATCAAGGATCTCAGTATAAGCTAAATGTGGAAGATAAATAAATACTATGTCTAAAAAATATATATATATAACAATTAAAAATAAAATAAAATGTTATATAATTGAATCTTACTATGAAATCATATTTTACTATGAAGTCGTCTGTTTAATTTAAACTATGATAAATATAGTTACTATATATAGTACAATGCATTATGCATGATTACACATTAAATTAAATTTGTGAATTTAAATAAATTTATAAAAAAAATTACATTTATTTTATTAATTGTATATATGAACATATGATAATCAATATAATTATATCTGAATAAATCACTCATATTTTATTATATCATTTATATGAACATGGGATATTAATTATAATTATATTTTAATAAATCACTCATGTATATTTTATTATATTATATATATGAACACAGGATAATCATTATAATTATATTTTAATAAATAATTCATATATATGTATATTTTAGTATTTATGAAATATTTATAAATCAATTCATTTTATATATGTGGCTGTATTACATACAAATAATTGTTTTTTTTTTAATTCACTGTTAATATTGAAAGAATATATTAATATATAATTAACTAGTTTACATAAACAATTAATTATTAATTATATAAATTGTATGTAGACTATAGTTTACATATAGACTATTTATATTCTAGAATATATTGTAATACTATTTAATAAATTATATATGAAATTACTATTTAATAAATAAAATTATATTTTAATAAATCACTTGTTAATGTATTATTATTTATGAAATATTTCAAAATCAATTAATTATATACTATTCCAGTATATATTAATGTAATATTAAATAAATACTAGAAAAATAGTTAATATATTAATTTATAATTTAAGAACAATTTATAAAGCTATTTTTCTAATCTTATTGTTAAAATTAAAAAATTATATATTAATTTAATGTATTATGAAATAACTGTATATATATATATATATATATATACTGTATATAAATAGTTAATATATTAATTTATAACTATATGATAACTATAAAAATAGAATTACTATTAATAAATAATATATGTTATATATATATATACATAAATAATTACAAATAATTAATCCTGTGATTAATCATCTGGTATACTCTTCCATTATAAATATATTTATATAATGTGGGTTAATCTATGTATAATATACAGTTTCACTAAATTCAACATATATGAATAGATTATGAGTAATTTATTATAATTTTGTTAGATATAATCATAATATTTTTTAAAATAATAATTATATTTATTATGTATTTTATGTTGTATAATATACAAACCTATCAGTTGCATTTAGATTGATTTGTATAGTTATAATTATAGTTACATGTATTTTTAAATAAAATAATAATAATTAAATATATATAATTAATAATATCTATAGAATATTTTATTATTTATAATTTCACAAATTAATTATATTTTATGAAAATAAATAATTATCATGTATATTCATGCAGTCCTATATATTACTGAATAATCATATATATATATATATATATATATATATATATATATATATATATATTATGATAAAAATATTTAATATTTAGATAATTCCGATTACTAAATAATCAATTATATATATATATATATATATATTATGATAAAAAGATTTAATATTTAGATAATTCCGATTACTAAATAATCAATTATATATATGTATATATATATATATATATACAGTCAAGTCATGCTTAATCAGACCAACAAGGAACAAAAAAGTTTATGAGACATCTAATTATTCTTTAATCTATTTACATAGAATTAAACTAGAATCTATAAATAATTCCGAGTTAGCGGTAATTTATGTGTTTAATGTTTTAACATTACTTACTTACTTATGTCGAGCTCTCGCTCGACTCTTCTTTGCCTTATCTCTCCAAACATCTCTGTCCAACATCATCGTCTTTATCTCATTTATATCGTCTAATCCTATGTCTTCTCTTAGATTATCTACAAAAGTGATGGTTTTGCGACCTCTTCTTGCACTACCATTTGTCGGTTCCCATAGGACAAGTTTATGAGCCATTTCGTTGTCGTGTCTCATCAAATGACCTGCAAGTTTTAGTCTTCTTTCTTTTATTACTTCAGATATTATTGAGAGTCCATTATATAGCGTTATGTTATTGATTTTATCTTTCCAGGATATGTTTAAAGCCATTCGGAGAAGTCTGGTGTAACATCCATCTATTCGTTTATTCATAGTTTTTGTAGTTGTCCATGTTTCAGCACCATATGTGTATATTGTTTCAATCGTAGCCCTGAATATTCTAACTTTAAGTGAGTCTCTTATGCTTGATTTCCATAATTTCTTCATCTTATTAGCGGCTGACCAGGCTAGTGCTTTACGAATATTGAAGTCTTTTTCTGAGCTTTGCATCCATGACCCTAGATATTTAAAGTTATCTACTATTTTGATTTCATTATTGAGTATGGTGTGTATATGTTTTAACATTAGGTTATTTAAAATAGGGACATTAATATGTTCATGATATCATATAGGTTATATACAAAACCAATAACCTATTAGATAATATTTATTATATATTTGTTACAAATGTATCTCAAAGACATCATTATTAAACACATTTACATATATAAATATACCTAATGTAATTATAAGTATACCATAAATATATATATATATATATATATATATATATATATATATATATATATATATATATATATATATATATATATATATATATATATATGTAAAACATACAAATAAGTATATATAAATAAGATAAGATATATATATATTATAATTTTATATTATATATATATATATTTTTATATTATATTATATTGATATATATAAGATATACATTATAATTTTATTTAATATGTGCACAATCTATATAGTATAATTAATACAATTTATTAATTGTATAGTATGCAATGTATATCATCTTACACCATTCAATGGAACGACCGCAATTTGTATATTATTTAGAGAATTTAATTATGCAAATTTGTGATCGTTGATTGGTCGATTCATCGCCCAAAACCCCCTCATGATATCGACCAAAATACCCTCATAGCATATAGTATTGTTATGTTATCTTTATTCAATTATATGATTAATATTTTTAATTAATTTTTATTTCATTTTATGTAGAACATTGAGTAGTTTAATATTATAAAAAAATTATCATAAAAATGTTATTAATTGTGTTGTAATTACCATTAACTCTCCGCTATTTATTACAATAATATAGCAGAAAATGCACTTTTTACATAATCGATAATAATATTCAATATATTCAATTTTTCTTCAATTTTTCTTAAAATATTAGGTAACATTAACATTATACACAGTTCGTTAATGTAAAATATTTTCATATCTATTACCGTTTTGGTTATATTGCCATCGACCAAAACCCCCTCATCGCCCAAAACCCCCTCACGTCCCCTATTTAATTATTAAATACCATATTAGAAGACTTTATTACTATTTTAATTTTAATTATAATATTAAATAATTAGTCTTTATATATCATAAAAATACTATAAATATTGCAGATTATAAGTTATAAACCAAATGCATACGCCGTATGGCATATGCATGTACGTATTGTTTGAATTGTGTTTTTTTTAATATTGATAACAACTTATCAATACTTTACTCAATAAATAATACATATTTATATTAATTGTATACTTAAATGATTGTATACATTACATAAAATTCACATATCCATATATTATAATATCTTAAATGAGCTTAATAAAGTTAAATTATAATTGAATGCAAATTTATGCAAATTTGAATTTTAGACAAATAAATTGATATAATACCGATTTTTGTTATAAAACAATAATATTTAGTTATCAAAATAAATGTACATATATAATTCATATTCATTATACAAAAAATAATTTTTTTAAAGTAAATTATTGATTTTAATTGATATAATCTCGATGATTTACAATAATTTAATAAAAATGTGAAATTTGAAAATATAAACTTTTCTGTAGGCCATTTTAAATCTAGTGATCAGGCTTGAGTATACGGGGGGGGGGGGGGGGGGGCAAGGACAGTCCTTGCAGGAGGCTTTGGTAATATGCGTATTAATTTATTAAAGAACTACTTTTATAAACTATATATAATTATTTCTCTGATTGTTTTGATTACTATAGTTATACATTATAATGATATATTTACAATATATTATACAATATATACATACATATATGCATTCTATAAGTAATTATATTATAGTAAAGATACTATATAGTATTTACTACTACTACACACATGTAGTGTATATATATACTGTATATATAATTCATTTTGTGCACAAATATTATTTTTAATATTGTTTACATTTTTATCTTGTGTTTTAAAAAGTATTTTATATAAGCTTTGAATGTGTTATGGTGATATAACATTTCATACAATATTATATCATATCCTTAATGTATGTTATAACTGAATAAATACTCTTATAATAATGAATTCCATGTCAATGTATTATCTAATTTTATATGTGAATAATTAATATTAATTAATACATATTAATTATCCAATCTATAGAACATATATGTTTATAATTTAGAAATATTCACCATACTATCTACTCAAGAAATTCTCAAGAATGACATTTTATAAATATGTAATTCAATATCACAAGAACATATATGTTCTTGTGATATATAGTAGTTAACATTGACATTCAACTTAAGTTAAGATAATTATCACATATAGAAAGTAAATAATAATAATTAATGGTCAAGAATCTTTTATTGTATCTTGACTCAATAAAAGAATCTTGTATTTATATAATTTACTGGAATAAATAACATATCGTATATAATGATTATATCATATGCAATAGGATGTATAATTATAATCATAAAATATTGTTTTACCTGATACAAGAATATTTTGTGCACGAATTTGCTTGAACCATGTGTATGCCTTTTCTTCAAGGACTTCGTGTGAGGATAATTTGGCCCGTTTTCTTTTATTGTTGAATTCTAAAGATGCCTTATAAATGGCATCTTTATTCTTAAACCATCCAGCTATGGTAGATACAGAAACATCTAGTCGTTTGGCAACGGACTTTCTTGATTCACCTTTATCAATATTAATGATAGATTCTAACTTATCATTTATGGAGATAGACGTAGATTTTCTCTTGACTGACATGTTACTTAATCAGATTGATAATCTTTAATGATTTCGAATATACAAGAATGTATATTAATAAACTTATTGTTAAAAATAATCATTACCCATTGGTGTACATGTAATGTATAGGCTAGGATTATAAAAACGATGTTGAGTTATATGTATGTTGAGTTATATTTGTTGAGTAATAGGGTTTTTGTTAACATGTAAAAGATACGAATCCAACCAAATATTTTTTGTTTGTTGAGTTATCGGCAATGTTGAGTTATCGCCATGTTGAGTTACCGAGCTTCTACTGTATATATATATATATATATATATATATATATATATATATATATATGTATATATATAATATAATAATATAAGTATATGTATATAATTATATATATATATATATATATAATTTGTGCTAGCATAATGCTGGCAATGAGTGCTAGCCACAGAACTAGATAGAGAGCTTTGATCTCTAGCTCTGTGGTGCTAGTACTCGTTGCTCGCGATGTGTACATTGTACACTGTACAGTGTACAGTGTACACTATATAATATATATATGTGTGTGTGTGTGTATGTGTGTGTGTGTGTGTGATTGTGTGTGTGTATGTGTACACACGTGTATGTGTTCGTGTGTGAGCGACGCACATAGTGAGTTAATCACTTTAAATTCACTGATTTGTTACACCTCTAAATGATTCATTAGCGCTGCATTGGTATATCAATAAATATATATATATATATATATATATATATATATATATATATATATATATATACATACATACTGTATAATATACATACCGTGCTGAGCAACTATTAACTAAGCTGCTCTGCACTAGCTCTCCTCGTATTACATAAATAGCACTTACACTATAGTGCTATATCACTAGCACACTGGTCAATAACAAACCGCTTGCATGTGCAGTTCTCCTCTACATAGCACGTCGTGCATGTTGCAAGTGCATGTTATTTGTTTTGAGTGAGCATACATTTCAATTGGAATGTCCCAAGTACATTGTTATTTAAGTTATATGTTATATTTGTTATAATACACATATAAATATTAATATAAAATCGCATACAAATTTATGGAATTTTAATTGTTGTGAGTTATATTTAAATATAAATTCGTTATTAATTCGAATTTGTCGAGCTAAGTTCAAAATGTAAGGGGTTTAACAAGCTGTATTTTAAAAATTATATTGAAAAATGAAATTCTTGAATATTTATTTACAAAAACACCATAACCCAGTAAAACTGAAAACCATTAGATTAAATTCTATATTGTTAGGGTCTTTGTAAAAACTGCACATATGCCTACATCCTATATAACAAATGTATACCTAGGATATATACCTATATACCAATGATTTTGTTAGGCAATAGGTATATCATTAAATATATACGTTTATATTCTATATATATATAATATATCATATAAACACATACACATACGTGTACATATTAATACCAACATTTAAGTGTCTTTTCAAGGAGAAGCAACTATTCAAAGACACTTTCAGCGTGGTTTTACAAAAGCTACACTTCAACAGGATCTTGGAGTCCATCCGGTTGACCTCCAGTATGGTGAAGTATTCGCCGCTGGCGATAATCGCTGACCGAGGCCATTCGGTCTCCCTGAACATCGATAGGTCGACCATCCGCTTATTATCCATTATCGGTATATCCTATTGTTCATAAGTGAACGTGTACTATAGTCTATAGGTGATGATTTCGATATGGAAAGTAGCTAGTGGCTGTGGTAGTGCTGGTGCTGGTGCGACCAAACGTGGCGGTAGTTGCACTTTGCGGGCGTCGTCAACATTCGTACGCACCGCATTATGTGTATATGCCATACATAACGATGTTCACGTACCTAAGTGTATGCCTATTAATAGAACTAGGGCACCCGCTACTCGTTTTCGCCGGTGCTGCACTTATTGCAGGATACGGCGCTGCACTTTAAAGCGGAAAAGCTCTATCGCATAGTTGTAGCTCTATAGACTATAGACTATATATATAGTGTGCGATATACACTATAGTATGCGTCACCTCACACTCACGTCACTGTCTTATCCGCAGCTATTACTAATGCGCTATATATAGTGCATAGACTAGTGCCGCCCGCATTGCCGCTCAGTACGATGTGTACAGTGTATACTGTATAATATACAATGTATACTATGCACTGTAGTATAGTATAGTATATATAGTATACAGTGTATAGTGTATAGTGTACATTAGGATAGCCCGTTTTTGAAAATGTTGCTATCTCGCTCACAGTAGGTCATACATGTCACAACAAACATATTAAGGAAGTTTCATCAAAAAATATGTAATATTGAATACTCAAAAGCACTTTAATGAAGGGATATTTGCATTTATTCGATTCAATGTATATTTCTATAAATATACATTTGACTGTGTTTAAAGGGTGTACACATGGGGAGCAAGGGGGGCGCAGGCGAGCTAAATACTTCTAATACAATGTTCTATTTGCGAGTGCCCGCGCGCTCGTACATTTTCTCGCGGTATGTACACACCTACTAAAGTGCTATTGGTCGAGCAAACTGCTGGTATCTAGCGCTAGCACAAAGTGTAAACAACGCATTGCATTGTGGTAGTGACCTACATACGATTTATATATATATATATATATATATATATATATATAGCTAGGGAGTATTCTCTCTAGCTCTATAGATACATATATGTATATATATATATATATATATATATATATATATATAACGAATCTCCATAGTTGTATTACAATATATTATACACACACACGCATACACACACATACACATACACACACACACATATATATATATATATATATATATATATATATATATATATATATATATATATATATATATATATATATATATATATAATATATTATAAACAACTATGTAGATTCGTTATATATACATATATATATGTGTATGTATGTATGTATGCATGCATGTATGTATGTATGTATGTATGTATGTATGTATGTATGTATGTATGTATGTATGTATGTATGTGTGTATGTATGTATGTAGGGGCGTCGGAACAGGGGGGGGGCGGGGGGTATCGGACCCCCCCATTCAAAAATATGGGGGGGCTAAGTATGTTTTGCCCCCCCCATGAAATATGTATTAATAAATGTTATATATATTAAATCTAGTATATTGTCTTTGTTAATAAACATATTTTCTAAAGAATTTTACCAAACATATGGCGGGGCTAAGTATGTATTGCCCCCCCCCCATGAAATGTGTATTAATAAATTTTATATATATTAAATCTAGTATATTGTCTTTGTTAATAACAATTTTTTCTAAAGTATTTTACCAAACATATGGGGGGGGCTAAGTATTGTTTCCCCCTCCCCATGAAATGTGTATTAATAAATGTTATATATATATTAAATCTAGTATATTGTCTTTGTTAATAAACAATTTTTCTAAAGAATTTTACCAAACATATGGGGGGGGGCTAAGTATTGTTTGCCCCCCCCCCCCCATCCATGAAATATGATAATATTCATGAGAGAATCTCTGAGAGATACTTGTTATCTGGCGATATTAAGAATGAAATTATTCAACTATATAAATCTAAATTATTAAATATTTGATTATAAGATATTAATGTAAGTTTCTCAATTCAATGTGATGCAATTCAAGATATATCCGGAAGTGAGCAGGACATTTTGGGGGTTCGATATTTGACATAAAAACTATAAATTAAAGAAATATGCATATTAATATGCAATATTACTGAGGATACAACTTAAATATAGCAAATTTAATGTTATCTGAACTTTAACATCTTAACTTGCTTATTTCTAAATTAAGAAGACAGTCATATGACGGTGCAGCTAATATGTCTGGTCTATATAATAGTGTAAATACTATAATAATGAATAGACAGCCATTAACTTTTTATACATAATGTGGAGCTCATCGCACAAACTTAATAGCATAATCATTAGATAATAATATAAATATAAGAAAAGCCTTGAGAGTGGCTCATGATGTGGGATTATTATATGAAAAAACGATCAAATTCCGGATTGTATATAATACTCATAATAACAAAGCAAAGACATTGAAACCAATATGCCCAACAAGATGGACTGCGAAAATCATGTATTAAAACAACATTTGATCAATATAGTTGTTTAATCGATGCACTGAAATAATATAAAGAATTAGATTATATTACCAATGACCACAAATATATTGCAAATTTAATATTA
The DNA here is from genome assembly GCA_964019155.1 of Osedax fenrisi. Lineage (NCBI taxonomy): Eukaryota > Metazoa > Annelida > Polychaeta > Sabellida > Siboglinidae > Osedax > Osedax fenrisi. The sequence continues at coordinate 77,599,351 of OZ025239.1, forward strand.
AAAAATATGAATAAGTCAAATATTTTTTATATGAATATTTAAAGTTTGATATTTGAAAGCTTGGATATGAAGGTGAAAGCTTTCATGATACCAACAAATACTATTGAAGGTAACATTTATATAAAAAATATACTTGAAAGCATATATGATTATAATTATATACAATCATAATAAAAATCAATAATTAGTAAACATAAAGGATCAGATAATAGTAAAGATGATTCTAATTAAATTGAATAATGATAGAAATAATGTTCACACATTCATTGAAGATATAGAAACAAAAGTATTTTATATTTCATATATATAAGTTTTTATATTGATTCAGGTTAATAACATAATTTTTTAAACATATTATATAAAACATTTTATAAAATACAAAATAGCTTATAATAAATGTTTATAATAAAATATTATAATAATTTATTTTTATTTTAAATATATCTAATTTAACTTTCTAAGTATATCTAAGTATATCTAATTCAGAGAATAATAATAAGATATATAATATAAATTATTATAAATATGTATGAGATGAATAGTAATGAAAGTTTAAAAGACTATGTAAGGTACCTCATCTAAAATAATATAACATTGTTAATGTTATGTTAATATAAGAATGTGATTAGATATTATATTCAGTTAATATGTTAATATACTCTATCATTAGTATTTACAGACTACATTTACTGAGTTGTTTGATTCAATAATGATGAAAATGATAACCAAATTGTATACTAAAAAATATTATTTATACATTCTTATAAATTAAAGTAATCATTATTACAAATAATATAATTCATGAAAAAAAGTTTGTTTTTTTAGATTAATCTTATTAATCCTATTAATTTTCTACACTAAACAGATGTTATTAAAAAATGTATGAAGAATTAACGATAGAAAGATCAAATTTCCATATGTTCAAATCAATCAATATGTTCAATACCATCTGATGAGGATAAACATATACATGATGGAACAATCTCCTACTATTCAAAAATTTCTGGCATAAGAGATTTGATCAAATTTTATTGGTTTACCCCTCAAGTTCTGTGTCATGTTAGCGTGGATTAGTAAGCTACGAATAATAAATACGTTGTTATAAATACGATCTACTATTCTAGATAGTAGATTAAATGCATTAGTATTGGCAAATATCAATCCAAAAATATTTCACACAATTGAGATGGGTATATATATATAAATAAAAATCTATATTTATATAATAATAAATTATGTAATGGTTATTATTTATTTTCTAATATATTCCTACTCATTGTTATACAAATTAAATATTATTAATTGCATATTAAAGGGTTAACATAGACTAAAGAGGTATATGATATTAATAAGATATAGTTAGTAATTATATTAGTAATAAATAATAGGATATATAATATAACATAGAAATAAATAGCCCCCCCCATACAAAATATCGTTCCGACGCCCCTATATGTATGTATGTATGTTTATATGAATGTATGTTTATATGAATGTATGTATGTATGTATGTATGTATGTATGTATGTATGTATGTATGTATGTATGTATGTATGTATGTATGTATGTATGTATGTATGTATGTATGTATGTATGTATGTATGTATGTATGTATGTATGTTTATATGTATGTATGTATGTATGTATATATCTGAACACATAAATAACTTTAACCAGCATCAAGTCGCGGCACTCGTTGCTCGTATACGTGTATACAGTGTATAAAGTATAAAGTTTATAATGTATACCCCTTTATGTATTTTATGTATTTGTGCAAGTGCACATTATCATACAAATACAATTTTTGGCAAATACGTGTATAAATATATTATAATATTAATAAAGTAAAAAATTACGTACAAATTTCAAATTAATTAAACATTTTTTTATTTTTTAATTAATATAATTTATTCGATTATTTCTTTGATAAATTATGTTAATTAAGCATAACACTTTGTTGTGAGCCTTTAATGGATATTTACGAGGTATAATAATAATAATAAAAAAATATTTTTCTAACAAAAAAAATGATACGACTCTTTTATCGAAAAATTGATTTTGTGTTAAAATATTCAATAAATGTCATTTTTTGAATAACTATATGCTATTTTTATAATATGACTTAAAATTGAATATTCATATAATGATAATAGACATATATAATATAACATTTTTTTTTTACTATTCCATTGATAATTTTTTATTAGATTTAGAAAAAATTTACAAATTAAATTACAATTTCCGTAGATAGATTTAATTATTAACATTTTTTTTTAAATATTTTGTAAGGATATTTTTATATACTACATATGCTAAAAGGCAAACATTTTTACTTGTACATAATTTTTTCCTTTTATATATCTGTAATTTAAATTTGTTCGTTAATTTTAAATGTAAATTCCTATCTTTTTTAATTATTGTTTTGCTTTCTGAATTTTTGTCGGTTTTCAATTATTTTTTTTAATTATATTTAGAATGATTAAAAGGAGTTAATCCGAGTTAGCTGGAACTTTTCTATGAAGGGAACTAAAAAAGTTACCAAAACGGGTTACTCTAATGTACAGTAACCAACAATTATATACTGAAACACTTAATCAAACACTAAATCAATAAATAATATTAAAACTAAAGTGACAAATCTAAACTCAATTAAGTCTAAACCCAATAAATTGACGAACTAACTATAATTGCTATACTCAACATATTTACTGAAAATAAAAATACTGAATGTATTAAAAACATAGGGGATAGTAACCGAATACGGACAGTGCCCGAATACGGACACTCTATATATCTCAGAAACCATAATTCCTACACAAAAATGTTTAATGAATACAATATTCATAATTATATAAATAGTCTAAAAAAGTATTTTTTATTTTTTAATTATTCAAAATATTTCTGATATACCCCATAAAATGAATTTTTTATTACGTTTTAAAATTTATGAAAAAAAATTTCTACTTAAAACCTTCTCAAGAATATACAAATATATCGATAAAAATATAACACCATATTATTAAAAAATAAAGGATTCTAAAATTATATATATTATTTTTATATTTGTTATCATTATATTCATTAAGTTATAATCATATATCTAGAGGTCATATAAGTTCCTAATACGGACACTCTAGATGTTTTAATACGGATACCCTATAACCAATCAGCGCGCATCGTATGAATTATTTTCATAAAAATCGCGTGCATTATAATATTAATACCACCAATGAAGCTACATCTAAAAATGTTATTATTTAGATACTCATCTTGTATTATTAATTAATTATATATTTATAGATATTTAATTAATAAAATAATAAAAATTAATAAATGAATTACTAATTAAATTATTTTAAAATATTCATATCATTTATTATAAAAAATGTAATTATAATTTATCTCATTGGTTCATCAATAATATATAGTTTATCTAGTAGTATAAAGGGTTTCCGTATTATAATACAGGGTGTCCGTATTCGGACACGGGTACCAAATACGGACACCCCCGTTATCTATGGAATTAAAAGATTAAATACAATTTTAAAATCACAATAATATCTATAATAATATAATATTAATATATTGTAATTTTTGAATAAAAATAATGAGTCATAAAATGTTAACACCATTTATCGTTAAAGTGTCCGTATTAGGTTACTTTCCCCTACATGAATATTGACTATAATTTGCTTGCAACCGTTAAATGTACTACTAATATATCATTTATTACATTCACTTCTTCATAAGAGACATATTCCTAAATTATACACACACATTTAAAGACTAAAAATACTCAGAAGTATTTGCTTATATACCCAGTTCTACCGAACAATTTAAACTTGATAACAATTATTTTCCATACAACTAAAGTCAATCTTATTGAAAATTATGAGGTAGTACTAAATACTAGATTACATAAATATGAACTCAGAAATATTACTTGTAATAATAAAATAAACTGGAAAGATGAAGCATATATTATTAAAACTGAAGACTAAAGTCTATATAGCTAATTAGCCATATATACTGATTCATTTAACAAATACATTGCATCATTTAAATCTACTGATAAACAACCACAATGACTGTATAATATTCAACCGATAAATAACATTAAATTAGCATATTTACTTTTAATTAACGCACGTTCTTTTAATAAAAATCACATTTTAATTTTTGATATGCAATATACTATTACACCAGATTTTATCAGTATTACTGAAACCTAGACTAAATCAACTATTAATCCTCCAATCCACAATGACTACAGTTTTTATCATTATCCACGTGTAGATAACATAATGAGTGGTGGTGTTGGAATAATGATTAGGAAATGCTATCAAACTACAATGATAAAATCGATTGATTTCACTGATTCTTAATGCATTAAAATTAAGATTATATCGAACTCCATAGCTGTCACTAAGGATGAATGAACGATTTTTTCCCAGGGGGGGTTTAAAGAAATAAGTATAATTTATCAATTACAAACTATACTAAATGCCATAGCATGTAATTATTGTAAAATATATCTTGTAACATATAATAGAGTGCACATTATGATTTATTTTAAATTTTAGAACATCTAATTATAATTATACTGAGTTAATTAACAAAAGATGAATCTTATAATGAATATATCTGGGATATATTAAAGAAATATTTATGTTATAACAAGAATAAATCCCAAAATAGTGTATATATTTATTATGTTACACTTATAAAATGTCTTCTAAAATTATTTCTTTGGCAAAACTCTTTTATCAATTTATTGTCGTCAATATAATCTAATATATCCTGATGTTCATTGCAGATATACAATAGTTTTATTTATGTTGTGACCTTAGCCAAGTCCTCAATCTTCTTAACATAGAAAAGCTTCTCTCCTAGAACACTGACATACTTGGTTGTACCATAAATAATTTTATTAATTTTGTTGTTTCTATAAAAACAATTAATATTAAATTAATAAATCTATAAGATATTATTCTTCCAGATTCTTTTAAAATATTTTCTAAATAAATGTGATAATTTGTTCATTTGTTCTGTACTATATCGATTAACATATTAATGATTAAAACAATATCTTCATTGAGAATAGACTTTGATTCTATTACATTTATCTAAGGAAACATATTTTAAAACTTATACTTTTAATATATTTATAAATATATATTTCTGTAATCAATGATAATTATTATAAACTATAGTTGAAACTAACCAATTTTTCTAATAAAGTGAATATATCAAATGCTATATTTAATGAAATATATGTAGGTTATATGTTTCTAGTGGAGTATTCTTACATGAATATGCTTTGGCTATTTGTTCAGAACTATTTACGCTTGCCATTGTACATTTTTCTAATACATTTATAATATCTAAATAGTTATTCAAGACTGCTGATATAGTCTTACATCTGACTGTCCAGTGGAGAGCGGAAGTGTCCACCTTATAGGACACATTGATTTGAATTTGCTTTTATCATTATCAATTGATTGATATAAATATCTAAATTTTCCAGATTTGCTAAAAACATTTTTGAACACCAGTATCATTCACTATGGATATTTCACAAGAGAAGCATGTGCAGATTTACATTGAGCAACACATTTATAAACATAATTTAGTCGATGAGAACTACGATATGTGTAAAGGGAAACTACCAGCATTTCAGAAAATATTATTCGGAAATGTTTGTTAGTAAGTAATTTTATAGCAAGTTATAGTGGGATACCCCCATTAAATTACTATATTTCCGGTAGGTTGCTGGAAAGTAATGGGGTATTCCACTACAATTGTAGTTAACTAGCTAGATTATAATTTCTAGTAAATATTTCCGGAAATACTGGTAATGGGATACCCCCTTAATATGCCAAAGGTTGTTATTTGTTTATCAGGGCTTGTGTTCAGCTGACATATTGATGCTTAAATCATAACATTGTGCTCGTAAATTAGACATGGATAGACCAAGACTAATAATGATGTTTTCATATTATTTGCAATAGTTTCGCCAGTACTTGATGTAGGATATATAAATTCCTAGATGAACAAAATCCCATACATTTTTAATAATTTTATTTAAAGTTTAAATCAAACAAATATAAACAGTTCAATGTATGTATAAACTAACACATATCGAAATAGAGTATTTGTCTTCATTATACATAACATTTAATTATAATATATTGGAAATTGTATTATATTTTGTAATGAATAAGCAAATATAATAGTAACATTCATACCACACAGTAACTTACGAGTAACATTAGAGTAACTTATGAACAACATAAGTTACTAGTAATATTTATATCACAAAGTAACTTACGAGTAACTTCGGCGCAACAAATGTAGTACGAATGTTACTCTAATGTTACTAGTTACATTAGAGCAACTTCTAAACCACATTGGTTACTAGTAATATTTGTACCACAAAGTAACGCACGAGTAACATTCGTACTACATTTGTTGCGCTGAAGTTACTCGTAAGTTACTTTGTGGTATAAATATTACTAGTAACCATTGTGGTTCATAAGTTACTCTAATGACATTAGAGTAACATGCATGCCACATATGTTGCGCTGAAGTTACTCGTAAGTTACTTTGTGGTATAAATATTACTAGTAACTTATGTGGTACATAAGTTACTCTAATGACATTAGAGTAACATGCGTACCACATATGTTGCGCTGAAGTTACTCGTAAGTTACTTTGTGATATAAATATTACTAGTAACTTATGTGGTACATAAGTTACTCTAATAACATTAGAGTAACATGCGTACCACATATGTTGCGCTGAAGTTACGCGTAAGTTACTTTGTGGGATAAATATTACTAGTAACTTATGTGGTTCATAAGTTACTCTTGACATATATCACAATTACCCAGACTAGCTAAATATTCGAAAGATTAATTAGTAAATAATTAACTAATAACTTGAATAATAACAACCTTTTTGATAAATTTCAATCAGGATACAGAAAATCAACATATTCAAATAAACCCCTACCATTCGGAGTACCACAAGGAACTTTACTTGGTCCCTTGCTGTACTGCTTATATATTACTCCTATATATAAAATATTTCTAAATTATCCGGAAATTATATACCCTTTATATGCTGATGATATAATAGTTATTTCTCCCGCAAATAACTCCCGAATGAATGATTGTATTATTGAATTACACAATTGAATGACCACCAATTATTGATACCTAAATACAAATAAAACAACATTAATAAACATAACAAATAAAATATTCCACTTTCCTACAATATATTTTGAAAATACTGCATTAAATTAATTCCACATAACTCAACAATATATTTAGGAGTAACAATTACCAACGACTTAACATTGACTTTAACACAAACCTTAACAATGACTACACATATCAATAACATAACTAAAATAGCTACTACTCACCTTATTCGATTATTCAAAATACGTAAATCCCTACCTTCAAAAACGGCCTACTTACTAGCTAATGCATTACTATTTTCTAGACTCGACTACTGTTATACACTACTTATTAACGCAACTAAACAACAACTTCAACAACTTAACCGTATAATTAAATCAACTACTAGACTCATTTTTAATAAACGCAAATACGATAAATATTAATTATATAATATTTATTATTATATTTATTTATTTGTATTATATTTATTTATTTATCATTCGTTTTAATATACTTGTTTATATTCACTTTCGAGAATAGCGCTATTATATTATTGTGTCTAATAAATCATCATCATATATATGTAATAATGAGGGTCGAAATAAGTGTTTTAAATATAACACCACTCAAAATAAATAGAGGAACGTTGTATTTATTATTTATTTATAAATCAAAACAAAAAAACCATACACCACATCTGTTTAACATATATACAGAATTACAATATGGAATAATACAATATAATGTTTTACAAACCTCCACGTGTCAAGGTATAATCAAAACTGAAATAATATTATTAAATCTAATATAATTCAGATTATATTATTTCTACGCGACAGTTCATTGGTCCAACCAATTCTATACACTAAATAACACTAAATAAAAAACACAAAAATCAATATATAAAATCAACATTTCTACTTTTAATTATTACATAAAAGAAAACAAAAATATAACCAATTAAAAATATATAATAAACTAAATAACATAACTAAAAACACTAAAATCACTAGACGAAATCAACATTTATAATTATTACATAATACACAACTAAATAAAATAACCAATTAAAAATATATAATATAACTTAAAAACAACTGCATTGAAAATATATAAGACGCTAGCATAGATATTGTGAAGTAAAAAATCTTTGACGCTAGTCTGCTACATATATATATATATATATATATATATATATATATATTTATATATATTTAATGTATCACAATTGCGTTTGTTTTTTAAGATTATACTTGATGTAATATCATTGTACTAAACTTGATATAAAGTAACGCCATCTAGTGGATTAATGCCTGGCCACATTATCCGCAAAAGGTAGCCACCTTACCCTCCATGGAGGGTAATGTGGCCACCTTAATAATTTCAATTTGATATACTAAAATGAAAAAATGATATACAAGAGTACTGCCGAACCATGCCGAATAGAATCATTTTCAATATATATTGAACAAATTATCGAATTATAACTCATATTTATAAAGTTATACAACATTATCTAAAAGTATTCACATTACCCATCTTTCCCCTATTTTTATTTGGGTTATGATATGAATTATATTATTGTTAAAATAAAAAACAATTATATTTTATATTTATTGTAAAATTTATATAGGTTAAATTAAATTATCTAACTAATTATCAAATTAATTAATTAATATAATTATTTTGTATTGGTTATTTTACCAGTTAAAACATTTGTGTGTGTTATTATAATATTCTCCGATCTAGGTTTAGTTTATGTTTATTATAATTATACATAAATCCAATATTTGTTTTTATTTTTATTATTTATATTTTATTTAAATAAGATATCAAACTTAATTTTCATAAATTGTAATGTTGAACATGATGACGAGAAACTAGTCATTAGCACTACTATATGGTCACATAGGCCCCTTCGCTCGTGCCAGGCTAATATAGTACATATATTACATTTATTATATATAATTATATATTAATATATCATTAATGATAACATAATAAAATAAAAATGTATTGTATTACGCGACAACATTTCCGTTAAAAATTAGAGAATAGGTTGTAGACTCTACAATGTAGAACCTAATAATAATACGCTGTGGATAAAACGAGACAAAAATAACGAATACAGAAAAAAGAAGTTGGATGATTTAGTGATTAGAGGAATATTACAAAAAAGAAGTCAGATTTATGCATAGTTCAGGGATCTAATAGAGCGGATGGTAGGAGGAGGGAATTCCGTAGAATGCGCGCTGGGAAGTCCCATGGGGTTGGAATTAATAAATTCCAATTGGAATTAATAAATCTCTAGAATTTAGGGAATTTGTACTAGAGTTACAGGAGATAAGGAGGGATAATTTGTAGATGGTATACTATAGTATATACCATATATATAGTACGTTTTTGAATTTATCAGATATAGAGTTGAAAGAATATATATCTATAGATTATATCTATCCTATGTATAAGGGAGAGAACACGGAGTTTACGTCCGAAAGGGGAGGGGTATACCCTACTAGAAGCCTTCTAGTATAAGTGGTATATATATACACTATATATATTGCGTATATACCCTATAGAGTATATTATACCATATTAGTGTATACCATAGTAGCATACGAGATTTTACATAGTTAATTTTAATTTTAATATATGATTATTAAATTTATAAATAAAATATATTTATAATTGATGAGTTATGACAAATATTATAATATATTATAGTTTTTATTTTATTATTATTTGATTATCAATACACTGAATATAGTTTGTAGGCCGTTTGTTGCCTATCGCTTTATGCTCTATTTACTATTTAGTTAATTTATCATTTTATTTAAATTAATATTATTTTTTAGTTAACTATATTATTACTTTCTATTATAATATCAATTATTAATTCATTTATTATTTAAATTTATATTTTTTATTTATTTTATGACATATAAGTAATATATTACTTCTCGTGATCCCGTTAAGGGAATGGATACACTTTTTATTTTAATTCATCTATAGATAACCCTATATATAGCTTTCAGCGAAATATGCATTGTATATATATATATATATCAAACACATACATATATTACGACATATTTAATATATTATACATAGTATTACAATAAAAATACCACTATTTGTATTTACATATAATAATTAATTAATACAACACCCCTTTACGATTATATCTGCTAAAGAAGCATTGGAAAAGTCCATTTATCTGGGGTGTAATATAATATTGCCGCGCTATATACTATTAAATGATATATTTATACATAATTATATATTATCATTATTGAATAAAACCTAATATCAAATATACTTATAATTAATTTAATATTTATAAAATTAAATTTTAATATTTGTATAAAAATACGAATTATATATAATATAATTTATTAACATTATATACATACAAGTAGAATTATAATACTACATACATGCATATATACAACATATATGTTAATAAATTTTTTAATACATATATGTTAATACATTAATACATATTTCTTAAATTGGATATAATAGTATATAGAACAATATATATATATATATATAACACAATTATATATAAACCTGACCATATATCTGATATTAGTGTACACAATATATATATATATATATATGGAGTAATACATAATATATGATAGTTCTAAATAAGCTGATTTATAGAAATATAATACTAACATAAATTAGCGTAGCAGTGCGATGTTATATTCTTTAATATTTATCTAATATTTCTTAAATAAAATGAATCCTTGATTGAAAAATTATTTTATTAAATAATTTCTAATAATGAATTAAATTACACACCAATAAGGTACGTTGTATGTATACTGTATACTGTCCAATGGATAGCGTATACAATACTCATAATTATATAATTTATAGATAAATAACACATTATGTTAATGTATAGTGTTTTAAATATACAAGTTAATGTACTAGGATGTTATTATTAATTAATGTATAATAATAAATAGTTAAAATATATATTTATATACAATATATATAACATTATACCATAACCTTTTAAATAAGTTAAATAAATTCAAAATTAGATAATAAAAATAACATATTATAAAATAACTACATAATGATTAGGTATATATATTGAATATATATATATATATATATATATATATATATATATATATACTGTGTGGCTCAGTGACTAAGGCGTCAGACACACAAGCAGTAGGACACGGGTTCGACCCTCGTCCGGACCATTAATTAATTTTATAAAATGGGTCTTAAAATATTATTTAGAAGTGATCTTATATAATTGTGTATAAATAAATGATCGGCTCTCGTTAAAACCATGGATGCCTTAACATGAGAGCGGCTTCGAAGGGACATTAGAGCCATATATGGTTATAAGTGAAAACTTCATCTAAGTTCCTGGATGGGATGAAAGGACTCCACCAAATAAAAATAACAATATATATATATATATATATATATATATATTGTTATTGTTATTGTTATTGTTATTTTTGAACTTAGATGAAGTTTTCACTTATAACCATATAGTTTTAATGTCACTTCGAAGCCGCTCTCGTGTTATAACCTTATAAGGCATCCATGGTTTTAACGAGAGCCGATCATTTATTTATATATAATTATATAAGATCACTTCTAAATAATATTGTTAGACCTATTTTAATGGTCCGGACGAGGCTTAAAACCGCGTCCTATAGCAGTATACTGCTTGTGTGTCTGACGCACTAGCCAACTGATCCACATATGTATTTGATATATATAATATATATAAATATATATATATATATATATAAATATATATGTGGCCGGTAATGGTTCGTGTCGGGGATGAGGATACAATTGTTGTGAGGGGGGAATTGTTGCCAGTGCTCTTACTCTTGGCGAAAGTAAGTTCCTTAGGCATTGGATATATCTATATATATATATATATATATATATATATATATATATATATATATATATATAGAAACTCCAAATCATCCAAGTTGATAGACCTTTATCGACTTTCATTAGACATTGGTATAAAGTATTCGAGGAGGATTTGTTTATAACTATTTTTTTTACTGATATCCTGCAGAAATTTTATAATCAAATATTGTATTTAATATTATTTTAATTTTATACCTGATTTTCCCTTCACATTCACATTGGGTGCACCGGTGAACGACTTGATAAGCTCTGCTTTTTCGTTCATCCAAGCTAATGCATAAACTCTGATTATTATTATTATAATATATATTTTCTTCTAAGTTTTGGGAGCATCATGATAATATATGAATAATTTACAGATTCAATATATTGTATACAATATATATAATATATTATATATAGGTATATAAGTATTATATATATTATACAAAACAAATCCATTATATAGAGTGGTTGATTTTCTATAAATTCGATTCATAAATCGGTTAGATTTATCTTAATGATTTTAGCAACATACTAAATTAAATATTCGTTATAAGAACATAAGGGAATTTGACGTGGGGGGGGGTTTGGTCTATCTAGTGTGCACTCGCTATAGTAGCCAGTACTCTGGGAATAATTAATTTTGTATTTGAATTTGAGAATAATTATTAATAAATTAATCTAATAAATAGCAATCTAAGATTTTTATATTATAATACCAAATTTATTTATCATGAGTCTAATGATACTAGTGAATCTATGAAATATGGTATGTGAGCGGGTTTCGGTAGTTACAAATATACTAATAGGTGTCACTCTATATACTCGAATAATAACATTTGAGTTACATTTACTAATTCAACGAGTTGTAGTTGATAATTCTATAATTCGATGATAATATGTAATACAAACGCAATTTTAACTATTTATATATATATATATATATATATATATATATATATATTTAAAATTGTAATGTATGTGTTAGTTATATCAGTGATATCTCCCTGGTTATATCTAAAAACTACTTATTACATTTAATTAATTTTAATAATACGTTTTATACTTTTCTAATTAATCTTAGCTTTATTTCAATGAAATTTGTATAATATTTAGATAATTTAATTATGCAAATTTGTGATCGTTGATTGGTCGATTCATCGAACATAGCCCCCTCACGATATCAACCAAAACCTCCGCATGGCATATAGACTATATGATATAGTATTGTTATGTTATCTTTATTCAATTATTAAATAATATTTTTAATAGATTTGTAAAGTATACTTAAAGTATACGGATGTATCCTAATACGGCGAGTTATCTTATACGGACACTCTCGGTATCTCAGAAACTATAAAACCTACAAAAAAATATGTATAATTATAGGTATATATCTATAAATAGTCTCAATACTTTTTTTTTAAATTTGTGTATTACTTATATTTTTATTACTTTTTTTTATTAACATAAGGATGATATGTCCAATACAATTATTGTTTTATTACTTTTTAAATTTATTAAAAAAAAGACTACTTAAAAACTTTATTTAAATTTGTAATCACACATAGTTAATACAATATTAATATATATATATATATATATATATATATATATATATATATATATATATATATATATACTGATTTTAATAAAAATCGCGTGCGTTATAATATTAATACCATCGATGAAGCTATATATAATAATGTTATTAATATTTATATACATGATTATGACTTAATTAATATTTGATACAAAATATAGAAATGATGTATATAATGTTTAGAAAACTTTTATATATATATATATATATATATATATATATATATATATATGTATTAATATTGTATTAAATAAGTGTGATCAACATTTTTAATATGATCATACTCGAGTAACATATATTTCACATATAAAAAGTAAGCATAGGTATTTACTGTATACAGTATATACCTATGTATGCTATAGCATACATAGGTATATATAAACTAATATATCTGATCATTATTTTATTATATTTATTAATGCAACAAAACATAAAATGTATCTGATATTGAATATTATAAATTGTTAAATAAATTATTATTTAAGCAAAATACATTATGAAAATACTTAACATATTCTAATTAATATATATTAACTGCCAGTGTGGACCATGGTCCAACTGCGTCAGACACAACATAAGTAGGGTTCGAGCCCCGTCCGCCGGCGTCCAGACTATTAAAAAGTTCTTAAAATAATATTTAGAAATGATTTTATATAATTGTGTATAAATAAATTATCGGCTTTTAAAAAAAATCAATGGCCTTAACATGAGAGCGGCTTCGAAGGGACATTAGAGCCATATGGTTATAAGTGAAAACTTCGTTTAAGTTCCTGGATAGGATGAAAGTAATCCAAAAATAAAATAACAATAAAAATAATAATAACAATATCTATATATATATATTTCTCCAAGTATATAACAATGCGGCATCGTCGCAAAGTGACGATGCTATGAACTTAAGAAAAATCGGAAAATAAAATCGGAAGACACCAGTACTGCACTCATAAAAATAACTTGGTCAACTGACTAACATTATGCCTATAATGTGGGTCAAAAGTATAGTGTAAAGTTTGACTGATATTTATAAAATATAAGTCAAATGACCCACATTTATTCTATACAAAATAGGTCAAATGAACAACATTTAAATAAAGTGGGTCAAATTATTTATTTTTAAATGGGTCAAATGAACAACATTTAAATAAAGTTGGTCATATTATTTATTTTAAAACAGGTCAAATGAACAACATTTAAATAAAGTTGGTCAAATTATTTATTTTAAAACAGGTCAAATGAACAACATTTAAATAAAGTTGGTCATATTATTTATTTTAAAACAGGTCAAATGAACAACATTTAAATAAAGTTGGTCAAATTATTTATTTTAAAACAGGTCAAATGAACAACATTTAAATAAAGTTGGTCAAATTATTTATTTTAAAATAGGTCAAATGAACAACATTTAAATAAAGTTGGTCAACTTATTTATTTTTAAATAGGTCAAATGAACAACATTTAAATAATGTTGGTCAAATTATTTTGTATGTTTCCTATATTAGCTTACCCTGTTTTAAGCTATTTTTAGATATTTAATTCATTTTATTACATATAATTTATCATATATATATAAAATTATAATTTGCTTGTAATAATATATTTATAAATCTTAATTATATTGTAGACATTTATATGTAAGATAAATATTATAATAACAGTGTACATGTAGTAAACTAAATTGTATTATAGATTAGTATATAAAATAATGATAAATTAACAAATAACAGTGTATAAATGTACTGAACTAAATTGTATTATGATTATGAAGCAATTAGTATATAAAATAATGATAAATTTACAAATAACAGTGTATAAAGGTACTAAACTATATTGTATTATCAAGCAATTAGTATATAAAATAATGATAAATTTACAAATAACAGTGTATAAAGGTACTAAACTAAATTGTATTATCAAGCAATTAGTATATAAAATAATGATAAATTTACAATTAACAGTGTATACATGTACATAAACTAAATTGTATTATCAAGCAATTAGTATATAAAATAATGATAAATTTACAAATAACAGTGTATAAAGGTACTAAACTATATTGTATTATCAAGCAATTAGTATATAAAATAATGATAAATTTACAAATAACAGTGTATAAATGTACTAAACTAAATTGTATTATCAAGCAATTAGTATATAAAATAATGATAAATTTACAAATAACAGTGTATACATGTACATAAACTAAATTGTATTATGAT
This sequence comes from Osedax fenrisi, assembly GCA_964019155.1. NCBI lineage: Eukaryota > Metazoa > Annelida > Polychaeta > Sabellida > Siboglinidae > Osedax > Osedax fenrisi. The sequence continues at coordinate 77,615,271 of OZ025239.1, forward strand.
TGTGAAGCAATTAGATTATAAAATAATGATAAATTTACAAATATCAGTGTATACATGTACTAAACTAAATTGTATTATGATTGTGAAGCAATTAGTATATAAAATAATGATAAATTTACAAATATCAGTGTATACATGTACTAAACTAAATTGTATTATAGAATAAAAAGTCTCACATATCATACGAGTAAAATAATTCTAAAAAGTTATTTTGAGAAGATTGCAACCGGATTCTAAAGATTTATGTCAAAAGAACAAACCGGATTCTGGGCTGGAAGAAGCACAAATGAATACATGTAAGAATAGTATACAAGACTGTAACAGTGTATACATGTACTAAACTAAATTGTATTATGATTGTGAAGCAATTAGTATATAAAATAATGATAAATTTACAAATAATAGTGTATATATGTACTAAACTAAATTGTATTATAGATTAGTATATAAAATAATGATAAATTTACAAATAAAATAAAATATAAATGATGTTTTTATATATTTTATTAAAATATAATTTAGTATATAATTTAACGACATTTAAATTCTTTTTTACCGAATCTTGATGATCCATTAGAATTTTTTGAATAAAGGTTAGCATATTATTATTTTCTTTAGGAAAAGAAATATTGAATGAATAATATATACACAATAACATAAGATGTGCATTTATCAATGATGGCATTCTATATATAATATCAGAAAATACAATATCAAACTCATTACAATTTCGTACAACGATATAGGGGGCATTTAATTCTAAGTTATTATTTACATAACATATTGGAAATTTGTCTTTAAGCAAATATGGAAGATGTAGAAGGCGTACACAAGTCTAATAATCTGTGAATAATAATTGAATTATTATATTAAATAAATGTATTAAAAAAATATGTTAATATATAGAAAAAATAATATTTACTAACAATTTCTTTCCAAATTGTTATGCTGCTCTTTAAATCTTGATATCTCTTCGCCTACTAGATTCTTGTAAAGTTGATGAATCATCCATTTCTAAAATATTTATAATTAACATAATATGTAATGCATAATAGTGAAAAAAATATAATTTTAATTTAAAATTGCGCATGAATTTTATAATAATATGTATACATTAAACTTGTATATATTTTATATTTTCCTAAAAAGTAATAATTTGTGGTTTTACATTATAAGAAAATATAAAATATATTATGAATACGATAACAATATTCATATCGGTTATCAATAGTGATTTCAAATCGTGTATACCATCTTACGAATGGTATATTATGGTAATAGTACCTTATGGTAGAACGTAATAGTACCTTATGGTAGAACGTAATAATACATTATGGTAGAACGTAATAGTACCTTATGGTGAAACGTAATAGTACCTTATGTACTTATAGTAATTTATTTACATGTTTTAATATTATAATATTTGAATATTTAATTATCTTTGAGAAGTTAGACACGCCCCATAAAATATGAAAATTATTAGGCGGCCAGATTCAATATCCACCAAATACCCCAGCAAACAGTAAGAACAGCATAAGAACAGCATAACAGCATATGGTAGAGCCTCACATGTTTACATTGTGCTATTATGCTGCTATTAAATGTCTATATAGCATAATATTATGCTGCTATTAATTTGTAAGGATATTATGCTGCTGTTATGCTGCTATTATGCTAATATTATGCTGCTATTAATTTTAAATGTATATTATGCTGCTATTATAATAATATCAGCATAACAGCAGCATAATATACATTTAAAATTAATAGCAGCATAATATTAGCATAATAGCAGCATAATATTAGCATAATAGCAGCATAATAGCAGCATAACAGCAGCATAATATCCTTACAAATTAATAGCAGCATAATAGCAGCATAATAGACATTTAATAGCAGCATAATAGCACAATGTAAACATTTGAGGCTCTAGCATATGCTGCTCTTACTGTTTGCTGGGACAGCGCATATTACTCCGTGGTTAGGCATTATTTAGTTATAAAATGTATAGAGTAGGTTAAATAATAAATACGAATATAATAATTATAAAAATTCAAATAAATTCAAATCTACAATCCTCAATGGCTGCTGTTTACATTTGTTACCACGTGGTCGACATTACACAAAATAGCCCGAGTTGCGGGGCTTGGATATTAACAATTTATAAATTAAATTAAAAAGAGTGTGTATTGCATGAGAAAAATGTGCATACAGTGAATTAAATGTATTACTTATTTTGACAATATTTTTTATTTAAAGCATAATATGCATGAAAATAGATTTATCATAATATATTTAATATTATTTAATTAATAATACGTGTCGAGTTAAAAAATTACAAAAATGTATAGTTTATTCATAATATGAGTTTAAAAGTGCTATTTTAAAATTGTTGTGTTCTTGGAAAATATCAAAGTTTACTTTAAATTATATAGCTTACTTACCATAAATTGTGATTAAATGTCTTATGGCATTGCTTATGCACTAATTTATTGTATAGTTCACATATAACTAAAGATTTAATCTACTTTAAACAATGTCATATGGATATGGATAATTACTTTGAGAAGAATACTTTGTACAAAACTGTACAACTCTGTTATAAGTAATGTTTGCATATATACAATATTATAGTAAAAATTCTTATATTAAATAATAAATGATTACAATATAAAGTTATATTATAATATTTATATAAAATGTTTAATTATATAAAATTTATAATACACATGAGTTTATAATATACACTATATATATAAATATATAAAAAAATTATAATTATGTAAATAGAATTATAATTAATTTATAAACACATCAAAGGATTTTAATATTTTTAACACATACATTAATTTTAATATTAAGTTTTATTATTATATTCTATAAATAATATTTCATTATTATAATCCCATATCATTATTCAGTGATTATATATTATATTTAATATAAGCACGTATATTATTACTATTTACAAATATAATTGATCATTCTATATAATTTTATCAAATTATATTTCCAGCAGTAAATATGATATACATCTTTATCTCTAGTAATTTACAATATTATATATGATATGTCACTCCCATCTAAATATAGCTCATAGTTACTAATTTTAATTGAAATATATATCGCAAGCAATACGCATATCGGGCAGTTAAATATACACCTATATATTTAAGTCATACAAATTACGATATTTTCAAGTTTTATCATACTTAGTAATTTGATTAATTAATAACATTATGTACATATATTATGTTATTCTTATTAATATTATGTTAAGTGAATATATATGTAGTATATATATATATATATATAGTGAATATATATATATATAATATAGAAATAACATTTATATTCACATTAAATTTATTATATTAAAATGAACAATTCACAGCCTCATTTATTTTGATTATTATACGTCATTTATATTTCAAATTACTAAACCTATCTACATATTACGATTTTTATTATCCTTTGTAATTCTAAATGTTTGATTATAACTTAAATAGAATCCAAAAGTTACGAAATAATTATCAATTATTTAACTATATATAATATAAAATAAAAATTGAATAAAATATTTTTTAAATTTAAAATATCCTAGAATTTACATTTGGGATACTACTATGCCATCACAGTTCATTTTATATTTCGTTTTTTGATTAAAACAAATTATTTTGGTATAAATAAGTATTATTTCAACATTTTATGAATAGATATATTTATTTATACCATATTATATTAATATGGATAATCTATTTTCATGCATATTATGCTTTAATTGGCAATATAGCATATTATTGTTAACATATATTAAAATAATTATAACATGTTAGTTTTTATAAGTATATGTTCTAGGTGAATTGACCAATACAATTAGCGTTTAAAAAAAACCTGGTTAAGATATAGCTGAGAGGTTATTTCATCCAGCGCATTCTTTGCATAGTCAGGGCAGATCTTTGTTCGGGTCAAGGCATATTCGGATTACACTCTTCAATTTTATGTTGGATACTAGGCAGGATACCATGTCAGACTTGTGTAGTCAGACGATGTACCAGTGCTGTATTAGTTGGTATCATTTGAAAATCTTATAATTATTATAGGTTAGATAAAAATACAAATACATTTTTCATAAATAATCAAATATAAATACAAAATAAATTTAAAACAAAATATGAATATATATAACCGGCTCGCAATTATCATATATATATATATAGATTTAGTATCATTTAATATCAACTTTTGAGTATTATGTAATCGGTCTATGTCGAATATAGCACCCTTTTTGTTTTGATTACGATATATGAGGTCAAATTAAAAATTCTCATTTTGATATATAACACATTTGTGTGTATGATAAACTTATATGGAAAATGTACATTTAGTATATATTATAAGATATATATATATATATATATATATATATCCATTTTTTGTTATTATAATATTAAGGTATTCAACGAGACATGTAAAATATTTTAAATTTGACTTCGGTATTCGTAATAAAAATAAACAAGGACCATATTTGATATTCCTCGGGTAATCATATGATATTTACTTAGCTCTTCTCATATATATTAATATATGTTTGTTCAAAATTGATTGCCTCACTAAATCTAGATATAGTATAAGTTGGTGCCGATCATTCAGATTATAACCTAAATAAATGTATTACAATTTTAAAATAGTATATAATAATAAGGTTATGGTACATAATCCGCACAAGATATATTATATTTATTAAATATCACTAGTACAACAGCTTAATTGTATATATTGGGAATAACATTATATATATATATATATATATATTATATTATCAGATATATGATATAATATAGTTTATAAATATGTATTCGTAGCATAAATTATGCACTATGTGAGGTATTCATTTATTATTAATATCGTAATTTATATTGGATAATATATATTAGTTCCATCGAATGATAATCATTAATTTAACTAATTAATTATGATGTATAAAATGTATGTTTATATCTAAATTATGTATTATACAATTTTAAATATTTTATTCGCTAGATATCTAGTAAATGTTTTAAAATAATGAGAAGCAGCCAATATCTTGCGATAACTATTAGATCGATATCAGGCTGTATTTGTTGATGTAATATCGACTTTAATCTAGGTGAATGGACCAATACCACGAGAGTAGTGTTTCAAAAAAAACCTGGTTAAGTATTAGTGTGTTATTTCATCCAACGCTCTCGTTGCAGTGTGGCATCTTTATAGCTTAGTTCGGGTCAAGGCGTATTCAGATTATACTGTTCAATTTTCTGCTGGATAACCAGCCAGTCGTGTGTGCACCAGTGCTGTATTAGTTGGTATCATTTGAATATCTTATAATAATGAATACAACAAAAATATTCCTATCAGTTAGCAATAGAGTTCAAATCGTATATTTTGTGAATGGAATATTTTATTTTTTTACATAGAAATTTGTATTTCAGTTTTACATTAAATGAAATTAAGATTACAGTAATACTATAATTATATAATATATATAATTATAATTAAATATATTTATTTTAATAATGTAATAATACATTATATCATATTTATATATACTAATTGTAATATAAATATTAATAATAATATCACTAATCAATGGCATAGTAATTCATAATTTAAACTTTCATATTATTATGATTATATATTTATAAGTACTACATATAAATAATATGATACTATATATTATATATAACGGTTAAATAATGAAGTCGTAAACTAATATTATGTAATATTATTTTATTAATACTTATAAATCTGGGATATACAAATCAGCTGTATGTGAGGAGCATGTTTAGACATAAATATTATATCATATTTAAACTAGTAATGTAATAATACATTATAGCATATTTATATATACCTAATTTGTATATAAATATTAATGATAATATTACTAATCAATATCATAGTAATTTATAATTTAAACTTTCATATTATTTGTACGATTATATATTAAGTCATACATATGATACTATATTATATATTATATATATAATGGTTAAATAATGAAGTCGTTAACAAATATTAATATATTATTTATTAATACTTAATAAGTATTACTTATAAATCTGGGATATATAAATCAGTTGCATGTGCGGAGCATGTTTAAACATAAGCATTATATATTTCATTGGTGTTATTATTATAAAATTGATATCATTGTAAAGCTTATTAAATTATATAATGCAATTCATATTTATGTTTTTTTAAATTGTTATCAATATCAAAGTTATGATCAAAAATATGCAACAAATATTAACGATTTATCAATTAAATTAAATTAAAAAGAGTATGCATTGAATGAGAAAAATATGCATACAGTGATTAAATTTGTGACATATTTTGACAATAATTTTAGTTTAAATACACATTTGTAAAAACTAAAATATAAATTGTATTATGCATCAGTTTATAATTTAAAAAGCTTTGCGATTTTTAAATAAAGCTAAGCAGCTTAAGCTGCTTTTAGCTGATAAGCTTACTTTAGAAAATGTATACAAATTGGCAATTTGAAATTGCCTTGTATATAAATAGTCATGTACCATATATCAGATTAACCGATGTTAATATGGAAAGTTACGAATACAATACTCTATTTATATTCTAATACATTTTATATAAACATTTAATAATCATATTTAAATTAATATATACATAATATTAAATAATTATCGCCCATGAATATCGCACATTTTCGAATAATATATAAATAGAGTATTATTGTATCACTAATTATGTAACATTAACTATTGTATTCATGTTATTTAATATATAAATATAAACTATATAGAATGATAAATGTACAAATCTTATATTTAATATACGGTTATTTAAAAGTTTAGATTATTTACCTTGTATTTATTTCTGAATATTTTCATAAAGGTCAAAGATAAAGATAAAGGTAAACAATAATATAATAATAATCTTTGATTTAAAATATTTAACAATATACAATAGCTTGTAAAATTATACTAACATTTTAGAACGTTTAATTATAAATTATAATTTATAAGGAATACATAATTGATTATGTATGTAATGATTTATAATAATGAATGATAATGTATTATGTTGTATCATAGATTACAACTAAAATATCGTAAATATATATGAAATATTAAATTAATATATATATATATATATAAATAATATGATCATTTAATATCTATGAACATTAATTTTTAATCAAATTAATATAATATAAATAATTGCATATATTATTAAAATACACTATAAAAGATATATATATATATAATACTTGAGATTATTAGTGATATACCTTACCCTACATGTAGAACTTGTCCGGCAGTTTTAGACTATCTTCCTCTAACCATCTCTATATTTCATCGACTTTTTTATATCGTATACATCACATAGTGTACCATCCATAAGTTGGTCCTGCGATATCGTCCTTTTTTCCAACAGTGCCCAGAAAAATAGCACGTAGCATTCGAGTGTGATTTCTTGTATTATTTTAAGTATTTTTCAATCTCTTTTGTTAGATTCCAGCTAACATAATCGACTCACACTTAATCTTAAAAAGTTTCTTTTCATTTTATCATGTAGTCTTGATCTAAATATGATTTTATCTCATTTAAGACTTCTCAGATGTTAACTAATCTGATATTGATATATTTTTCTGTTGACTGAATGTAGCTTCCAAGATACTTAAAATCAGAAACTTCTTTAATATTATTACCGTTTAGGTTTTTGATAACTTAATTTTTTCCTTGATTTATACTGATGAATTCCATCTTTCCAGTATTTATAGCCCAATTTCTTTTACATTATGTTACATTTTATGTACAATCCAGAAAACAGTAATAGCCTCATAATAGTAACATAATAGCATATATAATAGCCTCAAATGTTTACATTGTGCCCTTATGCTGCTATTAGGTTGCCTATGTTGCCATTAAATGTCTATTATGCTGCTATTAATTTGTTATGCTATTATGCTGCAATTAATTATAAAGTATATTGTGCTGTTATTATGTTGCTATTCTAGTATAAAAGTAGCATAATAGAATGACAAATTAATATAAGCATAATAGCACAATGTGTACATTTGAGGCTATTATATATACTATTATGTTGCTATTATGAAGCTATTACTGTTTGCTGGGAAGTATTATTAATTCGTTGGTTTTATAAGTTACTATAACTAGTTCATCCGCATAGTCAACATTTATAATTTGTATTGCTGGTTATCCTTTGATCCTTCTCTCAATGAGGGTAAACAAATATCAATATTTCGGTAACTTTCTAAAATGTATTCAAAACATAGTCAAGACAATTTATGAACAGAAAAGGGGCTAGTGTATCACATTGAAAAACTCCAATATATTTTTATAAATTCAGTATCTCCATCATCAGTTCTCACAATAGATTTAGTTAGTTTGTATTTTTTTATAATCTCATCTGGTATACCATATATGGTGCGTATATGCATTATGTATCTCTACCATATTTCCTCGATGTATGGAATCGAAAGCTTTGGAGAAATCGATAAAAAGGTAGTAGCTGTTAAAGTAATGCCACGTAGTTCCCAGCAAACAGTAATAACCGCATAATATCAGCATAACAGCATATATAATAGCCTCAAATGTTTACATTGTGCTATTATGCTGCTATTATGCTGCTATTAAATGTATATTATGATGATATTAATTTGTTATGCTATTTTTCTGCTGTTATACTGCTATTTAAAGTCTATTATGCTAATATTATGCTGATATTAATTTTAAAAGTATATTATGCTGCTATTATGCTGCTGTTATTAGAATAGCAGCATAATAGCAGCATAATATACTTTTAAATTAATAGCAGCATAATATTAGCATAATATACTTTAAATAGCAGCATAACAGCAGCAAAATAGCATGACAAATTAATAGCAGCATAATAGACATTTAATATCAGCATAATAGCAGCATAATAGCACAATGTAAACATTTGATGCTATTACATATGCTGTTATGCTGCTATTATTATGCCATTACGTTTGCTGGGTTGTTTGTATAGCTCAGATATCCCTTCTTTGGTATAGGTATTATACTACTCTTATTCCATATATCGATTGGTTATCAGTTATAGAAACGGTATTAGGATGAATAATAATAGAATGAATAATACTAGTAATTAGGTACATATATGTTTTCAATATTTAAATATATAAATGTATTCAAATGACTATCTATATATAGATATAAAATATATTAAAATATATTTTCAGATATAAATATATAGAAGTAAATAATATGCAGCTACAAATATATACATGCTATATATATATATATACTATAGTAGATTAATTTATAAAATATAAGGTTGAATCATAATTATGTTCGTTCAACCTTTTTATTAAAAGGTTGAATGGATAGTATATTGTTGACTCAACCTTTTACAAAGGTTGAATAGGTAAATAGAGCATTCAACCATTTTATTTCCTTGATTCAACCTTTTATTTTTAACAGTGTTCTCTCAATGAGGGTAAACAAATATCAATATTTCGGCAACTTTCTAAAATGTATTCAAAACATAGTCAAGACAATTTATGAACAGAAAAGGGGCTAGTGTATCACATTGAAAAACTCCACCAGATTTTTTTATAAATTCAGTATCTCCATCATCAGTTCTCACAATAGATTTAGTTTTGTTTATGTTATTATAATCTCATCTGCTATACCATATATGGTGCGTATACGCATTAGGTATCTCTACCATATTTCCTCGATGTATGGAATCGAAAACTTTGGAGAAATCGATGAAAAGGATACTAGCTGTTAAAGTAATGTCACATAGTTGTGTGTATAGCTCAGATATCCCTTATATGGTATAGGTATTATACAACCCTTATTCCATATATCGATTGGATCTTCCCAGCTAACAGTAATAGACTCATAATAATAACATAATAGCTTCAAATGTTTACATTGTGCTATTATGCTTCTATTATGTTGCCATTGAATGTCTATTATGCTATTAATTTGTCATGATATTATGCTGCTGTTATGTTGCCATTTAAATTCTATTATGCTATTATTATGCTACTATTAATTTTAAAAGTATATTATGCTTTTATTATGTTGATATTATTAGAATGGTTGGTAATAATAGTGATATGATAATATTAATAATATGATTATTAGTTATTAAATATTGTTAACAAATTTTAAATATATTAATAAATATAAGTGTATACACAGATATATTTAATATTTAATATATGTATATTATTTATCAGGCAGTTGACCCATATTTTCTTTTAATATTAGTCATACGATCAATATATATTAAATGTTGGTCATATGATAGATATATAATAATGTGTTGATCAATTGACCAACATTTAATCAATGTAAGTCAAACTTATATTATATATTAGTCAGTTGACCCATATTTTCTTTTAATATTAGTCATACGATCAATATATATTAAATGTTGGTCATATGATAGATATATAATAATGTGTTGATCAATTGACCAACATTTAATCAATGTAAGTCAAACTTATATTTATTAATTGGTCAATTGATCAACATATTATTATATATCTATCATATGACCAACATTTAATATATATTGATCGTATGACTAATATTAAAAGAAAATATGGGTCAACTGACTAATATATAATATACATCAACTAAATAATATCAAATTGACTTACATTCAAAAATAAATATTGGTCAAGTGAACAATTTTACTTAAATATGGGTCGATTGACTAACATAATATAGTATATAAGTCACTTGACCAAGTTATTTTTATGAGTGTGGTTATCGTTATACAGACTGTATAATACAGTATACCTTATACTCATCTTTTATTCCCCTTTAATATGCACTATCAACATGTTACATTGTACCGTGTTTTCATATACTAAAGTGGATTTATAAATTATGATTAAAGATTATAAATTAATTCGTCTCGAATATTCAATAGGTGGCACTTTTTAATAACATTATATTCATCCAATGAGATTCATAGTTACCAGTAATCTCGTACGAGCTAATTTCGTAAGACTTATTACATTTATTTTAATTTATTTCATAATTATACAGTTCTTATACGAATTTATATAACTTATTTTATTGAGAGACAAGATGCTCCTATAGGGCTAACTCCGATAGGGCTAATTCAGATAAGGATAACTCAGATAGTGCTAACTCCGATAGGGCTAATTCAGATAGGGCTAACTCAGAGAGGGCTAATTCAGATAGAGCTAACTCCGATAGGGATAATTCAGATGCAACCACGGTTCAATAAATAAATATTATTATTATTTATTATATCCGGGTAAATAATAATCGGTTAGGTAAAACTACTATGATTATAAAGTAATCAGCTACATCTATAGTTATAACTATAGGCTATAGGTTATATAGTAAATGTAGTGGAACTTATGCCTTACATAATAGTCGAATTTAAAATATGTTAGTAATGACCTTATAAGGTAACATAGTATGAGTTATAGACTATAACTTATAGTGTATGATACTACCTATAAGTTTGGTTTCCATTTCCATATACACCAGTGGTTCCCAACCTATAGGTATATAACCATATATGGGTCATGACCCAAATGTGGGTCATTGGGTTTTTTGTTGGGTCATGAGAAAATTTCTTAAAATATTTATATATATATATATATATTATAGTCATTGGGTTTTTTGTTGAGTCATGAGAACATTTCTAAAAATATTTATATATATATATATTATAGTATATGTTATTCGTTTATGACTAAATTTTAATAATACACAATTAAATGTATCATTGGGTCATGGTATATTTAAAAAAATTAAAAATTATCAAAAAAGGGTCGTGGTGAAAAAAGGTATTGAGAACCACTGATGATCTACACCGAGAATAAGCGCACACTGATTACATATAGGCAGAGTACAACGCCGTGCGGTGGGCGTGGCTTGAATGCAAACATGATTAGTGTAGTTGTGTGACCAACTGTTTACCGTATATTCAAGGTTAGTTATTATAAGTTAACTATACATCGATTGTTAATGGTTTTCATTTATAAGATATATTACGTATAATAAACGCGTCGCGCTTATAACCAGTACATGTTGTACTACATAATAGCTGTCCACATATTTAGTGTAGATTTACAATGAGGTTAGCGATCATGATATCACAAATGTATGTATTTAAACTTAATATTTGTTATCCTTTTTCAAATATATATATATATATATATATATATTAGTTATGTATACACAACACAAATATACGAGATTAGATAGAACCTCATTTTGTGAAATAAGTATACTAAGGAATTTCTGTGTAATTAAGAAACGTACACCTAATATATATATATATAAAATAAAAAATAAAACAACTATGAAAAGCATACATTTACTCATACAATTTAGAAATTTCTATTAATAACTATTTTATGATTAACGATCATTGATGAGTAATTCAATTAGGGGAAATTCTTCAATTAACGACAATTAATTGATATACAATGTTATGCATAGAACTACATTTACTTTTAATTATGTATTACAATTATTCAAAAAAAGTTATTATTAAAATATTTAAGATGTACATTATACAATATACATTGTATACATCTATAATATTATATTTGATCAAATAACAATTATAGGGTTGAATATTTTGATTAAAAAAATACGTATTCATATTTACCATTACATTACTAATATATGTATTTGGAGTGTTCGGTAATTTGAGAATGTCCCATATATATATATAATATATTACGGTCAAAAGCTTCTCTATTTAAAAAATAAGATATATATCATGTCATGACATTGTACTTCTCGAGTAGCGGGGACAGATACTCGTAAAGTAGTTCGGTATTACCGTGCTCGGCTATAGACAGTACCGGGTAGTGGCCCGCTACTATCAGGTACTCGGCCCTGTGTACGAGTGGTGTTGTTGTTGTTTACGTAATCTAGGAGAGATTGGGGTGTTAATCGCAGCTACAATTATACAATTATAGTATATCCCGATAGGTATTATGATAAAACGAACACTGACTTTTGTTTGTATGTGTTAATATATTGTTATTGTTATGATAACAATAAATGTATATATATATATATATATATATATATATTTGTATAATTGTGTATATGTATACATATATGTATGAGTGTGCTTGGTTATGTGTGTCATTGTATGTGTATATATATTTTATTTTATTAAAGTTTCCAGAGCGAGTTAGCGAATACATTTCTATAATACTATAGTATACTATACATAGTATTAATTCCCATATAGAAATTTGTATACATATATATATATGTATACAAATTTCTATATGGAAATTAATACTATGTATATATGCATATATGTATCTTATATGTTATACTATATACTATATAGTATATATTATTATTGTGTTTAATACTATAATAATATAGTTATTCATATGAAGCTATTACTATAGTATACTACATACTATGTATAGTATAATATAGTATACTATGGTGTATATATGCATTTATGCATGTATGCTTAACTATTATATTTCCTAATATATTTATATTCCTGTATTAACTAATTCACATAATCCCTGTATCTAATACCAGTTCCTGCCCAGTAAGATCTCTGAATATTTAACCTCCGTGTATACATAAATGTTGTATACAATATATGTTATAAATATATGTTATGATTAAATATTATAAGTTGTTGAATTATTATTGAACTTGAAAACAAGGGTATACATACTATAGACTAGTGTTGTAAAATTTCGAGTCCTCGAGTCCAAATCTCGAGTCCTAGTAAAAAAATGTCGAGTCGAGTCTGTAATTATCGAGTCCATTTGAATATTTATCGAGTCGAGTCTCAACAGTTGATTTTCGAGTCGAGTCGAGTATTTATAATAGGACTCGATTTTTTTTTTAATAATTAATAATTAATATGATAATACATATAAATAAAATTATTTAATTATATGGAACTATTTCATATTTGAAGTAAACTTTATTTAAAGAAATGATATTTCATATATATTTTTATATATATTTATTTGTTATTAATTTAGCTCCAGTCACGTCACCTCCTGGTGATTAATTTTATATGCTGCAGAGTTCATGAACTTTTGAATATTTGTATTTATATTTAAATTCTATTCTATAAATCTATAAAATGAGTGACTTAAATACAACTCATGTTAGTATTTCAGAATAATATATTATGATATAATTAATTCTTATTATAATAATTATTGTATTATAATTTATCGAGCCATATCAGACTATATACATATATTTATTAATTTGAAAAAAATAGCGCATGTTTAAGTTAAACTTTAACTAAATTAAAATTTTTTTAATATCTCAACATTAATATACAGAAGCTCGCAATACTAAAAAATCTCTTTACCAGGGTTTTGGTATTAATTATTCAGTACAAGTCAGTAGTAATTTAGAAGACATTATTTAAATAATATATGATATTTTATATTTATAATATATATGGTTAGTAAACATTGTAAACATTGGTTACTGAACGAATTGGGAACGGTATTCATTGAATAGTATTCAACATTTGAAGCGGGTGTCGAGCGCGCGATGAGTGCAGATATGTATAAATAGAATATATGTTTAAATTCATACATCAGTTAATAATATGCACTGCATACAGCTAATAACTGAACTATAGAAAGAATAAAGCATACACTTATAAAGTATACAGTATTATACTGAGTTATACTAAGTATAACTCATCCGTTATGTTTAATCACAAAAACACACGTACACATACATTGTATGATCAATATGGTTACAATGGACTAATGAACATTTTATATATAATTTAGATATATATTTGAATACATATATACAAGAATATAATCTACTCTTGATTATTAATAAGTTAAGTTAATTTATACTATCATAATAGTCCTACTAGTACCTACGATACATTTTCAGAATTACAATTAATTTGTTTCTAGAATAAAATTACCTTTAGACCGTATACAGCATATATATATAGGGGCGTCTAAAGGGGGGGGGGTGGCGGTGGGTATCGGACCCCCCCATTCAAAAATATGGGGGGGCTAAGTATGTTTTGCCCCCCCCCAATATGTTATAATAAATTGTATATATAGATATATTAAATCTAGTATATTTTCTTTGTCAATACAAATTGTAATCATATATATTATAAACAATATATATTATATAAACATATATATTATATTATTTATATATATATTATTAATCCATTCTTTATATTTAATTTTGTTGACCTTAATTTTATAAACTTTGAAGTTTCAATTAGGATTTGAAGGCTTCGAAGCCTTACATTTTTGGATTTGAAGGCTTCGAAGCCGAAGATTTTAGGATTTGAATATTTTTATTGGCTTCGAAGACTTGATTTTTAGGATTTGATGGCTTCGAAACCTTGCAAGTATTTGAAATTTTACAACCCTACTATAGACTATATGTAGTGTTACCCTCCTATAAACCAGGGTTATAATACACCTATGCAAGATGTGTGTATATGTCGCATTAACCCCACGGGGTACGTGAAGTATTAGATTAGGGTTAGCGGTGAGGCTATAGTATATTGCCTATAGGTAGTGGTCATGACCACTGGGTTACATTATAACACTCATTAACCCCGCACTAATAGAAAACATCTATTATAATAATTATAATAATATTATTATAATATTATAATAATATTATAATAATTATTAGGCATACCTGCTTACATTTATGTTGTAGTTTTATTTCTATTATGTGTACCGTATTACATAATGCGTTACTTATTTGAGTATTCTGTAGTATAACTATATGCATGCAAATGTCAAATGCATTTGACATAACTATATATATATATATATATATATATATATATATATATATCAAATGTCATCCGATATATATCTATTTAAATAGAGGCATTAATACAAAAGGTATAATGCAAATTAGCGGATAATATTATAATTAACCTATTTAATATTGTTTAGAAAATCAAAAGTGCGTATACGCGCTGCATCGCCTATAGGTAAAAGTATACTTCAGCGGTGACGAACACAATATTCATGTTGGGTTCACTGGCTAGGGGGTTTGTGTACTATATAAGTCTAATGTAGGGAGGGTAGTTGGGGTGGGGGAGGAAAGGAAAACACCTATGTACACAGTAAAAACTAAACGTTCATTAGACACATTCAGAGTCTAATGAACGTTTAATATTATAAAATTTAACCTAAACGTTCATGAAATATAGTTGCGTAATGAACGTTTATCAACGGTATATAAACGTTCTTTAGACATTTGAATTCCAATGAACCTTTAGATATATTATTAAATACAGAATTATTTTTAAAAAATTCTTGCCAATAATATTAATTTTCGCCTAGATTATTTATTTATATATAGATACAATATCATATTTTAATTTTTCTTTATTTTGTTAAATTGATTTAATTTAGCACTAATGGAATTAAGTATCAATTATTATTTTATTTCTATATTTAAGTTGATATTATGATTTAATAAATAAAGTTACTATTTTAAAATAATAAATTCTTTAAGTATCTATGTTATTTTGATATCATCATAATTTCATTTATGTATCAACTTAATTATAATAATTAACAATAATTATAATCATAATTATATTGATAATTAAGATAATATAAATTTGAAATAATGTTATAATGATTTATCAATATTAAATATTGAAACATTGTATTTAATATTAAAAATATTATTAATGTTAAATTCATGTATTAAATATAACATATATGTAATTATATAATATTGTAATATATAAGTAATTACAAGTTAAATACTAATATGAACGTATCTCCGCTAATACATATATAATTATAAGCATATTAATAATATAAAATATTCACAATATAGAGTCTAATGAACGTTTTTGCATAAACGTTCATTATAATATAGAGTCTAATGAACGTTTATACAAAAACGTTCATTAGAATATAGAGTCTAATGAACGTTTATACACAAACGTTCATTAGAATATAGAGTCTAATGAACGTTTATGCAAAAACGTTCATTAGAATATAGAGTCTAATGAACGTTTATGAAAACACGTTCATTATAAACTGGAGTCCAATGAACGTTATAAAAGGTTCGCTATTTGGACCACCCAATGAACGTTTAAATTGAGTCTAATGAACGTTTAGTTTTTACTGTGTAGGGTTTAAGCGGGGTATACATATATACATATATACGGTATGTATATATACATCGAATCGTATTGGATATATATTTACATATATCATATATATATTATATATGCATGATTTCGCTTTATCAATTAGATTTAATAATATAATTATATTAATACTTATATTTTACAGCGTTTAATTAAAGTTTCATCATGAGTGCACGTTATCAATGCAATATTAGCACGATCGCGGTTATAGTTAACACGTGACATTGTGAATACAAGCCACGTGACTGCATTTAGTTTATTCTCTGCATACGACGTACGTCGTACATACACACGTATACGTAAATATATGTATATAATTATATATTTCCCCTATAGGGGCAGTGTACGAGCTACTTATATATCAAAGATTTCTTTCAAATTGCGGTACATTACGTATGATATGAACATATATGTGCTATATCATAGTGCATTCATAACTTCATTCACGTACTATATATAGTACGTGAATGAAGTTATGAATGCACTATTACTAGGGGCGATGGAACGATTTTGTATGTAGGGGGGTATACACTTAATACACGTCATTAATATGTATACATATTAATTACGTGTATTAACTAAAAGTAACGCCCATTTAATTCTGATTGGATAGTGGATATTAACTAATATATGGTATATAGAAATATCGATATATTTAGGGTGTCGATATTATGTGCCAAGATGTCGGTATTCGAGGTAGTGCCTGTAATATCGACACCCCTGTTATCTTAGAGTTAAACAAACTAAATTAAATTTTAAAATAGCTATTATATGTATATACTTACCTACTTACTTAATACTTATAAATACAATTTGGAAATATTTAATTAAGAATAATACATTTATTGTGATTTATTGTTAGGGTGTCGTTATTCGATTACTCCCCCCTATACCATACGTATGCATATATACATGCATATATGCATAATGTGCATTCACATATACATATATGCATACATGCACATAAACATATATGCATATACACCATTGCCTATGATATACTATTATTATAATAATTATTTACAATGACCATATAAATGATTTCTAATTACAAATCATATATATTATCATTTATATATAAGCAATATAACTTTATTGATATTTAATAACCGCCCATGCACTGTACTGTATGCAATATACCAAGCGCGCCCATTAAATGTAATTCAATTACGTTTCAAATCGAGTTAAAGGGAAACGGCACATAATATTTGGGTCGTTAATCGTCCATTACTTAAAACACACTCGTGATAATAACAATAGCAACGTTTAGTTATAATCTGCTAGCGTAGGTTCATTATTTCTCGGCAATCATGGCAGAAGGATGTTTTAAATGCAAGGTTAGATATAGTACCCCGATACCAGTATAGTTTACTCATACGCGTGTGCTTGTGTGCGTGTGTGTGCGTGCGTGTGTGTATGTGTTTGTTATGTGTTTGTTTGTGTGTGTTCGTGTGTGCGTGTGTGCTTGTGCTTGTGTGCGTGTGTGTGTTTGTGTGTGTGCGTGCGTGCGTGCGTGCGTGTGTGTTTGTAGGTTTGTGTTTGTTTTGTGTTTGTTTTGTGTTTGTTTGTGTATTCGTGTATGTTTGTGTGTGTGTATGTGTCATCGATATAAAGAAACTTTCTTTATATCGATGGTATATGTGTGTGTGTATGTGTATGTTGGTGTTTGTGTGTGTATGTGTGTATGTGACATGCATGGGACATACACTGTATGTCACATAGGTTATTACGTGCCTATAGGCACTAATGGTATACCATTATTAATCTATAGCTAGATACATCATTAATACTACACGGTATACTACAATCAAAGATTTTCCAAATGAAAATCTTTGCTACAATTATATAGTATATATATATATATATATATATATATATATATATATACTATCTAAGTGTAGTATGCCTAGGTATTACTGATTGTTACTTTATTATAATGTTATAGTATATCAAACAAGTATGTATCATAGCAGCCGGTATACTTAAACATAATTTTATATTTTATAAACATCATTTAATCGTCTTTTATTAGTGCCACAATATCACAATGCTATTAAATAGCGTAATAGCAGGGGGAGGGGTTACATTAATACACAGTAGTAATGGTATTCGCAATACAATATCGTATACGATATATACTATATATACTATATATAGCTGTAGCTATATCACGTCGTATACCGGTATCATAGTCACTGATCTGCACCGGTACCCATCGCTGTGTGTATATTGCAGTTTAATAGAATGATAACGTTTAAAATCACGAATACATGCATGCATTCTGCGAGTTAGGAATCCTAACTTAGGATTCCAGGAAAGACTGAAATATACATATTTATAGGCCTACGTATATATATATATATATATACATATATTATATATGATATATATATATATATATATATATATATATATATATAGTTTATATATTATCCTACTATGTGTTTCAATATTAACTATAAGTGATTTAGTTATGCATTATGGACATTCTCCATATACAATATAATACACATTATTATGTAATCAATGCACAACTTTAGAATCTTATATCTGGAAGCTTTGGAAGGTTCGACAGTTTGAACCGTTTGATAAATATTTATAAAATGTTCAGAATTTATAAATACTATATAGAATATGTTATATAGGTACTTTTTAAAATATAAATATAATTCTAATTGATACACTTACAATAACCCCAAATGTGTTTGAGCTAACCTCGTCTAACAACTCGCTACTTTCACTGCTATGTTAACACACACAGGAGACTATTACCCTAATAGACAATGAGAACGAAGGGCCTAAAAATGTCTTTGTTGAAATTCCTACTATCATAAAGGTTATACACGTATATATATGTAATTTATGATAAAGATATACATATCATAGATAACAATATATTTATTAATAAATATAGATATATTAAAACATAAAAATAATTATATTAAAATATATAATACTATGTTAATATTTAATATACAATACTTACATTGAACAATCAATATAGTCTATTTAATAATAATACTTATTTAGAGATTATTTTATATAGAAATATGGAGATTTAAAAAATATATATATATTATTAAATAAAATATAATTAAATATAAATATATATATATATAACTTACATATTTTTTTTACATTTCATTTAAATAAATGTAATATATAAAATGCCACTTCTCTATGTTCTAATTAGAATTGAAAAGCTTAGTTAGATTATTATTTTAAGAGTATACTGTATATATATATATATATATATATATATATATATATATATATATATATGTATATATATATATAGGTTATATACCTACAAGATTATATATAATATTGTATATATACCGTTTAGAATATGCATTATCATTGATAACAATGACATGCATTGAGTTAAGTAATACTTACTAAGTATTTACCTGTATAAACTGCATAACTGCTGGTTACTTTACTTTTTTGTATATTTATAGAAACAGTTGTAATCGTAATTATATACATGTAAGACATAAGCTATAGCACGAGTAAACATTTTAATATAATATTCAAATTTATGGAAAACCGTGTTTTTAAAGTAAAGATTTAATATTATTATATCTAAGTAGAAATATAATGTAATACAGTTCTATATTAATTATCAATTATATAGACATAAATAATAACAATCATATTTCAATGTATAACTAAAGTTCTACCTTAAACATGAAATAAAAAAGTAAAAATAATAAATTCATAATTATTTATTAAATGTGAAAATAAAATAAACATGTAGATACATAAATAATAAAATATAAAACAGTGATGTCAAATTTAATTTCTTTAAGATATTATCTTAACAAATTCTATATTGATAATATTTATATATAATTTTTCGTAAATATAAATATTATAGTATTCCTATATAATATAAAAATAGTTATAGCAACATTATATGATCTATATATAATCCTATACTATATATAGTACTATATATATAGTAGGACTATAGTCTTCAATAATGTAATACAAAATAATAAATGTATAAATATATCCTATAGATGTAACTTAAGTTATCAGGAATTCCTATGAAATAATACCTCCTTAATAATTTAACAATTATGTATCTCAATAAATTAACAATTTAATATATAATATTAACCTAATATATGTATATAATGTATAGATTAATCTGATAACATTTAATAAAATGTATATGAAATATATATAAGATATTTACCATAATTCATAAATATTCAAAATACACTATTGTGTAAACATATATTTTTGCTACCAACATCTATTTGTGTGATTTAGACTGAAATACATAATTAATTTACATTCAATTAATTTTCATAATACATTTTTAATTTATTTTAATTTATTTTTATCATTTATTATTTTACATTTTAGAATTCATATTTCTAAAAAATATCATTACATTAGTTTTATCAATGTTTAAGAATAATTTATTAATATTTTTCAGACGATATATGTAAACCATAGTCTTTGTTTTTAAGATTTATATATATATATATATATATATATATATATATATAAATCTTCAATATAAATATAAATATCAATATAAATATCATTCTGATAAATCTATAGATTTAAAATTATATATATATAATAAACAATGACACTAAAATAAAATAGGGTACGCTTGTTTTTTAAATTATTAGCAAACACTTTTAGAACATTTAAATAAATGTAATAAAATTGTTAACAATTATGGAGATTAGTATTGAAAATTATTTAGATTAGAACAACAAATAAATTATTTATAAATTAGTCAGTATCTACTTCTTATAGCTTGAATACTTATTTTTATAGAATACAAAGTTAATTAAAATTATTACTAGTTCATACATATTTATATTACATTTAAAACAAATTAATATAACAAAATTACAGAGTTTTTAAATTACAAATATATAAATACTTTGGTGTATTTGAATATGAGTAAATATACCACTAAAAAGTATATATTTTTGAATATCTTATATGAGATAGTAAGCAAATATACTATAATTTGTAATATATACATATGTATATATATAATATAATGCATTTAAATTAGATTATTCACATATGATATGCATTATATATAATGTTATATAAATATATAATACATATATTTGAATTATAATAATACTCCACAATTCACATTAGCGGGCCACTCTGATAAACCCACCCGGTAAATATACCTGTATCAGAACAATAGCTAAAGGTGCGTACAGACCAAACATTTCCGCTAAAGATATCACTAAAGAACGTCTAGCTCCCAATTGTAGGTAAGTTAATTCACTACTACTACTACTACTACTACTACTACTACTACTACTACTACTACTACTACTACTACTACTACTACTACTACTACTACTACTACTACTACTACTACTACTACTACTACTACTACTACTACTACTACTACTACTACTACTACTACTACTACTACTACTACTACTACTACTACTACTACTACTACTACTACTACTACTACTACTACTACTACTACTACTACTACTACTACTACTACTACTACTACTACTACTACTACTACTACTACTACTACTACTACTACTACTACTACTACTACTACTACTACTACTACTACTACTACTACTACTACTACTACTACTACTACTACTACTACTACTACTACTACTACTACTACTACTACTACTACTACTACTACTACTACTACTACTACTACTACTACTACTACTACTACTACTACTACTACTACTACTACTACTACTACTACTACTACTACTACTACTACTACTACTACTACTACTACTACTACTACTACTACTACTACTACTACTACTACTACTACTACTACTACTACTACTACTACTACTACTACTACTACTACTACTACTACTACTACTACTACTACTACTACTACTACTACTACTACTACTACTACTACTACTACTACTACTACTACTACTACTACTACTACTACTACTACTACTACTACTACTACTACTACTACTACTACTACTACTACTACTACTACTACTACTACTACTACTACTACTACTACTACTACTACTACTACTACTACTACTACTACTACTACTACTACTACTACTACTACTACTACTACTACTACTACTACTACTACTACTACTACTACTAATAATAATACTAATACTAATACTAATACTAATACTAATACTAATACTAATACTAATACTAATACTAATACTAATACTAATACTAATACTAATACTAATACTAATACTAATACTAATACTAATACTAATACTAATACTAATACTAATACTAATACTAATACTAATACTAATACTAATACTAATACTAATACTAATACTAATACTAATACTAATACTAATACTAATACTAATACTAATACTAATACTAATACTAATACTAATACTAATACTAATACTAATACTAATACTAATAATAATACTAATACTAATACTAATACTAATACTAATACTAATACTAATACTAATACTAATACTAATACTAATACTAATACTAATACTAATACTAATACTAATACTAATACTAATACTAATACTAATACTAATACTAATACTAATACTAATACTAATACTAATACTAATACTAATACTAATACTAATACTAATACTAATACTAATACTAATACTAATACTAATACTAATACTAATACTAATACTAATACTAATACTAATACTAATACTAATACTAATACTAATACTAATACTAATACTAATACTAATACTAATACTAATACTAATACTAATACTAATACTAATACTAATACTAATACTAATACTAATACTAATACTAATACTAATACTAATACTAATACTAATACTAATACTAATACTAATACTAATACTAATACTAATACTAATACTAATACTAATACTAATAATAATACTAATACTAATAATACTAATAATACTAATACTAATACTAATACTAATACTAATACTAATACTACTACTACTACTACTACTACTACTACTACTACTACTACTACTACTACTACTACTACTACTACTACTACTACTACTACTACTACTACTACTACTACTACTACTACTACTACTACTACTACTACTACTACTACTACTACTACTACTACTACTACTACTACTACTACTACTACTACTACTACTACTACTACTACTACTACTACTACTACTACTACTACTACTACTACTACTACTACTACTACTACTACTACTACTACTACTACTACTACTACTACTACTACTACTACTACTACTACTACTACTACTACTACTACTACTACTACTACTACTACTACTACTACTACTACTACTACTACTACTACTACTACTACTACTACTACTACTACTACTACTACTACTACTACTACTACTACTACTACTACTACTACTACTACTACTACTACTACTACTACTACTACTACTACTACTACTACTACTACTACTACTACTACTACTACTACTACTACTACTACTACTACTACTACTACTACTACTACTACTACTACTACTACTACTACTACTACTACTACTACTACTACTACTACTACTACTACTACTACTACTACTACTACTACTACTACTACTACTACTACTACTACTACTACTACTACTACTACTACTACTACTACTACTACTACTACTACTACTACTACTACTACTACTACTACTACTACTACTACTACTACTACTACTACTACTACTACTACTACTACTACTACTACTACTACTACTACTACTACTACTACTACTACTACTACTATCAATCAATCAATCAAAACGATTTATTTAAACACTGCAAATAACACACCAGGCGTTCTCAAGAGTGTAACAAAGCAAACAAACAAAAATAACATAATTGAATATAAACAAAATAATAATTAGTATTATTATAAACTGTACATTGCAAATGCAATATTGGTTATTGATATATAAAAAAAAAACCATATGATATAATGTCATATGGAAAATAAAACATATCAATAACATACATAACATAAATAACGTAAAAATAATAAATTAAGACTTTTCAATATTGAATAAATAACGTTTTAAATTAAATTTAAAGGTATCGTGATTAGGAATCATTCTTATTTGCAAGGGAAGAGAATTCCATAGTGGCGGCGCATAGTATTGAAAGGCTCTCTTGGAAGTTACTGTTTTCACTGATTTCTTGACTTGTAAGCAGTATACATCATTAGATGATCGAAGTTCACGACATATAGGCACTTTAACTGATAGGCAAGTTCTAATATATGAAGGACCTGCAGTGAGTGATTTGTGAATTATACATAGAATTCTATATTTGCTTCTATTAATATTGTTGAGAATATTAAGATTATGTTGACGCAATGTAACACTCGAGTGATCAAATAAAGGTTGTTGATAGATTAATCGTACTGCCGAATGATCAATTCTAAAGATACATTTATTCAATTTTTTGGATAGACCTAAATATATCGAATTACAATAATTAGTCGACGAAAATACCATTGCTTTAATTAGCATCGTAGTGAGGTCTTTGCTAATGAACTTTCTTATATAGCGTATATTATATAAATGAAAATGTGCTTTCCTGCAAACAGTTGACATATGATCATCAAAATTCAATTTATTATCAATAGTAATACCAAGATATTTAATTTTTAGTGATGGAATAATTCTAATATTATCAATAAATACATCAGTGAAGTTATTAAAGTTATGCGGTAAGTTCAGTAATTCAGTTTTGGAAGTATTAAGTAGAAGTTTGTTCATAAGTAGCCATTTATTCACTTGATTGGCACATTCAACTAGCTCATTATTCATGACCAATCTACTATTAACAGAATAAATAAGAATATCATCAGCATAGAGATGAAATCTTAATGTTTTAAATGATTTGATGATATTAGTTATTGGGTTCAGATATATAGAGAATAGTAGTGGACCTAAGACGGATCCTTGCGGAACCCCGTACTTAAATGATTGAGATTTAGAATAGGAGTTATTGATCTTAACAGAAAAAGTTCTATTAGTGACAAATCCAATTAAGAAATCATGAGCAGTTGAAGATATACCAATGTCTAAAAGTCTATCTGAAAGGATATCAAAAGATAGCGTATCAAAGGCAGATGACAGATCTAGAAGTAGAATCTGAATTTTCATATTTCTATCTAAAGATGTATATATATCATTTAGTATAAGAGTTATCGCAGTTTCTGTACTGTGGTTCTTTCTAAAAGCACTTTGTAAGTTACAGGATAAGTTATTAAAATCAATAAAAGTAGTTATCTGTTTAAAAACAACTTTTTCGAGAATTTTAGAGATTAAAGGTAGTTGAGCAATAGGGCGAAAGTTCGAGAGTTCATTTATATCAAGACTATTTTTCTTTAAAATAGGAGTAATAATAGAATGTTTTAAAATAGAAGGAATAACACCTGTAATAAGGGATTGATTAATGATTGAAGAAAAAAGTGGAGTGAGTGTGTTAGCTAAAGATTTCATCACAGTAAGAGGCAGAGAATCAGAGGGAGAAGCAGAAGAAGCCGTAACTAAAAGATTATAGATGTCAACATTAGAAGGGAGCGTAAAATGAGTAAGAGTAGGAGTTTGATTTAAATGAGTATTTTGAGAATTTTCAGAG